>JAFMOC010000280.1:0-2500 GCA_019802505.1 Corydoras sp. C115
CCCCCACACACCCCCCGGCTCCGACAGCCAGCTCCTCCCCTCAGGTGGTCGATCCGACCGGGCCATATGGAGCAGAAGGCGCCGTGCGGAGCTCTGCCGATGACAGCTGAGCGGATCAGGCTGTTACCGGGGGCCGGGGGCCGGGGGCCGAGGGCCGCCGTCCTACGTCGGCTGTTTTTTTTTTTTTTTTTTTTTTTTTTTTTGTGGAACCTGCCTCACCAAACGGAGCGAGCGAGCGAGCGAGAGACAGAGAGAGAGAGAGAGTTTTCTCCTCCGCAGTCAAACAGATGGAAGGAGCCGGCGCTGGCGTCACATGTTTACCAAGCAAATACACTTATCCGCTGACAGCCCCATTCTAAAGTTAACAATCGCGGGCTTTCAAGCTCTGCCACGCCATGCCACCCCCACCCCCCCCTGCCCCCTCCCCCCCGTGTTCCTTTAAACCTGGAACGCGGCCCTCGTGCGTTTCCAACGTGCCACGGGTTCCGTTTTTTTTATTTCTTTTTTTTTATTCTCTCCTCCATTTGAAGGGTTGACAACACGGATTGTAACGGCGCCGCTTCAGAGGAGCTCGCGCCTCAGACTTCTCCACATTTCATCCGCTCTCGCGGCGGCGGTGTACGGCGTACGGCGGCGGCGCTTTGAGCCCCAATCCAACGCCTTCCAAAATATGTGGGGGGGGGAGGGAGCGACGGCAGGAAAATGTCCATAACAGCCTGAGCTTTCTTGCCCGTCCGTATATAGCCCACCGTCCACGTTCCGCTTGTCTTTTGGGCGTCGCAGGTGGCGGAAGGGGGCGGGGTCACGAGGATTAGACCCCGAAAGCGCCCCGAAATTAAACTACGATTGAAGAAAAAAAAACGACGATTTTTTTTAAAAGATTTTTTTTGGGCCGTGGTTACGCTCCAGAGACCCTGCGATGATGTTATAATGAACGTATTAATAATCTGTTTATGGCTTCGTTAACCCCGCCCACACTTCATACGCTATCATAGACGTCTATAAAGTCTGAAACGTACGCAAATTTAATAACATAGAGAACGCAAAGTGACGCAATGCAGGCGGAAAGTATTAGTATTATTATATTATATAGTATTGTTATATTGTATTATAATATTAAAGTATTATATTATATAGTATTATGTTATATAGTATTATATTATATAGTATTATGTTATATAGTACTATATTACATAGTATTTGTTATATATAGTATTATATTATATAGTATTATATGTGTGTGATATCTATATATATATATATAGTATTATTATTATATATATAGTATATATATATATATATATATATATATATATAGTATTATATTATATAGTATTATGTTATATAGTAGTTATGTTATACGTATTTTTTTTGTTTTTATGTGATATAATATTATAGTAAAGTATATGAGTATATATTATGTTTATAGTATTATATTGATATAGTATTATGTTATAAAGTATTATATTATATAGTAATTTTTATAGTTATATAGTTATGATATATAGTATTATGTTTATATTAGTAATTATATTATATTATTGTTTTAGTTATGTTAGTTATATAGTTATAGTTATGTTATATAGTATTATAAAGTATTAATGTTGTATAGTATGATGTTATATAGGTTATAGTGTTATGTTATCAGTATTAAGTATTGTTATACAGTTATGTTATATTATGTTATACAGTATTATGTTATAGTATATATGTCAGTATTATGTTATATAGTTATTTTATGTTATATATGTTATACAGTATTATGTTATCCAGTATTATGTTTTATTATATGTTATATATTCTTATGTTATACAGTATTATGTTATGTATTATGTTATACAGTATTATTGTTATACAGTATATGTTATACAGTGTTATGTTACTCTATTATTATGTTATACAGTATTATGTTATACAGTATTATGTTATACAGTATTATGTTATAAAGTATTATGTTATACAGTATTATGTTATACAGTATTATGTTATACAGTATTATGTTATACAGTATTATGTTATATATTATTATGTTATACAGTATTATGTTATACAGTATTATGTTATATAGTATTATGTTATATAGTTATAGTGTTATGTTATATAGTATTATGTTATACAGTATTATGTTATACAGTATTATTAGTGTTTTGTTATTCGTGGCTCTTAAATGTTTAATTCCAATCAGCCTGAATCTCGGCAGATCGGTGGGTGGTGATGGTGGAGGTGTGGGGGGCGGGCGGTTCGGTGACCTCACAGCTGAGCTGACGGCGCGGTGGCCGTCTGTAGGTGGTACAGTAGCACATGGACCGGTTCCCAGTCGCTCCTGCAGCTGCCTCTCGGCCTTCGCGGCTCATTGTTAACGCAATGAAAAATTGATCGTTGTCTAATCGGGCGGCTTCACCCCCGAGGATCAGAACATGGCCCGTCTCCATATATCTGTGTCCCCCCCCCCCCCCCCCCCCCCCCGCCGCCCCCATCACCCACCCCTCTACGGCGTAGC
>JAFMOC010000280.1:7500-22500 GCA_019802505.1 Corydoras sp. C115
CAACACTCAGGATTGTGCTGACCCCAACACTCAACATGAGCTCAAACACTCAGCCAATGCGACCTGAAGGTCCTGGGTTCGATTCCCGGTCACACCACAGCACTACGGCCAAATTGCCCTTAGACAAGGAACCCAATTGCCCCCAGGTGCCTAGGGCCGCATGTATGCTCACTTCACTCAGTGTGTGTCTGTGTTTTGCCCCGTCGGCTCCTCAACATCGGTGCCTGACCCCACAAATACCCCCCCGCACATGCTCCACAGCGTCAGAACAGCTGGGGGGGGGGGGGGGGTAACGGTAAGGCGTCCCAATACTTTCGCTCATACCGACTTTCAACACCGAACCTGCGAAAAACATGCACTCGAGACGTTTGGCAGCCCAATAGAACAGAGCGCCGGGTGGGGCGGGCGGCGGGCGGCAGATGGTGGCGTGTCTTGTGACAACTACACCCAACCCCCCCCCCACTCACTCACACCCCATAATATTCATGTGTTTGTTTTTTTATTATTGAACTGCATCTAACTGTTCGGTTTACAGAATCATCATCATCTGACCTTCGATGGCCAATCTGGCAACCCCGATAGATACCCGTAGATCCAGGCGGAGGGGGGGGGGGTAAATCCAGGAGGAGGGGGGCATTCGGCAAATTCCTAAGGGCCTGACCTTATCAACATGGCGGCAGTGAGGGGAAGGACCTGGCAACCTGGAATACATATCTGTAGCTGGCGGCAAGACGAACGTGTGTGTGTGTGTGTGTGTGTGTGTGTGTGTGTGTGTGTGTGTGGGATGGTTAAGCTGTTCTCCAATAGGGTTCCTCGAAAGTTTGCGCGGTTACCATGGCAACCGTGGTGGATACCTATAAATTTATTTATTCATTATCTTCTGCTTTATCCTCTATTAGGGTCGCGGGGGGGGGTGGGGGTGGGGGTGGGGTCCCCATGCCCATCCAGGGGAGAACGTTTCGGGCGCTGGGCAGATACACCCAGGACAGGACGCCAATCTATCGCTGGACACACACTCACTCACACACACACACTCTGTATGGGGCAATTTGGAGACCTCAATTGACCTTGATCCATGTTTTTGGACTGTGGGAGGAAAGCGGAGAACCCGGAGGAAACCCACGCGGACACGGGGAGAACGTGGAAACTCCACCCAGATGGGGATTCGAACCGGGAATCCCCAGCGCTGAGAGGAGAACATGCTAAACCACTCAGCCACCGTGACACCTCAGTATATATCCATCCGTTATCTTCAGCTTCATCCTATGCTAGTGTGTGAGTGAGGGGGGGGGGGTTCCCCATGCCCATCCAGGGGAGAACGTTTCGGGCGCTGGGAAGATACACCCAGGACAGGACGCCAATCTATCGCTGGACACACACACACTCACACACACACACTCTATATGGGGCAATTTGGAGACCTCAATTGACCTTGATCCATGTTTTTTGGACTGTGGGAGGAAAGCGGAGAACCCGGAGGAAACCCACGCGGACACGGGGAGAACGTGGAAACTCCGCCCAGATGGGGATTCGAACCGGGAATCCTGAGCGCTGAGAGGAGAACATGCCAAAGCACTAAGCCACCGTGCCACCCTATTTATATATTTATTTTATTTATTAATTAATTGTATTGTTTTAATCCGTCATTGCGTTTTTGAGCACATGGTTCGAGTTAGCTCGGCTCGGTCTCGTCTCGTCTCTCCGGCTTAATCGAGCGGATCAGTCGGGCGGCGGCGGCGGCGGCGCGGTCCTCACTTGAAGGGCGCGGGGTGGTGATTTAGAGGAACATGACAACCTGGAGTCATTTTGGGCGCGTGCCACGCTCCCGGTCGCGTTAACAACAATCGACAGTCCCTTCACGCACAATTAGGCGCGGCGGCCTCGTCCCGTTCGACGGCGCCGGCGTCGCCGCCAGAATTAACGCCGTCTGCTCCGTCCGTCCAATTAGGCTCCTGTGATCAGGGGCCCGACGCCGACCGCGTCCTTGAACCCGCTGTAATCCAATTATACTTATTTGTATTGGAACTGCGATGCGTGTTCGAAACCATCCCCACCCCCTCCCCCTCCCCCGTACCCTCGAATGATCAAAGCGTTCCGCAGGGGGCGCTGTAACGTACCCCGGTGTTGGTCCGACATGCGTTGGCCGACACGTGTACGCACACGTTCCTCTGCGGGGACATGCATGTCTTAAAAGGACTGTTTATATGGACGTGAGGAGAACATGCAAAATCGACACGGAAATGGGATTCGGGTCGCGTCACCCAGAACTTCCAGGAACGTCTATTTATTATCTCCTGCTATACTAGGGTCGGGGGGGATGGGGGCGCTAGTCAGATGCACCCAGGACAGGGTGCCAATCTATCGCTGGGCACACGTTGTTTAGGTAGGGGCAATTTGGAGCATTTACTTTGCCTTGAATCCTTGTTTTTTTTGGACTGTGAGAGGAAACTTGGAGGAGACACACCGGGACACGGGGAGGACATGATCGGGATTCGAACCTGGATCCCCAGCGCTGAGAGGAGAACATGCAAATCCCCCACCGAGGAACTTTTCGTGTTATAATCTGTTCCTCGAATCACATATTAGATAAAATTATGAAAATCCCAACACACACTCTCTCTCACACACACACACACACACACACACACACATACACAACACACACACACACACTTAATAGGGGCAATTTAGAGCCGCCAATTCGCCTTAAATCCATGTTTTTGGTACTGAGAAAACAGGTTAACCCGGAGGAAACCCATGTGGTCACTAGGAGAACATGCAAACACGCTCCACTCAGATTGAGATTCGAACCTGGATCCCCAGCCCTGAAAGGAGAACATGCAAATCCACTTTGCCCCACCCAGGAACTTTTCTCGTTATAATCTGTTCCTCGAATCACATCGTCTCAGTTAAAAATATGAAAATCCCAACATCACACACTCGCTTCACCTCACACACACACTCTCACACACACACACACTCACACACACACTCTCACACACACATACAACACACACACACTCACACACACAACACACACACACACACGCTAAATAGGGGCAATTTAGAGCCACCAATTCGCCTTAAATCCATGTTTTTGGTACTGATAAAACAGGTTAACCCGGAGGAAACCCATGTAGTCATGGGGAGAACATGCAAACACGCTCCACTCAGATTGGGATTCGAACCTGGATCCCCAGCGCTGAGAGGAGAACATGCAAATCCACTGTGCCCCACCCAGGAACTTTTCTCATTATAATCTGTTCCTTGAATCACATCGTCTCAGTTAAAAATATGAAAATCCCAACATCACACACTCGCTTCACCTCACACACACACACACACACACACACACACACACACACATACACACACACACACACACACACACACACACTAAATAGGGGCAATTTAGAGCCGCCAATTAAAATCTGTTTTTGGGACTGAGAAAACAGGTTAACCCGGAGGAAACCCATCTGGTCATGGGGAGAACATGCAAACACGCTCCACTCAGATTGGGATTCGAACCTGGATCCCCAGCCCTGAGAGGAGAACATGCAAATCCACTGTGCCCCACCCAGGAACTTTTCTCGTTATAATCTGTTCCTCGAATCACATCGTCTCAGTTAAAAATATGAAAATCCCAACATCACACACTCGCTTCACCTCACACACACACACACACACACACACACACACACACACACACACACACACACACACACACACACACACACACACACTAAATAGGGGCAATTTAGAGCCGCCAATTAAAATCTGTTTTTGGGACTGAGAAAACAGGTTAACCCGGAGGAAACCCATCTGGTCATGGGGAGAACATGCAAACACGCTCCACTCAGATTGGGATTCGAACCTGGATCCCCAGCCCTGAGAGGAGAACATGCAAATCCACTGTGCCCCACCCAGGAACTTTTCTCGTTATAATCTGTTCCTCGAATCACATCGTCTCAGTTAAAAATATGAAAATCCCAACATCACACACTCGCTTCACCTCACACACACACACACACTCTCACAACACACACACACACTCTCACAACACACACACACACCACACACACACACACACACTCCAGCTCGTATTTGTTCTGCTGCATCTGCTTCAGCAGCCCGAGCTGCGTTCTGCATTCCTTTTGTATGGTTTTCATTTCATATGCAGATTCACCACACACACACACACTCACACACACACACACTCTCACACACACACACACTCTCACACACACACACACACACACACACACAGGACTAGGTGGAGGTACAGTGGTGTGTGTCGGCGCCTCTCTCTCCCTGCAGGATAAACAGCACTGCAGTTTCCATAATCGTTACTCGCATTAACACACGATGCTTCACCTGCTCCACACCGCCACCATCAGGCGGCGGAGTGTCTCTGCGTCCCAGTGAGGTGCAAGTTCAAGTTCAAGTTATTTATTTCTGTCGCGCTTTTTACAACAGCACGTCGTCACAACGCAGCTTTACAGAATGAAAAGCCTTTAAACCCCCAAAGAGCGAGCCGAAGCGACAGCGGCAAGACAAAACTCCCTGTTATGTTGTTATTTAAGGAAGAAACCTTGTGAGGACCGAGACTCAGTGGGGCACTCGTCCTCCTTGAGCGGCCGGGCAGCGACAACAGTGTAGGACAGCCATGTAGAGATATTAAACAAACGGAAAACTATATGTGAGTCCATTAGGGGGCGCCCTGCAGGACCGCAAGTCCAATTAATATTCAGGTTCCGTCCAGTATTCGTCGACAGAACCATGGATGAAGGTCTGACCACACCTCCAGGACGCCGGTCACACCTCAAAAGAAGCTGACGAGGAAGGCAGTTAGAGCTGATAATAAAGCACGGCATTTAATTAATAAGTAATTAATTGCAGCGCTAAATCGCCACGGCGTCGTTTCACCCCAGTGTGTAGCGCGGATCGTGAGGCGCGACCGTCGTCACGGTTACGATGTCGTCACGGTTACGATGTCGTCACGAATAAACAGAGGCGCTGACAATTACCAACAACGCTACAAACGGCGTGTTTTAATAAAGCGCTAACGTTGCGGAGGGGGCGGGGCTTTATTCACAACGAATCGCGGCACCCCGCTTCGCATCGTCTATTCACCGTGACGCGCGCTTTCCCCGAACCGCGTGGCTCCATTTTAATAGAAATAAACTACAAAATTAATATTAAAGAAACAAAAATGGCTTTAAGCTTTTATTTTATTAACATTTAATTTCATTAAGTTAAAAACTTAGTACTTAGTACTTGCCGGCACGGTTGCTTAGTGGTTTGTCATGTTCTCCTCTCAGCGCTGGGGATTCCCGGTTCAAATCCCAATCTGGGTGGAGTTTCCATGTCCTCCCCGTGTCCGCGTGGGTTTCCTCTGGGTTCTCCGGTTTCCTCCCACAGTCCAAAAACATGGATCAAGTCAATTGAATTCTCCAGGTTGCTCCATATAGAGTGTGTGTGTGTGTGTGTGAGTGAGTGTGTGTCCAATGATAGATTGCCCCCCTGTCCTGGGTGTATCTGCCCAGCGCCCCAAACGTTCTCCCCTGGATGGGAATGGGGAACCTCCCTCTCCCCCACACGACCCTAATAGAGGATAAAGCAGGAGATAATGGATGGATGGAACTTAGTACTTACTAAGGGTGAGCTGCAATATTCGCTGATTCGACGATTCGATTCGGAGAACCGTAGTCGACTATGAACCTCATAGTCGAATGGACCATTTTGACCACATGGGGGCGCCCATGGCTGCTGCTAAGCATTAGTTTTTACATGAAATGTCTTTGTTTTCGTTATATATATAGACTTTTGTCAAATAAAATCATCATAATTTCTAGAAAAGAAAAAGAAAAAAGAAAAACAAAAAAAAAGGTTTTCTTTTGTTTGGAAAACAAGTAAAATATATATTTAAAAAAATATTTTTAAAAACTACGCTTATAGCGCCATCTTGTGGTGAAATTTTAACTGATTCGACTATCAGTCGACTATAGGGAAAATCTGACGAATCAGATTCGACTACGAAAATATGTAGTTGAATACAGCCCTAGTATTTACATTCATTCATTCAGTATCTCCCGCTTTATCCTCTATTAGGGTCGCAGGGGGGAGAGGGGGGGGTTCCCCATGCCCATCCAGGGGAGAACGTCTTGGGCGCTGGGCAGATACACCCAGGACAGGACGCCAATCCATCGCTGGGCACACACTCACTCACACAGACACACTCTATATGGGGCAATTTGGAGAACTCAATTGACTTGATCCATGTTTTTGGACTGTGGGAGGAAACCGGAGAACCCAGAGGAAACCCACGCAGACACAGGGAGAACATGGAAACTCAACCCAGATCGGGATTCGAACCGGGAATCCCTAGCGCTGAGAGGAGAACGTGCTAACCACTAAGCCACCTTAGTACTTACATGTCCCCGTAATTTTTTGAATTTTTTTATTTTTATTTTTTTTATTTATTTATTTATTTTTTTTTTTTTTTTTTGCCCCCCCCCCCCCCCCCCATCTCCGCGGCACACTCCTGCAGTATAATCTCCCTTTTGTGCTCCTTCCTCCTGAAATCAGCGCTCGGAACAATGGCCGCCGCACACATGCGATCTGGCGAGTGTCAATCTGTCCTTTTGTTTGCACACGTCCCGAGGACAGGCATTCGCGCCGCGAGAGCTCACCTGCGTTCGGCTCTGAGGTGAGGGGATAGGCTGCGGAAAGAGGGCGGGGGTCCAAGTGAGGTTGGGGGCACGGGGGGGATTGGGGGGGACACCGTTACACGATGAGTGAGTTCTTGTGGGACCAGAAGTTAGAAAGCGTCCAGAGAGAAAACAAACAAAGGTTCTTTTAGAACCGGGATTCCAAATTATGGCCCCAAGAAAGAACCATGTGGGAAAAAATGCGGCCGAGCGAATCTGGAAAAGAAAACGAGATGACCCCGTGACGGAGAGACGTCCAGAGGACAATAGAACCCGCAGAACCGCGTTTCCCGGAGACGAGCTGGAATCCCACTGGGGGGGGGGGGGGGGGGGAGGGGGTGAGGAATGTGGTGAACATGGCAGCTCTATAACGGAGAAGCAGAAGAAGTCAAGAGAACCACAAAGAACCCAGGAACCCGTCCAATCGGTCCGTTTTAGAGAACCAGGACGCTCACATCAGAACCACCGACAGTTCTACTCCGTGTACCTCAGTATTAACGCGAAGGCCCGATTAAATTTACGTTAATCTATTATCATCGTTGTTATTAACGAGCCGGCGGTGCGGTACGGGTTCTCGTTTTTTCTCGTGTTTTCGTTTGTATAAATTTTTTTTTTTTTTTTTTTTTTTTTTTTTTTTGAGGGAACTTTTTTTTTTTTCTGGAGATCAGAAATATATAAAGAGATTTTAAAGGTTAAGTTTGTTTTCCTGAAACGGTCCGAGAGCAATGAACGCGGAACGTTTTTCCGGAAAAGCTTCGTCTTTATTAAAAAATTTTTTTTTGATGTTTTATTTGCAGCGTTTTTCATTTTGACGAAATGTTTTTATAAAGTATTTAAAGTTCTCGAACCCAAAGACTTCTGTCTGTTATCGTCCACTATACTAGGGTCGTGGGGGGATTGGCGGGGGGTCCTAAGGGGCTGTTGGGCCAATGCCCCCAGGACAGGGTGCCAATCTATCACTGGGTGCAGACTCACACAATATACCTAGGGGCAATTTTGAGCCGGCCAAATTCACCTTGAATCCATGTTTGTGGACTGTGGGAGGAAACTGGGCAATAATAAATAATAATAATAATTATAATTATAATAATAATAGTAATTAATAATAATTAAAGTGAAAGCTTTTTTTTTTTTTTTTTTTTTTTTTTTTTTTTTTTTTTTTCTTTTTTCTGAATAAAGTCTACGTTTCGTTTTCGTCTCCAACCAACGCTCTCTCTCTCTCTCTCTCTCTCTCTCTCTCTCTCTCTCTCTCTCTCTGTTATCTAACACTATATATAGACGGGGGGGGAGGGTTCATGAGGGCTGTTGGGCCGATGCCCAGAGGACAGGGTGCCAATCTGTCTCTGGGCACAGACTCACACAATATATGTAGGGGCAATTTAGAGCAGCCCAATTCACCTTGAATCCATGTTTGTGGACTGTGGGAGAAAATCATAATAATAATAATAATAATAAAAACAATAATTAATAATAAAAATTTTTGTTCTTTTTTCTGAATAAAGTCTGTGTTTCGTTGTTGGGCCGATGCCCCGAGGACAGGGTGTTAATCTATCTCTGGCACAGACTCACACAATATACGTAGGGGCAATTAAGAGCTGCCAGTTCACCTTGAATCCATGTTTTTTGACTGTGGGGGGAGATGATAAAAGCTTTTTTGTTTTTTTTTCTGACGCTCTCTCTCTCTCTCTTTCATTGCAGAGTGCTTACTGTCCGGTGTGCCGACCCCGCCCCCCTCCTCCTCTGTCTGGGACCTGGGCGGCCCGGCCGGTTCCGTCGTCGCGTGCAGGATGGCGGTGAACATGGCGGCGCGGCTGTGTGCGAGCGGCCTGCTGCTGTCCTCGCTGCTGCTCGCCGGCTCTCTCGCGTCGTGTGAGTAACGTTTACGGTTCTCTACGAAGGCCAGGCTTTCAGGTGGTCGATCTGCTTTAATAAGACGTTTCGGGGTTTTCAAAACCGTTCCTGAGTTCCATCCCATCCCTCTGTTATCGTTCTCTTCATCCTGAGGTCAAGATGGGCGGGAGAGGGGGTACCTGGGGGGAGGTACCCATGCCCAACGGTTCAGGCGCAGGGCAGATACACACAGAACAGGGCGCCAGTCCATCACAGAGAGCCCACTCACTCACACCAACACACACTATATAGGGGCAATTTAGAGCAGCCAATTCACCTTGAATCCACGTTTTTTGGACTGTGGGAGGAAACCGGAGAACCCGGAGGAGATCCACACAGACACGGGGAGAACATGCAAACTCCCCCCATCCCGTATTTAGTATTCTGAGGAACCCGACATGCACGACACTAACGATCCCATGTTTCTTTGTATCCTATCCCGGTTGTTGGGTGGTGCGTTCCCCTCTCGGTTTCCTCAGCAGGGGGCGTGTGTCTGCTCTCTGTATGAACGCTTTGAGAGGACGTTTTTAAAAAGCCGTAATTCCGTTTTAATTTGCTTTGAACTCCGTGTTCTCATGGTTCTGCGTTCTGGCGAGACGTTCTGCGTTCCGGCAGTGAAACTGAAGGTTCCGCGTCGGGAGAAAAGCCTGGGTTTCAGGAGCCGGTGGTTTAGGAGAGAAGCTCGTAACTGCGTCCTGACTGCAGTTTGGGCGCCGCGCTCCGTTCTCCTGTTCTCGTCGTACTATTTTTAGCTTGGGCCTTTGACCGCAGCCTGCGACCTCCCTCACTGGGGCCTGCAGACACGGTAGCTGCGCGTGTCCGTACCCCTCACTGTATTTCACTCCCCTCCGTGGCACTCCCCTCACGCGGGCGCGCCCCTCACTGGGGCGCCCCCTTCATGCAGACACTCCCCTTACGTCACCTCACACGGGCGCACCCCACACGTGGGCACTCCCCTCATGTGGGCGTACCCCTCACGTGGGCGCACCCCTCACGTGGGCACTCCCCTCACACGGGCGCACCCCTCATGCGGGCATACCCCTCATGCGGGCGTACCTCTCACGTGGGCGCACCCCTCACTGGGGCGCCCCCTTCATGCAGACACACCCCTCACGTGGGCGCACCCCTCACGTGGGCGCACCCCTCACGTGGGCATACCCCTCACGCGGGCACACCCCTCACTGGGGCGCCCCCTTCATGCAGATACTCCCCTCACGTGGGTGTACCCCTCACGTGGGCGTACCCCTCACGCGGGCGCCCCCTTCAGGCAGACACTCCCCTCACGTGGGCGCACCCCTCACGCGGCGCCCCTCACGTGGGCGTACCCCTCACGTGGGCGCATCCCTAACACGGTGCCCCTCACGTGGACGCTGTCTGGTTCCTGCCTCTCTGAACTCCAACGTTCTGAAGCTCCTTTAAGATTCGGCTCCGAGATGCAACCCGGAGGTAACTGAGACGAGAGGGGGAGACGAACGGAGGACGCTCATTGGACGGGTGTGGATCAAAAGATGCGGGGGAGGGGGGGTGCTTTTGGTTTGTTCAGGTGGATCTTTGGTTCTTTTTATGGTTTTAAGGGACGAGAACGTCAACGCTGTACGGCTGCTGTGGGTCTATTTGAGGTGTTTGAACTTCACCTTTAACTGAGATGTGAATGTGTGTGTGTGTGTATGTGTGTATATATATATATATATATATATATATATATATATATACATATATATAAATATATTTACATGTATACGTATACATAGTCGTTTTGTTTTCTTGTTTAATTTGCTAAAATACAGCAGTCCTGTTTGTTTTCTCACACACACACACACACACACACACACACACACACACACACACACTTTCATTCATATACACACCTGCCTCATTGTGCTGTATATAAGCTGAACACAAACATTAGAACACATACACACAACATACAGAACAACAGGCGCAAACACAGTGCACTATACCCTGCGGCGTTCCTCAAGGCTCTCTGTTCGGACCGTTTGTTTTCCTTCCTAACTTTTTTTTTTTTTTCGAGTAAGACTTGATTTACAAATCAGTTAAAACCTACCAGACGTGTTGTTATCGAACCCGCCGCACTTTCAAAATCGTGTTCACGCCGTTCGGAATCCAGTTTCAGAAACACGACGTCCAACGACCGTTTGAAACGAAAACAAACTAACAAACTTTAACACGGCCGCCGCCCCGTCCACCCCCCCCCCTCCCCCCGGATCCATTACCTCGCCGTTACACAATTATTTCGTTCGCCTTTCAATCGGCGTGCCAAGGTGTCGCCTCGTTTTCCGAACGCTGCCAAAAACATGATGTCACCCCGCGCGTCCTATCCCGTCTCTCTCTCTCTCTCTTTGTCCCTCTGCTTTTCACCCGGCTCGTAAATCAACACCTGTAGGAGACGTTTTTAATCAAAGAGGAAAAAAGAGCTGCTGAATAAATCTGACTCGCTGTGATTGTGTGTGTGTGTTAGTGTGTGTGTGTGTTAGTGTGTGTGATTGTGTGTGTGTGTGTGTGTGTGTATGTGTGTGTGTGTGTTTTCATTTAGTATATTAGCTGCCACACAGATGTAGATACTCGTTTCTAACAAGCTGCTGATGCAACTTCTTAAAATCCACATGTTTGCTATGGAGGGGGGGGGGGGTTGGAAGGTGGGGGGGGGGAGTGTGTAGTCCATGACCATAAAGGGAGTTATATATAGAATTTGCCGAGTCAGCACATTTTAAAATAAGTAAAAGTCACGGCGTCGTTCTGGGATTTGTTTTTATACGCAAACGCTTCCTTCGATTGGTGACTACGGCGTTGCCATGGCGACGGGATCTGCGGTTCACACGTCAACAATGTTCTGCGGCGGCGGTTTGGGACAGGCCCCGACCTGCCGCGACACGATGTTCGCACCTGCGCACGAAGAGGAGGGGCTTAACGACGAGTGAGACCCACATCCACCTTCGTTTAATAACTCCGGGTTCTCCACGTGTCTGCGTGGGTTCCCTCCGGGTTCTCCGATTTTATTAAAAAAATTTTTTCCCCACAGTCCAAAATCTTGGAATCAAGGTGAATTGGCTGCTCTCAGTTGCCCCTATACAGTGTGAGTGAGTGATGGATTGCCCGAAACGTCCTCCCCTGGACGGGCCGCCACCCTAATAAAGGATCATAGAAACACAGCCGATAAACATCAAAGTGTAAGGGGGTGGAGCTTATGTGAGGATGGGAGGGAGTGAGGAAGGGGGTGGAGCTAAAGTGAGCTCCTTAAATCTGATTGGCTGAGCCGTTGGTCCAGCCGTGACATCATCGACAATAACACACCCCTCTGAGCGCCTCACATTCGTATCGATGCGTGAAATACAAGACATTATGTAATATAGAAATAATTATTTTCCATTGTACATTGTGTGATTTGGCCACTAGATGGCAGTAGATTGTTACAGAAACCGGTATCCTGTTACTCAGCGATACGCGTTCTCTTTAAAAACCGGACAAGATGACGTGGTCGCAGATCACGTAAAGAGGTGGAACTGTACCGCACTACACATCGGGACTGATAACACCTCTTTTTATTTAGAATTAAGCAACGCCCTTAAACCCCGAGCCTACGGCTGTCCTGATGGAGGAATGTAAAGAACATACCAAACCTCATATACTCCCTTTCTCGCCTTTTTATCGCCGGTTGATCACTTTGCAGCTCGTTTGTTTACGTCTCCTCTGATATATTGGAGTACTGATATATCACGCCGTCTCATGATGATAATGACGATGACGATGATGAGGATGAAGATATCAGTGACATCACAGAGCATCACAAACAGTATGCAGGTCCAGGCCGGTCCTCTGCATCTGCAGATATCTGGCCCTCTTTTGGACCGCTCCGCCTGGGCCCGTGTGATAAGGGCGAGGGTGGGGGGGGGTTTTGGGTGGAGGGGGTGGTCGGGGGGTGGTTGGGGGGGTGGTGGCGCGCCGTTTGGCGAGCTGTAATGGGAGTCCGGAGGTGACACGCGCAGTTAGATGACTAACGCTGTAATCAATGGGACCCGTTGCTGACGGTAAAAAGGGCTCCATTATGAGAGGAATCAGGAGAGTGGAGGACAAAGTGCTACCAGCGTCCTCGCTTCCCTGTTTTATCCTCTTTGTGCGAGTGGGGGGTGGGGGACGGGGGGACGGGGGGGGGGTGGGGGACGAGCATCCGCCTTATTCAAAGATCACCACCTTTTATAAACGATGATCGGGGCTGATTACAGCACAAAGCAGGGGATGTGTTTGTGTGTTATATACGTCTTCATACACACACACACACACACACACACACACACACACACACACACGGTCCCCCACTGAGCCTCGGTCCTCACAAGGTTCCAAGGAGACTTTGTCCTTTACGCAACATGTGATACACGAAATGTAAAACAAAATTCCGTTTCACGGACCCGGCGTACCGTAAGCGTTTCAAATGTTTATTCATTTAAACATTCATTCATTATCTCCCGCTTTATCCTCTATTAGGGTCGCGGGGGGGGGGGGGGGGGGGTGGTTCTCCATGCCCATCCAGGGGAGAACGTCTCGGGCGCTGGGCAGATACACCCAGGACAGGGCGCCAATCCATCGCTGGGCACACACTCACTCACACAAACACACTCTATATGGGGCAATTTGGAGAATTCAATTGACTTGATCCATGTTTTTGGACTGTGGGAGGAAAGCGGAGAACCCGGAGGAAACCCACGCAGACATGGGGAGGACATGGAAACTCCACCCAGATGGGGATTCGAACCGGGAATCCCTAGCGCTGAGAGGCGAACGTGCTAACCACTAAGCCACCATGCCGCCCTCAATTAAATATAACGTTAGAATTTTTTTTAATAATAATTAAAATAAATTGAATTAAATTAAAAACGGCGGCACGGTGGCTTAGTGGTTTAGCATGTTCTCCTCTCAGCACTAGGGATTCCCGGTTCGAATCCCCATCTGGGTGGAGTTTCCATGTTCTCCCCGTGTCCGCGTGGGTTTCCTCCGGGTTCTCCGGTTTCCTCCCACAGTCCTAAAAACATGGATCAAGTCAATTGAGTTCTCCAAATTGCCCCATATAGAGTGTGTGTGTGAGTGAGTGTGAGTCCAGTGATAGATTGGCGTCCTGTCCTGGGTGTATCTGCCCAGCGCCCGAAACGTTCTCCCCTGGATGGGCATGGGGAACCCCCCCCCACGACCCTAATAGAGGATAAAGCGGAAGATAATGAATGGATTTAAATGAAATAATTTTTTCAAGGTTTCTTCCTAAAAACAGAACAACATAACACGATGTCTTTCCTTGCCACTGCCGCGTCGGCTTCAGGGGTTCAGACTCTATAAATGACTTGAACTCAAACACGCAGCTTAAACATTAAAACATAATTATTCAGTCAGTGTTTGTGGATCAGAAACATCGCTGCATTGTGAACGTAATCGCTTCGTACGAGTTGAGATCGGCGCGGAGCGACCACCTAAGCGGTCCTTTTATACGAGCCGGCCACGTCCTCAAAGGCAACGTCAAAACCGGCCGGGAAAGGCCCCACTGATCAGGAGAACCGGTCCGCCGAGTCAGCACGCCGTCTCGGGGTTCCGCATGGACCGGGACACTCAGACGAGACGCGAGGACAGGACGGCCGTTTCAGATCCGTTTAAATAACAATATCCTCGCCGCTTCCTCAGACAGCAGGAAGGACGGGGAGCTGTGTCTACACGTCGCTTGGTTTCCATGGAAACGGGGGGGGGGGTCAAAGGGGGGGGGGGGGAGCGGATGCTTCGGCTTCGTCGCAAATTATTTTTGGACCTTTTTTTAAAAAGGAAGTTTGAAACAATCGCAGAATTTTTACCGTTTCCTGCGCTGGACGTCGACGGGCGGATCACCTGATGCGTCCCCCGCGGTGACGGCGCGAAGACGTAAAGGTTCTCCACCAGAACGCCTGTCCATCGTTTGCTTGATTTAAATCAGTGGAGCGCTCGGCGGTTTGTGACATCATCGCGGCGTTAGGAAGCCCAACGTCCTGTTAGACGGTCGACTCGCGTCGCTCGCCTCTCATTGGTCGAAACGGCGAAATCAAAGGGTGACGGGCCAACTGTTGATCAAACGGCCACCTCATGCGGGCGCTCCCCTCACGCCCTCAAGCGGGCGCTTCTTTCACGCCCTAAAGCGGGCGCTCCCCTCACGTGGGCGCACCCCTCACGCCCTCACGTGGGCGCACCCCTCATGCGGGCTCTCCCCTCACGCCCTCAAGCGGGAGCTCCCCTCACGTGGGCGCTCCCCTTACGCCCTCAAGCGGGTGCTCCCCTCATGCGGGCTCTCCCCTCACGCCCTCATTTGGGCGCTCCCCTCACGTGGGCATTCCCTTCACATGGGCGCTCCCCTTACGCCCTCAAGTGGGTG
>JAFMOC010000280.1:30000-32500 GCA_019802505.1 Corydoras sp. C115
TAATAAAGCCCACGGTCTGATCTAAAGGACGGTGGAACCCGCGGAACCTCGTCCAGTAATAAAGCCCAAGGTCTAATCTAAAGGACGGCAGAACCTGGTCCAGTAATAAAACCCGCGGTCTGATCTAAAGGACAGCGGAACCCGCCGAACCTCGTCCAGTAATAAAGCCCACGGTCCGATCTAAAGGACGGCGGAACCCGCGGAACCTCGTCCAGTAATAAAGCCCAAGGTCTGATCTAAAGGACGACAGAACCTGGTCCAGTAATAAAGCCCGCGGTCTGATCTAAAGGACAGCGGGACTCACGGAACCCCGTCCAGTAATAAAGCCCACGGTCTGATCTAAAGGACCGCCTTGCGCCCCGTTTTTGAAAATAAATTAAATAAAATTTGATTTGATCTAAAACGATACGTCAAATATAATTCTGATAAATACTTTAGATTTTTTTTTTTTATTGTTGATGCTGCCCCCTGTAGGCATGTTCAACATGTTCATCTGGGTCCTATCCCATGCTTTGGCTATTTGCAGAGGACTGGAGCTGCTAGGAGGGGGGGAGGAGTCACCCACCGAGCCTCGGTCCTCACAAGGATTCCTCCGCTAAAAAAACAGCGTAACGGAGTTCGGTTTTATTTATTTTTATTTCGCTTCGTCTCGCTCGTTAGCTGTGACGCCGCTTCAGTACGACGTTCCGTTGTTAAAAACTCTATACGTATAAATGAACGTAAACTCGTACAGGGAACGGGCCGAGGCATCGGACGCGGGGTTCGCGGAAAACATGGAAACCGCGTCCCGTCGTCCTCTCTCCGTCTCGCTTTGTTTCCGTCTTCATTCCACTCGAAACCCATGCGAGCCCTGCATTAGCTAGAGAAGAGCGCCCCCACTCTGCCAACAACCGCCACCGGTTTTATTTATTTTTTATTTTGCTTCGTCTCGCTCGTTAGCTGTGACGCTCTGTGAACGACGTGACCCTCACCCGCCAAATCGAACCGACCTGCAGTCTAAACTAGACTAACTAATTAGTCTAAATAATTATTAGAGTAAATAATCGTTAGTTGCAGCCCTAGTCTAAACGTTTGTCCTTTTGGTCCTTTCAGCTCCACCCCGGTTCACCAAAGTCCCCGTGGACATGATCGGCGTCTCCGGCGGCGTGGTGTCCTTCGTGTGCCAGGCGGAAGGGGACCCCAAGCCGAAGGTGACCTGGAACAAGAAAGGGAAGCGGGTCAACTCCCAGCGCATCGAGGTGAGTCATGGGCCCATTCACGTTTTGGAGTAATTTGCACGATGTCATCGGCGCTAACAATTAAATGGGTTGTTTACGACGCTCGTCTGTCGGCGCGCAGATGCCAGCCGTAGCGCCGTGATCGATGCTCGGTCGCCTTAATTACAACCGGCTGAGCTCTAAAGACGCCGTCAAACGTTCCAGACGGATGGAACGCTCCGCGCCACGCCGTCCCCGAGCTCGGCGTGTTACCCCCGGGGGTGTTAGCTGTTTACTGCCTCGTGATTGGTTAATTATCTTTTTAATTTTCTTATTCACACATCGCATAACCCCGCCCCCTTGTGCGTTCCCACAGAAAGGACGCCGATCTATCGCTGGGCACACACACTCACACTCTATATGGGGCAATTTGGAGAATTCAAATCACCTTGAATTTATTTTCATGGTATGTGGGAGGAAACCCACACGGACACGGGGAGAGCATGCAAACTCCACCCAGATCGCGATTCCAACCGGGAATCCCCAGCGCTGAGAGGAGAACATGCCAAACCACTAAGTCCGAGCTCGGCGTGTTGCCCCCGGGGGTGTCACCTTGCCGCTGCTCGGGGGATCAGCTTACTGCCTCGTGATTGGTTAATTATCTTTTTAAATTTTTTTTTTTTACACATCGCATAACCCCGCCCCCTTGTGCGTTCCCACAGAAAGGACGCCGATCTATCGCTGGGCACACACACTCACACTCTATATGGGGCAATTTGGAGAATTCAAATCACCTTGAATTTATTTTCATGGTATGTGGGAGGAAACCCACACGGACATGGGGAGAGCATGCAAACTCCACCCAGATCGCGATTCCAACCGGGAATCCCCAGCACTGAGTGGAGAACATGCCAAACCACTAAGTCCGAGCTCGGCGTGTTGCCCCCGGGGGTGTCACCTTGCCGCTGCTCTGGGGATCAGCTTACTGCCTCGTGATTGGTTAATCATCTTTTGAAGGTTTTTTTTTTTTGAGACCCCTCCCTCACATGACTCCGCCCCCCTCCGTGCGTTCCCACAGACCATCGAGTTCGATGAAGGTGCGGGTGCCGTGCTGCGCATCCAGCCCCTGAGGGCGCCGCGGGACGAGAACATTTACGAGTGCGTGGCGGAGAACCCGGAAGGCGAGGTCAGCGTCCAGGCCAAGCTGACCATCATCAGAGGTAAGAGGAACCGCGGGAGGCGGAGCCTTCTGGTACACTTATTACCGCTAACTTTTATTGTTAAACGTACGCACGTTCCCTCCG
>JAFMOC010000280.1:37500-42500 GCA_019802505.1 Corydoras sp. C115
TTTACTGTTTTCTCCCGAGCCGCTTTGATCCCGGCGACCTGGACGGCGCCAATCAGGCTCGATTGGACACGGAGAGCGGGGGGGGGGGGGGGGCGGATAAGGCGGCGGGGTTCCGCGGCGGCCCGTGCGCTTTGATCACGAACGGCTGAGAACCGGGAACGGAACGGCGAGGGCGAGGCGCGTCTAGGGGGTTCCGCTCG
The DNA here is from genome assembly GCA_019802505.1 of Corydoras sp. C115. NCBI lineage: Eukaryota > Metazoa > Chordata > Actinopteri > Siluriformes > Callichthyidae > Corydoras > Corydoras sp. C115. The sequence continues at coordinate 37,701 of JAFMOC010000280.1, forward strand.
CCGATCGACGCAATGAACACCGCCGCGGGCGTTTCCACGTCAGCTGTACGCCAGCCCATCGACCAATCAGACGCTTAGTTAGAAACGACAGAGGCGTGTATCGAGAAGCAAATCGATGATGACAGGGATAGGACCCGGCGATGGTTCTCTCGTGGCGATGTTACAACGTTCCGTCTTGAGCGTGACGAGATTGTTACAATAAAACGATACGTTACGCTTAACGAACGCGATAATTAATAAAAACAACAAAAAGCTTTGATTAAAAACTAAATCGTTAATAATCTGACCCTCCACGACGCAATCCGGTTTTTAAAGTGAACGCTGATCGCTGAGTAACAGGATTCCGCTTTCTCTAACAAGCTACTGCCATCTAGTGGCCAAACTACAGAACACAGTTTATAAAATAAACAATCGGGGAAATAATGTATTGTATTTCACGCATTGATACGAATTTATATATAAGCGCTCAGAGGGCTGTCTTATTGTTAATGATGTCACGGCCGGACACACGGCTCAGCCAATCAGGTTTAAGGAGCGGAACTACCCGTTTTATAAAGCCATGTGGTACGAGAGGGCAATATTGTGAATAAATGAGATGGAAGAGGTGTTTAAAAAAAAAATCTCTTCCGCGACGAAATCCATTCCGGTTTTTAAAGTGAACGCTCGTCGCTGAGTAACAGGATTCCGGTTTCTCTAATAATCGACTGCCCTCTAGTGGCCAGATTACAGAACATGGTGCAACAGGTTCAGTGCTGATCTGTTTATATTAATCTGAATTTTATATTTATTCATTCATTCATTATCTCCCGCTTCATCCTCTATTAGGGTTGCGGGGGGGGGAGGGGGTTCCCATGCCCATCCAGGGGAGAACGTCTCGGGCGCCGGGCAGATACACCCAGGACAGGGCGCCAATCCATCGCTGGGCACACACTCACTCACACAGACACACTCTATATGGGGCAATTTGGAGATCAATTGACTTTGATCCATGTTTTTGGACTGTGGGAGGAAACCGGAGAACCCGGAGGAAACCCACGCGGACACGGGGAGAACATGGAAACTCCACCCAGATAGGGATTAAATTATTGTGGCTGTGATGTCACGGCCGGGCCAACGGCTCAGCCAATCAGATTTGAGGAGGTTTTATGAATTGCACACGGGGTGTAATGCAGCGTGTACGCCGGTCTTTACCGTCCATTCGACGGTCCAGCTGGAAATGTTTAAAGAACGACGTTCTGCGGTTCTGCGGCTCCCGCGCAGATCCCGCCTCCAGACGGACAGCGCCACCTGGAGCTCGAACATCTGCTTCCTGACGGCTGCGTGTCCGTCCACCTGATCTCCTCCCGCGGAACTCGTTCTTTTATGGGGTTTTTTTTTTTTTTTTTTTTTTTTTTTTTTTTTTTTTTCGGTTCTCCGCGAGTGAAATACGTTTCCCGCGGCCGTTCCGATGCCAGGAGCTGGACGAGGCAGCTGGACGAGAACCCGCCGAGTCAGCTCCACGCCCGGTTCGGACGCCCGAGGTTCTCCGGTCTGTATTCTGGCAGGTGCCGAGTCTAACGGCCGATCCCGGCGTTCTGACGATTTTTTAACAATTAACAGCGATAAGCCGTCCAGATGTTCGTCCCTCTCCATACCCCCCCCCCCCCCCCAAGAAGAACCTGGAGCTCCTGCACGCCGCGCTCTGATTCTGCCGCGTTATTAGAACTTTAATTAGTTCTGGCTGGAGGCATGGGGTAGAACATTTCCCCGACCAGCGGCGGGGTTCTCCTGTCCTGCCGTCCGTTTATCTGCAGATCGTACAGGCGGAACATTAGAACTCGTCTCCTGCGCGGCGTCCGCCGCCACCCGATAATCGAAGCGCCGCGGTTGCCGCGTGAGACAGGTTGTCGCAGCACGTCCTCGCACGTCGCACCGTTCCCCGGTTCCACATAGCCGACGTTGCAGGAACCGTCCCGGTTAATGGAACCTGGCTGTACTCGTGTCGTTCCCTGATGCACCGTGGCGTCCTCGTGCTCCCAACTGTACGGGACGCAGTCGGCGAGGTTGCGCAACGCCTTCCTGAGCGAGGTAGCGGCCCCGTCATGGGCCTTCCGTCCTCCCGCCCTCAGGAACCGACGTCGTGCTACAAAGGTTCTCCGGCAGATGACGGGATGTGAACGCCGCCTGCTCGCCGCCGTCTTGGTGTTGCACTGAAAGCCGTGGCGGCAGCGACGTCCATACCAACAGCTGGGATTTGAGGACGCACACCTTTAGAATGTCCCATACGACACAAAGACGTGTGTTGGTGTGACCTCGTACACTAGATGGCAGTAGATTGTTATAGAAACCGGAATCCTGTTACTCAGCGATCGGCGTTCACTTTAAAAACCGGACTAGATTACGTCGCGGAGGATCAGATTATTATTATACTTTTTTTTAAACAGCACCTCTGTCCTGTGATTTATTCACAATATTGGCCCGCCCTCTTGTACCGCATGGCTTTATAAAACGTGTAGTACCGTTCCTTCAATCTGATTGGCTGAGCTGTTTGTCCAGCCGTGACATCATTAACAATAACACACCCCCTCTGAGTGTGTCACATTCGTATGAATGCGTGAAATACAATACATTATTATCCATATATATATATATATATATATATATATATATATAAAAATTTCTTTTTTTTTTTAAATAAACTGTGTGCTAGTAGATTGTTATAGAAACCGGAATCCTGTTACTCAGCGATCGGCGTTCACTTTAAAAACCGGACTAGATGACGTCGCGGAGGATCAGATTATTATTATAATTTTTTTTTAAACAGCACCTTTGTCCTGTGATTTATTCACAATATTGCCCCGCCCTCTTGTACCGCATGGCTTTATAAAACGGGTAGTACCGTTCCTTCAATCTGATTGGCTGAGCTGTTTGTCCAGCCGTGACATCATTAACAATAACACACCCCTCTGAGCGCTTCAATTTCGTATGAATGCGTGAAATACAATACATTATTATCCATATATATATATATATATATATATATATATATATATATATATATATATATATATATATATATATATATTTTTTTTTTTTTTATTTTTTTTTTTTTAATAAACTGTGTGCTAGTAGATTGTTATAGAAACCGGAATCCTGTTACTCAGCGAACGGCGTTCACTTTAAAAACCGGACTAGATGACGTCGCAGATCAGATTATTAACGATTAAATTTTTAATGAAAGCGTTTCTGAATCAGAGCTTGTTTTTTTTATTACAGTGTGTTTGTAAGTTTTAATAAAGCGATCAGACTCTCGAGGTTGTGTATTATTCTGAATAAATCACGTAAAGAGGTCTGAAACGTCGGGACTGATGACGCCTCTTTATGGGGTTTATTCAGAACGAGGCCACGCCCCCTCGCAGTCGAGGCCGTTGGGTCGCGTTTTGTTTTCGGTGAGCTTTAAGAAAGCGATCTCGCCGTGTTTCAATAAGGATCGGTCCGCGGTGCCGGCGTCACTGCCCTCTGCAGGCGGTTTTCCCGTCTGCGCAGCACTCGGCAGATTACAGGAACGTTAATGCGCAGGGCTTTTACGGCCCCGTCCCCGGCTGCACTCAGGGGCCCTCGCTTTACGTGATTAGAGCGCCGATTCAATTAAATCATTTCACTCAGCCGATATAAAAAAGCACGAAGGATACGGGCGGAGGACGTCCGGGCGGGGGGGCGTGTGTGTGTGTGGGGGGGGGTATGGGGGTGGGGAAAGCTCAGGACGCTCAACCTCACCTTCAGAAGACGTCGAGAGCGGCCCGTGGATTCGGGACGCCGAGTCCAGCCAACGTGGGCTCGGAGGTCGGGGTTCCGATTCGGACGGGCGTCCGGGGCCAACGCGCGGCGTCGGTAGCGGCGGCGGTCCAGCTGTTCCGGCTCAGAGAAGCAATCAAATTAAAGGCTTTGCACCTGCTCCTTTATATAATGTGAATCAGGGACGATATTAACGCCAATTAGCGATAATGACGCGGCGCTTTCGATCCGCAAAATACAAACGCGTGGGGGGGGGGGGGGTGCAACTAATGCCGACGGGGGCAGCACTTTTCTGGATTGTATGAATGTACAACCAGCTGTTGGACAAAGTGGTCATCATACCACCCCCCACCCCACCACCATATCACCCCCCCACCCCCCGCTGCAGTACTCATCGTAATGCGACGCCATTAGCGGTCCGGCTTAACAGCAATTTTTTTTTTTTTTTTTTTTTTTTTTTTTTTTCTCCCCTCTCTCTCTCTTTGCTGGGTCTGAGCTGCCTAGCTACTCTCTGCCACCGCCCCCCCCCCGCCCCATTTTTTTACCCCCACCCCACCCCTAAATGCGTTCTGTTTTGAATTTCGCAATTGTACGACCCGTGAGGTAAGCACTCTAAAATGGTAAACAAGGGGCCGCGGACGTCAGCGGAGCGGCGGGCACCACCTGATGCCTTTATGGCGCGCGGTGGGGGGGGGGGGAGCACAGGGGGGGAGGTATTTTTAGGCTAATGGAGGGCCATTTGAGAACCTACCAATTAAAGCTGTTGTGAGGAAGGTTATCGGCGGGAAAGGCAAGGTCGCGCAGGCGGCGCTGCTGAGGGGGAGACGGGCGCCGACGTCAGGGCCGAGGTGTTCCGCGCAGACGGCGCTGCTGAGGGGGAGACGGGCGCCGACGTCAGGGCCGAGGTGTTCCGCGCCGTGGGGCGGACCGTCGGATCGGACCATCAGCACCAGATCTAATGACCTCACCTTCATCCTCATCCTCATTCACGATCACTGATATATACCACAGAGAGTGAGAGAGTCT
>JAFMOC010000280.1:47500-55000 GCA_019802505.1 Corydoras sp. C115
TTAATAATCCCACGTTCATTAAAAAAAGATAATTTTGGTGCCGATTGGTGAGATATGGGGGTTATCCCGGTCATTTATGGGGGTCCAGAAATACAGAGAAATAACTGTGGTTCCTCTTATGCCCATATATGGCAATTGGGTCCAAACTGAATCTTTAATTGTAATCCCATAATCCCATTCTGTGGTTCAGAAGGTGTTCCGAGGTTAATAATCCCACGTTCATCAAAAAGACCAAAATACCAGCCGATTAGTGAGATATGGGGCCTATCCCGGTCGTTTCTGGGGCTTCAGAACTACACAGAACTCAGTGGTTCCAGCGATGCCCATTTATGGCACTTTGGTCCCAACAGTAATCCCAAAATCTCATTCTGTGGTTCAGAGCGTCTCAACAATCCCACGTTCATCAAGCTTGGCATCATGAGCTTTCACATGTTCTCCTCTGTTTGTCCATCCCTGAATACGACGGCGAGAGAACCCACCTCATCCGTCCTCGGTTGGAGACCCGGGACCTGGTTTACGCCGGAACGAGGTCCGCGTTCTACAGGGATTAACCAGCCCCACCCCCCTCCCCCCCGCAGCGCCCCCTGTCTGCCCACCCGTCTGTCCGTCTCTTCATCTCTGTGTGGACCCGTCACGGTCCTGCGTTCTCATCACGTCTTCGTTTCTGTGTGGTCTCTGTCTCGCGGTCTCTGTCTCTCAGACGATCTAACTAATGTTCTAATTAATCATTAACCAAAAGTCTAACTTTAATTATAATTAACGTCTGAAACGCCAGAGGTTTCGCTTTATATAGGGTGTCAGTCAAATATTAGGCCACGCCCCCGTCCCCCACCAACCTTATAGATGGACATTGTAGTTTTACAATTACAGACTGTAGTTCTGTGTTGTTGTTGTGCCCTGTCGGTTCTCTGTTCTCTATTGCTCAGAACCTTCACAGAGCAGGTCATTTGGGTGGTGGATTGTTGATGGTCAGTTCTGCAGTGACACTGCTGGGATAGGACTAATGCCCCCACCTGATCATTGGGGTCCTGACCATTAGGACTACAGAGTGTAAGTGTAGAACTACAGTGTCCATCTTTACGGTACGGGGAACCGATAACATGGACTCACTTTAGTCTGGTTCAGAACCGTTCCACAAAATTAGAACGTCATGGAAACGTGGATTCAGCTCCATAATTCCATAAAAACGGAAACTTTTATAGATTAAAGATTCAGGAGCCGCAATTTAAACCGTTTTAAGGATTTATTTCTTTATTTTGATATCATTTGGACGTCCAACGATCTGGACAAATGCTGCAGCAGAACCTGAATGTTCTAAACAGAGTGTGAGCCACGAATCATCTACAGAACCGTCGAGGTGAGGAACCGAATCCACGCTGCTGGAGGTCCATAGTCAGTCAGTCAGGATTTGGGGTGCAACCATCCAACTAAATGTTCTAGAGGACTTCAAGGTTCCTTCTGCTGAGGATCTGAATGGAGATGCAGATGGAGAGCTTCCAGTAGGACCACGCCACCAGAAACCCCACAGTGATGGGGTTTTCTTTGTTGTTGGGTCTGGTGTCCCTCGTTCTCCTCTTGAGGACACCTCACAGATCCTCAATGATGTGGACTCGGTTCCTCACCTCAGCGGTTCAGTACATGATTCGTGTCTCACACTCTGAGACGTTTAGAACTCAAACGTTCTGCTGCAACGTTTGTCCTGATTGTTCCACAGTGTTCTCATTGTGTTGACCTCAACCAGTTCTGTGGTTTTTGGAAGCTAGAAGCCCAAATTTTGTCCAAATAACCAAATAAATCCCTAAAACGGTTTAAATTGTGGTAAATTTTTGGTAATTATGGAGATGAGTCGACGTTTCCACGACGTTCTAATTTTGTGGAACGGTTCCGTACACAAAGCCGATCTCACGACCCAACCAGCCCAGCTCCAGAACGTTCTAAAGGGGGTTTGCTCCACCTCAACGCTGGTTCGCGATACAGATACGAGTCTCAGGCCGTTTCCTGCCGAAGCGTTGTTCCCGTCCGGCTGTTGCACCGTCCTAAAATCTGCTGTTCTATTTCCTGTTCTTCTTTCTTTTCCCGTTCCTTATCGTTTTACAGATGTCTTTGGTAAGTGTCCACCAGCTGTCCCGCGTCCCCGCAGCAGACGGGACGTTTTAAACCGTACTTCCAAGTGCATGACCCGTCCCTTAACCTCCCTCATCCCCCGTCACCGTGGCGTCTCCTCCCGCTCCTCTAACACGTCTGCGAGTGTCTGCCCGTTGTTTATCACACCATCGCCTTCTGTTTGTTTTTAGGTTGCTATCCTCCTCCTCCTCCTCCTCCTCCTCTTTTTTTCTTTTTCCTTAGATTTTTTTCTCTTGTTTTCTTTTTTTTATTATTATTTTAAAACTTTTTTTCCTTTATTTCTTTTATCTTTTATTTTTTGCTTTTATTTCTTTTTATTTTCTTCATTTATATATTCAAAAAGAAATCTTTATTTCTTTTATTTTTTATTTCTCTTCATTTTTATTCTTGTTTTTATTTTATTATTTATTTTTATATATTTTTAAAAATGTTTATTTCATTTTTATTTTCTTTATTTCTTTTATTTAAATTTTTTTTTTATTTAATTGAATTTTTTTCTTTATTATTTCATTCATATTTATATTTAAAAAATATATATTTTATTTGTGTTTTTATTTTCTTTATTATTTCTTTTATTTTTTCATTCCTTTTTATTTGATTTTAATTTTCTTTATTATTTTATTTTTAATTTCTTTGTTTTTGTTTATAGGTCGCTATCCTCCTCCTTTTCTTTTTCCTTTCATTTTCTTTCCCTTCATTTATTTTTAATTTTTGATTTTTTTTAGTTTTTTTTTTTTTTTTTAGATTTTTTTTTTTTTTTTAAATCAATATTTCTTTTATTTTTTATGTCCTTTGTTTGTTTATAGGTTGCTATCCTCCTCCTCCTCCTCCTCCTCCTCTTCCTCCTCTTTGTTTTTCCCTTGTTTTTTTTTTTTTCCGATCCGAGCTTCGAGCCACAAATATTTAAACGGGATCGGAATCTCCGGCGTGACTGTATATTGTGAAAAGCCACTGCGAGCGGTCACGCCCCGGCTCGGCCGACCGCAAGCCACCGAGTAGCCTCTTCACCCATGGCTAACCTCGACTACCTCGCCGTGCTGCACATCCATCTTATTTGGAGCTGAGCGGCGTTAAGTCCCCGGACCCCCGGCTCCGGAGTGGATGGAGAGTTTCCTCGTCCTCTAAGCCAAATATTATCTTAAGTCTGCAGGCCCTGGCGCAGTATTGTCTCCCGGCTTAGGTTCTATTCTTGGGTCCGGCCTGGCTCAATTTCCTGCGCCTGACTTTCTTCAACTTTTTCTACCCCCCCCCCCCCCCACCCCCCTCGCACCCCCCCGCCTCCCCCGTCAGAGGATTGTCTTCGGCCGGGAAAGAGAATAACGCGCTCATCCCGCCGAGCCGATGCGGCCGTTTGCGAGCGCGCCGGGCGCTCGGCGGGCCCTCTCTGTTTACTTCGGGGCCCGGCGGAGCGGCGTGCCGCCTCCCCGTTCAGCCTGAGGGATTTAGGATGATGAGAAAACGGCCTGCGGCGGTCCTCCACGTACAGATACGGCTTCCTAAGCTCGCCCTCGCCGCCTTCCTTTTAATCTCTGCTCCGGAGAGAGCCGGCCCGAAGCAAGATCCCGCCGAGATGCCGCTCTCTGCGTCGCCGTACCGTCTGTTTTTTTTAAAGGCGTTTATTTTTTTATCCCGTTTTAAATCAGTGCTCAGGTTCTATTACAGTAAAAAAAAAAAAAAAAAAAACGATATAATATATCTATGAAATATATCTACCATAAACTATATAATAAATCACTGCAGGCGCTGAGTAAGCATTTTTTTATCACTGGGCGGGCACACACTCTATATAGGGGCAATTTAGAGCCGCCACTTCACCTTGAATCCATGTTTTTGGACTGTGGGAGTAAACTCGAGAACCCACAGGGAAAACCCAGCAGACAAGGGGAGAACATGCAAACATTTGTAAAACGCATAAAGGCGGTTGATTTCCAATTAAAACGTTCACTACTGCCACCTGCTGATCGGGAGAGAGTAACAAATTAAATTAAATATTATATTTAATACATAAAAATCATATAACCGCCTAAAAAAAAAATATATATATATATTCGCATCTCATTATCTTAGTGGGAGTGGGCGGGGGGGGGGGGGGTGTGTTCTCATGCCCATCCAGGGGAGAATGTAATGCACACACACTATATAGGGGCAATTTAGAACCGCCACTTCACCTTTAATCCATGATTTTGGACTGTGGGAGTAAACTCGAGAACCCACAGGGAAAACCCAGCAGACAAGGGGAGAACATGCAAACATTTGTAAAACGCATGAAGGCGGTTGATTTCCAATTAAAACGTTCACTACTGCCACCTGCTGATCGGGAGAGAGTAACAAATTAAATTAAATATTATATTTAATACATAAAAATCATATAACCGCCTAAAAAAAAATATTTGCATCTCATTATCTTAGTGGGAGTGGGCAGGGGGGGGGGGGGTTCTCATGCCCATCCAGGGCAGAATGTAATGCACACACACTATATAGGGGCAAATTAGAACCGCCACTTCACCTTGAATCCATGTTTTTGGACTGTGGGAAGAAAACCCACGCGGACACGGGGAAGAACATGCAAACTCCACCCAGATCGGGAGTCGAACCTGGATCCCCAGCACTGAGAGGCGAACATGCAAACCACTACGCCACCATGTGGCCACCGAATTTAATTAATTAGAGCTATCTGCTAACGGTTATAACGAGGAGTTCGTTAAAACAGTTGTATTTCAGCTATTATTGTAAATTTTCGGTGTTTAAAGGAAAACTATTAACATAAATAGATCGTGAGGTATTTATATTAAATCTTTATACTGTAGGTTTTGAGTGAACAGTGCCCCCTGTGGTTGGAAGCGGCATTACAACCACGACGTCGTGTGTTATGGATCGTTTTCGTATTTAAGGAACCGGCAGATTAAATATGGTCCTCTTTCTTCTCGGTCTCTTTCATCGTGACCTCTGTGACGGAACTTCAAAACGTTAAGCAAACAGAAGCCACTGCGCGTTCTCGCGCCGGTCATTCAGAGATCAGGTCCGGACTCGTCGGCGGTTTGTCGTGCCCGGCCTTTGAGAACAGGCTGAATGTGCGGATTATCCCGCCGTTTGAAGAGCGTTTTCGATATGGGACGCCGCCACAAAGACGCTTTACAAACCTCTACCTGCTCGGAGCCACGTTCTAAAGGGAACCCGCGCGTCCCATTGGCCGTCCAAAGGCTGGCGCTCATTCCGATTGGCCCGGAGCAACACGCCAATCGTATTGGCTTTGATCCCAGCTCGGCTCTGTGGCCCTCAGCCGGCCGAGTCACGGAGGTGGAGGGTGCTTTAACATGTTCTCCTCTCCTGTTCCCACTCCTCGCAGCGCTATGACCCCAAAACGTCCACTCTGAACGTTTAGAGACGTTCTAGTCGAGGTGTCCACATATACGGCCTTCGGCTCGTTCCGGGCTCCGCCCATTAAAACACACGCCTCACCGCGCCTCCACCACCCTGCCACAAAGACGCTCTGTATAAACAAAAGTTGGTTCTCGTTCTGCGTCCTGTTTTCGGAGACGCCCGAGACCCCGTCCGATCCTCCGGATAGAAGCTCTGTTGTCCACTCTGTGTGTTTTCTTTCCTTCCCTTTGATCTTTTGTTGACTCCACCCCTCTTTGTGTTCGCCCCCTCCGCCCTCCGCAACTTTCCCTTCATTAATTCTTCTAAAGAATCTCATTTTAAACCTTTAACATCTGAATAAAACTTGACGGCTGTAACCTTAACCTAACCTTAACCTTAACCTACCCCCCCCCCCTCGCTCTCTACTTCTACTGGTTCTCAACCTAACCCTCGATTAATAACCACGACGATTTAAACGTTTTTAACACTGCAGCCCCCGACGCCCGCGACTCTAACACCCCTCTAACCAAACTCTTAATCGTCCCTTTAACCCCCCCCCCTCTCAGAATCTCAGGATAAACTCTCCAAACCGAAATGTTTCGCCTGCTTTTCCGACGGCGGCTTTATTTTTCTGATCCTCCTCACACGGATGGACGGACGGACGCCGCCCGCGCTTCTGCCTCATTAGTCGGATATTCGACAAAACCCCCCCACCACCACCCTCTCAGCCAGGACCCTGAACGTGCAGGTTTTTCTCTCCCACGGCCGGGATAGGATGCGGACTTAAATGCCGCGCTTACAGTTCCCGAGTCTGTCGGCCACCTTAAAGTGGGACCTTTAAGCGTAATGGCTTTATAATGCGATCAGTCGAGGAGCAGGCGAAACATCCTCCCCCCGTAACCGCCGGGACCTCCTTGTGGCTGGAGAAAAAATAAATAAAATAAATAAATAAAGAGCTTTTTTTTTTGTTTGTTTTTTTTGTTTCCTAAAGAAAGAACAGACAGAACAGACGGTCCGCGTTCGGGGGATTTTTTTTTTTCATCTCGAAAGATCAATACGTTTTATTTGAAATGAAAGGATCGCACGGTCAGGCTCAACCAATGGCATTAGTTACCCAGCAACTGGACCTCCATTGGGCGGGGCTTGTGTGAGGACGAGTTTCTGGGTCCAGACGTTTGGGATCTCGGCCCGTATGGTTTATACGGGTTCAACAAGCCGTTGCTTACAAACGCACATTGACCCTGATGTGCTGATGTTGGATGGGAACCCTCAGGAGATCCTCATCAACATCCCCTTTTGATCCCAAGGCCAAAAAAATGCCGCGTCCCAAAACTGCTATAAAATAATTATATTCTCGTATTATTTTTTCCCCACTTTAAATGATTTTATACATCAATATATCCCATATAACTCAATGTCTTTAGGTTTTTAACTCTTTATAGACCAGGTCTGTTCATATAGCGCCATTTTTTTTCAATAAAAAAAAAAAAAACATAAACAAAATATATTTTTTTTAATAACCACCCCGTATCGTGTTAAATGATTTCATCCTAAATTAATACTGTATAGAATTTAGTAGAAAATGGGCAATTTATCTATATATCTATATCATTTATTGAAAACAAAATTGTATTAATTAATTACAAGTAATTAGTTGATTTATTTTTTATTTTTATTTTTTTATTGATTCATGTTTTGTCATCGACAATGAACAATCGTGCAAAGAGATATGGGGTGACAATATTAATTCAAATAATAAAATAAAATAATTAAAAATTATATATATATAAATTGAATTCAAGCAAAATTTGGTCCTTTAATTTGGTTAATAATTGGCAGCTTTAATTTTTTGCAGTCAGCTTTAAATAAAAAAAAAAAACTAAAAATTTTTATCCTAAGGCCAAACGACGGCGCTGTAAAAACTGCTGTAAAAATATTATATTAAAACAAAAATTCAGATTTTTTTTTAATGGCTAACTTTCAAAGTTGACTAATTTCAGCTGTTTTTTTTAATCA
>JAFMOC010000280.1:60000-150000 GCA_019802505.1 Corydoras sp. C115
CCACCACCTTCACCATGATGACACAGCATCACCTCCACCACCTTCACCATGATGACACAGCATCACCTCCACCACCTTCACCATAATGACACAGCATCACCTCCACCACCTTCACCATGATGACACAGCATCACCTCCACCACCTTCACCATGATGACACAGCATCACCTCCACCACCTTCACCATGATGACACAGCATCACCTCCACCACCTTCACCATGATGACACAGCATCACCTCCACCACCTTCATCATAATGACACAGCATCACCTCCACCACCTTCACCATCATGTGCCATCATGAAGCAGATTCAATGGCCTGGCTCTCCGTGGATGCGTTATCGTTCTGTGCGGAACCTTCTGGAGGTTCTGCTGGCGTCGGTTGGGAGAACTGCGTTGCCTCTTTGGATGTTATGCTAATAGTTTGGGGTCAGTGCGCATCACGGCAGAGTTTATGGGATGTTACACACCGGCAGATGGAACATGACAACATTCACATCGTCCGGCCTGCTGCCGACGCCCAGCGACCTTGGCCATGTGTGCGGTTTGCCGAGGTGGTGTGTGTGTGTGTGTGTGTGTGTGTGTGTGTGTGTGTGTGTGTGTGTGTGTGTGTCAGTGGACAGATGACGATGTACAATGCTCCTGTTCACCTCTGCAGGAAACTCAGATATTTCGGTCTTTTTTTTGTCTGGTGAGTTGAATCAGCCGTGCGTGTTGTACCTCCAACAGTTTGGGGAAGGCCCGCTCTCAGCGTGCGGCGTCGCGGCCCGATCTCGGAACGTTCTCCCGACTGAAACTCCGCCCCTCTGGTGGAGTGTCTCATCGGAAGAGTGTGGATCGGACCGTCAGACTTTTAAATAATACATCCATCTGTAATCTCATCCGGCAACGCGGCTGCCGGTCCGACTGTGACGGGGGGGGGCGGAGGAAGCGCCGGCACGTTTGGAGATGAGCGATCCTCCGTCCTCCTCTCCACCCAATCAGTTCCGCCTGTACGGCACGCACACCGCCGACTCTGCAAAACAAATCAATCACGGCCCGTCAGAGCTCACTAATTCAATTAGAACTGGGGGGGGGGGGGGTGTGAGAGTCACTCGAACCCGAGACCTTCAGGTTACGATGCTCGGTCACCTCTCTGATGTCATGTCACTTTGAACCTCTTATCGTCATGACAGCTGGAAGGTGCACCGGTCACTCCGTTTGGACCAACACCACCACAAACACCATCAACACCACCAAACTCAACACCACCACCAACACTCCCAACCTCAACACAAACCCCAACAACAAAACCAACCTGAACACCACCAACAACAACAACACTACCAACTGCAACCCCAATACCACTTCAACCAACCTGAACACCAACACAATCAACCCCAACAACACCAACCTAAACACCACCAACCCCAAAACTACCAACCTCAACACCACTACCAACAACCTCAAGAAAGCCACCAACCTCAACACCACCAACCCCAACAACACTACCAACCTCAAGACCACCACGCACCTCAACACCACCAACCCCAACAACACTACCAACCTCAAGACCACCACACACCTCAACACCACCAACCCCAACAACACTACCAACCTCAAGACCACCACGCACCTCAACACCACCAACCCCAACAACACTACCAACACCACACCACCAACCCCAACAACACTACCAACCTCAAGACCACCACGCACCCCAACACCACCAACCTCAACACCAACACCACCAACCTCAACACCACCAAACCCAACAACACTATCAACCTCAACACCAACCCCAACAACACTCCCCCCCCCCCCCCCCCCCCCCCCCCCCCCCCCCCCCCCCCCCCCCCCCCCCCCCCCCCCCCCCCCCCCCATCACCAACACCCTTAACCCCAACAACACTACCAACCTCAACACCACCAACCTAAACCCAAACAACACTACCAACCTCAACACCAACACCACTAACCCCAACAACACTACCAACCTCAACACCAACACCACTAACCCCAACAACACTACCAACCTCAACACCACCAACCTAAACCCCAACAACACTACCAACCTCAACCCCAACACCGCCGTATTTAATGATGGCACTTTTCACTCAGTCACGGCTGAAGATGAGAGAGGCTGCCAGCAAGAAAGAAGCTTAGTTTGTGTTTGTGTGTGTGTGTGTGTGTGTGTGTGTGTGTGTGAAGGCAAATCGCACTCATTGTGTCCCAAAAAAAAAGATTAAGGCGGCACGCAAAAAATTAAGAACATCGGCGGGGTGAGATGTGCGATACGCGGGCGGCGTGCAGTAATGAGCTTTGCGGGGTTTTGCGCTCGGCGATAAAACGGCGGCGTGAAGCCCAAAACAATTTGAAGAAAGAATAAAGGAGCGGCGTCACGGCCTCGCGTGGTCCCCGCGTTCCGCTCTGCCCTCGGTTCCGAGCGCCGGAGAACCACGGGCGCGTGCGTAATGAAGTCAGCGGGGACGCACGCCCGAGTCGGCCGATAAAACCCGCCGAACGGCAGCTCGGATATTTACGGCTTTACGCCGCGCTCCGACTCGGCTCGTCAGCCGATTAAAGGTGGACCTGCTTCCTTAAAACCTCTGAGGCCTATCCCTTCAAAGCGAGAGCCACGCCGGAACTCCCGCCTCCACCTTCCCTCATCCACCACCCTAAAAACTGTCCGTCCACGCCCGAGCGTACGGGGGCGGGTTCCGTCCTCTCGCACCTGAGGAGACTTCAGAAGACGTGCGAGTCCCATCTGCTGCCGCCAGGCTGCCCGCCGCGCCAAGCGCACATCAAACGCCCCCGCCCCGCCTCCCCCGCCCGCCCACCCGCCCGCGCCGCCGCGCTCCTCCCGTACGTCCGCCTGTTCGCAGCGGGTCGGCCCGGCGATCCGGAGCCGGGATCTGAAAGTGTAGAGGCGTGGCGAGGACGCCCGCCGGGACTCTGACAGCGTCGTGTGGGAGGATGCACCCCGCTTTTGGGGGTGGGGTGGGGGGGGGGCGTGGTCGAGCGCAGGACGACGTGGTGGTGGAGAAACAATGTGGGAGTGGCGCTGGAATTGCCCGCACGCCGATGTTGCGGGGGTTACACACTTGTCCTTCGGTTAGAGAACCTGGTTCTGGTTCGACCGCCTTGTGTATAAACGATGAGGTGGGACCCTCAGGGACGTGAGGTCGTACTGTAACGAGGCTCCGCCCCTTACCCCGGCGCCGACACACCACCACCCTGGCCCACAAGAAGGTTCGTTTTCGAGGGGAGGGGGGGGGCTGAACGTGACTCTGCCCCGTGTTCCTGGCATCATCTCTCCAGCAGGGGGCGACATGGCGTCCCGGTCTGCGCAGGCTCCACCGTCCTCCTGCGCCGGTGGTCACGCAGTACGGCGGCGGGCGTGTTCGCGCCACCCCGATTCACCAGGGGTTGGGGGGGTGAGGGGGCTCTTACGCTCTGACCGTGGTCGCTGGAACCTCCGCCTGCCCCGCCCACTCCACGAGAGCGCGAAAGCCTAGTTCGGAGGGTGACGTTTTTGGCCTCGTTTCAGCACCTAAATGTAATGAGGGGTTGCGTTGACCTCCACTTGCCCCGCCCCCTCCAGCGAGAACTAAAAGCCCCGTTCGGGGCGTGGAGAACATGCTCGCGGTGACGCTCTTGGCCACGTGCGTCCCCCCCAAAATGTAAGGACAGGGTCGGCGCGAACGAGAACCGGAGAACGGACCGGGATTTATTACGGAACGTATTTAAATGACCTCGATCTCCCTGATCAGCGCATAGGCTCCACCCCCTCACCGCACGCACCATCTACACAGAAGGTCCAGCTTCAGGTTCTCCGTCATGTTAACGTTAATGATCTCACGCGTTCTAAAGGAGTTCCAGATGCATGCGCCGGTTTGAATGTCCTCCCCGTGCTCTCGCCTCCATTCATCCCTGTCCCTCTCTCTCTTCTCTCTCTCTCCTCCTCTCTGGGCGTGGCCCGGCGCGCAGGTGCCCTGCAGATCGAGAACACGGAGGAGACGGACCAGGGGAAGTACGAATGCGTGGCGTCCAACGTGGAAGGCGTCCGCTACTCCTCCCCCGCCAACCTGTATGTGAGAGGTAGGGAGCCACCCGGACTCGGAGAACCTCGTCCTCTCCACCCACTGCGCTCGGAAAATCCGCCAGGTCTTTCAAAAGTCACCCGAGCGCTTTAACCACACGTTTTAGATTTAACCGATGAGCCGCGGGTCGCAGGGAGGATGGTAAGTCCCATTTTGATTGGCCGGCCCAGCAGCCAGGAGCCAATCAAAATAGTGAAGGTGTCGAAAATGTATGATGATGATGATGTTGATGATGATGATGATGATGATGATGATGATGTCATAATTGATGTTTTCACTGATCTTGATAGCAGTGTTTCTCAATGTCATTTCTCTGAAGTCGCGTTATAATACTCAACATGTTCGCTGTTCCCCGACTCTGTGACGGAACCAAACGAGGGCCCGAGAAAATTAACGGGGCAGATGATCCCTCGTAAAAAAAAAAAAAAACCCTCGATTTCCAATCCCACGTGTCCGAGTGTTTACTTTTCTGCGTTTTTTTTTTTTTTTTTTTTTTTTTTTTTTTTTTTTTTAATTAACAGCTACAATGCAAAGCCATTCGTAATCAACCCGACCAATCAGGACGCTCCTCTAAATCGACTGCCTTCCGCCCCCCGCCCGCCCCGAATTGATTTCCGTTTTCATTGTAGCTGCTAAATTTGAGTCACGCTTTCTGTGTAGCCGTTCCTTTACGTTGTTTTTCGTTTATTTATTTGGGTTCTTCTCTGTGTTCTCTTAATTTACGAACGGGGCGCCGTGGGAACTTCACCAAGTGTTTCGTTTTGGGTTTTTTTTTTTTTTTTTTTAATAAATTTTTTTTTAATTTATTTTCATGTTAACATTGGGTTCCGTGAGGAAAACGCCCCAGCGTTGTGTTGTGACGACAGAATGGGGGGCGGGGGGTGGGTGGTCACTACTGTGAGATGTAGACGGCAAAAAAAAAAAAAAAAAAAAAAAAAAATTACAAAACAAAACGAACAGAAACAGAGAAATGCAGCTTTAAAGCCTTGAGGTGGCCTTTTTTACTCTCTCTGTGTTTCCCCTATTTTTCTCTTCTCCTCATGTCATTGTGTTCTGCATCAACCCCCTTACATCCCTCAGAGCTTCGAGAAGGTTGGTGTGTTTTTTCTTTTTTACTTTTTTACCCACATTAAGAGACCAAAAGCCCTCTTAACCCTTTATGTATCTCAATGCCGAGCTCATTAGCGGTTTGAATGGGCGGAGCAATTCAAATCTGCTACAATACTTATAATAATTTGATAATTTCAAAGCTCATATTTTTTTTTCTGGGTTTGGAGATTTCGGAAAAAGAAAAAAATAATAATAATGGAAAAAAAAAAAATAAAAGGAATAAAAAGAGAGAATTGAAAGTGTACAGGAGGCCGGCGAAAGTCGGGCGACATTTTTTCAGTTTGCATCATGGGGCCTTTCTGTGTTTTGCATCTTTGGCGAGTGGCTTCCGCAGAACGCACGAGCGCTTCGTTGCATTCGTTTCCGCGCCAGGATGAGCGTGTGGCACGTTGCATGCTGGGAGAACGCCGCTCTGGCTTTGCTTGCATGCCTGCCGTGGTGGCGCTGTTGTGCGCTGGGTTCCCTTCCCTTTACTTCTCTCCTCCCTCCTGTTTTTTTTTTTTTTTTTTTTATTTTTTTTTTTTTAATTTATTTTTTATAAATATATATGTGTATGTTTTGTTTTCCTCAGATCTAGTGACCCTCCTTCGTGCTGTTTGTGGCTCCTCTGTAGATGGTTCCGTGTCGTTGTCATGGTAGCGTGGTGTCTGTTCGATGTCGTCCTTTTGCGTTTGGAATTTTTTGCGTTCAACTGTGATGTCATAATGTTCGTGCGGCTTGGTGTGTAGTGTGTAGAGGCAAAAAAAACAAACAAAAAAAAAAAACATAAGCTGTGGGTCTACAGCCAGTGTTCCTGCCATCTCCCCCCCCCCCCCTCCAATCGATTCGGATATTAAAGCTAGCTCATTTTACGCGGCGTTGACGGGATCAGCGGCAAATGTTAAAATAAGAGATTCCAAACAATCCCTCAGAGAGAGAGGGGAAGCGCTGACTCGGCACTTTTAACTGGCATTGAGCTGTCCGCTGACCGCCACTCGTCCCGTCCGTTCAGATTTTGCGCGGCTCAGTCGCTCACTTGCGCCACCACGGTCACGCATGGCCATGTGTGTTCCCGTATAGTACGCCACCTGGATGCAGCTCCACAATCCGTCTCCAATTTTTACACAGTCCGGCCAATCCGGCGGCTCTTTATACGGCCGTGTGACCCGAGATAACCCCCATCCAAGATAACCCCCCCCCCACCTGAGATAACTCCCCTCTCTGAGTTAACCCCTATCCAAGATAACACCCCTACCTGAGATAACACCTATCCAAGATAACCCCCCCTACCTGAGATAAGTCCCCTCTCTGAGATGACCCCTATCCGAGATAACACCCCACCCTAAAATCACCCCTCCCTGAGTTAACCCCTATCCAAGATAACACCCCTACCTGAGATAACGCCTATCCAAGGTAACCCCCCTACCTGAGGTAACGCCTATCCAAGATAACCCCCCTACCTGAGATAACGCCTATTCAAGATAACCGCCCCTACCTGAGATAACGCCTATCCAAGATAACCCCCTTCCCGAGATAACGCCTATCCATGATAACCCCCCTACCCGAGAAAAACGCCTATCCAAGGTAACACCCCTACCTGAGATAACGCCTATCCATGATAACCCCCCTACCCGAGAAAAACGCCTATCCATGATAACCCCCCCTACCTGAGATAACACCTATCCATGATAACCCCCCTACCCGAGAAAAACGCCTATCCAAGATAACCCCCCTACCTGAGATAACACCTATCCATGATAACCCCCCTACCCGAGAAAAACGCCTATCCAAGATAACCCCCCCTACCTGAGATAATGCCTATCCAAGATAACCCACCCTACCTGAGATAACGTCTATCCAAGGTAACATCCCTTCCTGACCCTTACCCGAGATAACGCCTATCCAAGATAACCCCCCTACCTGAGATAATGCCTATCCAAGATAACCCCCCCTACCTGAGATAACGCCTATCCAAGGTAACATCCCTTCCTGACCCTTACCCGAGATAACGCCTATCCAAGATAACCCCCCTACCTGAGATAACGCCTATCCAAGGTAACATCCCTTCCTGACCCTTACCCGAGATAACACCCATTGAGATGCATCACATGTACAAAAGTATAGATTCAGGTGGTTGCTTCAGTCTTGTCAGCAGCTGTGTATAAACCCAAACACCCAAACCTGTATTCTGAAAAAGTGCACGCTTGCCCCAAATGGTCTCCCGCATGACGGAGCTGTGTTCCAGAGGGTCGTTGGGCGCTAAAACAAAACGTCCTGTTGAATAATTCAGCGGCGAGAGGAGGGGGGGTGAGAGGGGAGAGGGAGAGATCCTTAGGGGGGGGGAGGGGGGGGTGCAGTGTCACCACTCGCAGCTACCTCTCTTGTGGGAGTCGGAGGTGTAAATAATTGAAGTGTAGCCGTGCGGCTCCGGGGGCCTGGCATTTATCAGCGGGACTTTATTCGTCACATTTGGCCGCTGGCATCACAGCTGATGTCTGCCGGCTGTTTACCGCCGGCTGAAGGTTCCACGCCCGACCGGCGCGGGCCCCAGGTGTCCGAGGAGGCTTTCCGATACTTGAAATGTGCCGGGAAACCTTTAAATGTAAATACCAGAGGTCCAATGTAGTGTCAGGTCGGTTCCTGTCCCGGGGGTCGGTGTAAAAGAGGCGCCGAAGGAAGCCTGTAGACTCGGCTCGGCGCCGCTCTCGATGCCAGAGGAGGTCGTCGCGGACGCCGCTGACCTCCTGAGGGATTAAATGAGATGGCTGATGCTGATTGGTCGAGGGCTCCACTTGGTCGGCGTTGCAGAAGTTGTGTTTGACGCAGCGAGTCGCGAGCGTGCATCATGTTGAATAACGACCCTGCGATGCTGGAAGACTGTGCTGCCCGAACCCGCGCTCGCTCGCTGCGCTGCATGTGCACTCGCTCGCCCGCCCGCTTCTGCATGCCCCGCCTCGCCTGCGCTCGCGCATGTCTCGCTGCATTTTGGCATGGAATTGGGAAACAGGGAGCCAGATTACACCCTGCGCGCCGGCGGGAGAAAAGGCACGGCGTAAAACCCGACAAGCGCTCCCCTCCACCCGGTGAACCCCGCCACGGACCGGACGCTCGCCTCTCCCTCCCACCTGCGACGGCCACCATCGCCGTCCCCCGGAGCGGAGGTGAAGACGAGCGACCACCCAAAACCCCCCCCCCCCCCCCTCCCGGTCTGCCTGCACGGTGTAATCTCAGCTTCGCGGTGGAGCTTAGGGCTGCCAGGTGTGTTTGCCTTTCTCTTTCTCATTTTGGGGCTGGACAGACCGTCTTTCCAACCCGGCGGACGGTGTCCACGTTCAGGACACCACCCCCCACCCCCTCAACATTGAGGACGTTCTCAACCACTTAGGGGCTTGAAATGTCTAAACACGACTCGGCAAGGTTCCGTCAGGTGTGAGTGTGTGAGCGTTCCACGTCACCTTCCCAAAAGTTCATCTCCATAATGATTTACCATCAGGGAAATCTGAGATAACGCCTACCTGAGACACGTAATGCTTACCTGAGATAAAGCTCACCTGAGATAACGCTTACCTGAGATAACGCTTACCTGAGAGAACACTTACCTGAGATAACGCTTACCTGAGAGAACACGTACCTGAGATAACGCCTACCTGAGATAATGCTTACCTGAGATCACGCTCACCTGAGATAACGCTTACCTGAAATTACCCATATCCAAGATAACCCGAGGTGACACCCAAGATAAGACATACCCCAGATAATACCCGAGATAATACCTCTACCCGAGATAATACCCAAGATAACAGCCTTACTCGAGATAACACAACATCCTCACCCGATAGAACACCCACCCTAACCCGAGATAAAGCCCGAGATGACAACCAAGATAACACAATACTAAGAATTTTTTTTTTTTTTTACGGTGCTTTAAATCTGGTTAGAATCGTCACCCGGCACACCACAAGTCCGGAGTGTGGGGCCGCTCTGCCTGCACCGTACGACGCCACCCTGACTGCTTCCGTCCGTCTGTATGTGTGTCTGTGTGTGTGTGTGTGTGTGTGTGTGTGTGTTTCGCTTATCTCGCTCTCACTGTATTTTTATTGTTTTGGTTATTATGGGATGCATGTTTAGATGGAACACCACCCAGTCTTCCACGACGTCATCCAGTCCGGTTTTTAACGTGAACCCTATTTCATTAATTAAAATAACGTATTGTACATAACGCATCGATACGAATGCGAAGCACTCAGAGGCGTGTGTTATTGTTAATGATGTCACGGCCGGACAAACGCCTCAGCCAATCAGATTTAAGGAGCGGAACGTACGTAACGTGCAGGTCCTCTTTTACTATTCAAGCCCCTTCGTGGACGGAGCTGAAATTCCGGCGCTGTCTTCGCCGCCGTCCGTCCGCGTCCTGTCTCGAGTGGACGACCTGTCCGGCCCCAGTGACCCGCTGCTTCAGTCTTCATCTGTTGTCTCTGTCTTTTCTGTGTCTTAAACGTTGGTTTTGATTTTTATTTTTTTTATTTTTTTTTTTAACTAAGCCCTGGCACCTCAACCTCCATGCACCTCCTTTACGTTCGACCTCCATCACTCTATCGGTCGCTCACCCTCCACCCATCACGCCACGCCGCAGAGAACCCCACATCCACGGTACACGGGTTACCTCACGCCCCACGTTCCCCCGGCGATGCTTTCATGACCTTCATTCCACTGATGCTACATCAGAACGTAGAACGTTTTTGTTTCTGGTATGTCGGGTTTGTTTAGGGTTCTGCGTGGCACCACAGGAACTTCAAAGCTTTATTCTATTCGGTTAATTAATGATTTGTAATTATAGGTGTGTAACAAATGGGAACTCAGATTGTGAGCCAGGTTCCAACAGTCCCAACATCAGTCCCTGACCCCGGACATGCTCCAAATTATTGTAGACCCCCCCCCCCTCACTAACGAGTGGAACCTTGTTGGATCTGCAGAGCGGGACCAACTTGGGGTGCGAAGTTAATTAATGATTTGTAATTATAGGTGTGTAACGAATGGGAACTCAGATTGTGAGCCAGGTTCCAACAGTCCCAACATCAGTCCCTGACCCCCCGGACATGCTCCAAATTATTGTAGACTCCCCCCCCCCCCCCTCACTAACGAGTGGAACCTTGTTGGATCTGCAGAGCGGGACCAAATTGGGGTGCGAAGTTAATTAATGATTTGTAATTATAGGTGTGTAACGAATGGGAACTCAGATTGTGAGCCAGGTTCCAACAGTCCCAACATCAGTCACTGACCCCCCGGACATGCTCCAAAATATTTTAGACCCCGCCCCCCCCCCCTCACTAACGAGTGGAACCTTGTTGGATCTGCAGAGGGGGACCGACTTGGGGCGTGACGTCCTTAAACACACCCCCCCCCACCCCACAGAGGGCAGAGCGTCACATGACCCGGGTCCATTACACCCCGACGAGGAGATCGGAGACTTTTACGGCCGGACCGATACGGGGACAGTTCATATGAAAAGCCCGTTCCCGTCCTCTGTCCCACCGTCCTCGCATCGGCGGCCTGTGGACGCCTTTCCGTTCCGTTGTGGGGTCCGTAGTCGAGGGTTACGTGTTCTGAGGCGGTCTAATGTTCCGGCAGTCGCGCTCCATCCCGCCGGCTGGAGACGAAAAGCGACTTTGTCAGCGTTCCAGTGGGCTTCCCCTCCTCCTCGCTCTCCTCTATCTTCTCGTCTGCGTTCCTGACTCCTCCTCCTCTTCCTCCTTCTCCTGACTCCTCCTCCTCCTGACTCCTCCGACTCCTAGTTTGGTTTCTCATGCACTTGTGTTATCTCTCTCTCTCTCTCTCTCTCTCTCTCTCTCTCTGCATGATGTTTGTGAAGATGATAGCTGCATCTATCAATGGAACCGTGTCAGACCTTCTTAAACGATAACGGCTTTGTCCAGTCGATTATTTATTTATTTTATTTTTTAATTTTATCCCCCCCCCTCCCCCTCGATCGCAAAAATCTGATTAAGGTTTCTCATCTTTAGCGCTTTATCGTACGAGGTAAGAGACGCTGACCGGACCGTCCGGGTCACGTAACCCACATGGTCCACCGGACCCCCCGTCCCGTCGGTGGAGCGCCGAAAGCCTTTTTTTTTATTAAAAAAAATAATAATTAAAATAAATAGATTTCAGCTCTCCACCGTTTCCTCCTCCGCCCTGCCCTGGCCCCCCCCCCCCCTCGCGCCGTTGTAGAGGCTCAGGTTTGAAAGATGAGAAACCCGTAATAGATTTTTGTGTAATTAAATGTGCTGTGATGGGTCGAGAATAAGTCAATGGAACCTTGTTGCCATGGATTTGTTGCTTTAGTGTCGGTTCCGAACGTCAGTGGAGCATTTCTGTTCAGTTTGGTTTCCTTTTCCGTTACTTCTTCTTCTTCTTCTTCTTGTTTTTTTTTTTATTATTATTTTTTTTTTACGTTGGATTCGTCGTCCTCTCTTTAGACGACACCGGTGTTCTAAAGAAGGACTCATTTTCATCGCCCTGTCTTGTCACCTCTCTCTCTCTCTCTCTCTCTCTCTCTCTCTCTTTTGTCTCCGCCCTCCTCGGGACGTCGTGCAGTCCGGCGCGTCCCGCCCCGTTTCTCAATCCTGCCCACTAATCACGAGATCATGCCGGGGGGCAGCATCAACATCACCTGCGTGGCGGTGGGCTCGCCCATGCCCTACGTCAAGTGGATGCTGAACTCGGAGGACCTGACGCCGGAGGACGACATGCCGGTGGGGCGGAACGTTCTGGAGCTGAACAGCGTGCACGAGTCGGCCAACTACACCTGCGTGGCCATGAGCAGCCTGGGCATCATCGAGGCCGTCTCGCAGGTCATCGTCAAATGTAAGACGGAGGGGTTCCGTATTTTTATACGGTGGAACCTTGAGATGCAAGTGTAATTAGTTCCAGACCCGAGCTCGTAAGTCGATCTACTCGTATCTCGAAAGAATTTTCCCCATATAAAATAAAGTAAATCCAATTAATTGGTTCTAAGTCCCAAAGTTACCCTAAATGCTGAAAAAGACATGTTATGAATAAATAAATGAACATGAAACACGTATACATAAACAATTAAATGAATATTGAAATGAGAAATGCAGAAAATATATCAATGAAATGTATGTAAAGCAATGGTAAATGTACAGAATATTACCTGGGTGGCTGACGACTGCGGCTAATTCGAGCGCCACATGACATGAAGTTTTTCCTTCAATATTTTGTGTGCTTTGAATGCTCGTGGATTTTCTGAATGGTGGACAAGCAGCGGCTTCACCTCGCAGTCGCCCAACGCATTCGCACACAATGCAAGGGTAAGACGGTCCTTCATGGGCTTATGACCTGGCATCTGTTTCTCCTCGGCCGTGATGTAAGTCCTACGGGGCTTTTTTTTTTTCCAAAACAGACCAGTTTCATCGCGGCCAAATACTTGCTGCGAGATGTAGCCTTCTTCTTCTATTAACTTGGCGCAAATCACTAAACTCGCTAGCTACAACACTCACACTACCGAGACGAGCCTTCGTTAAGCGCTGTGATGCGTGCGAATGGTCGAGATCATGGTGTACACACTTTCTGCTGTTCTCGTCCAAGTAGTGGCTGAGGCAACTTCTCCCCATTTTCCCGCGCTGGCAATTATGGTTCCCATTCCGAGTGAGAACGAAAAGATCCGATTTCGCACGATCATCGTCAATAGGTTTTAGCTATAAAGCTCGACTCGTAACTCGAATTTTCGCTCGTAACACGAACAGATATTTCGCTCTCGACGCTGCTCGTATCTTGAATTACTCATATGTAGAGTAACTCGTATCTCGAGGTTCCACTGTATTTTTATTTTAGTGGGAGCCGTCGCCCTTCACCCGTTCACCCGCTCCCCTTCTCGTCCTTAGCCCTACCCAAACCGCCGGGCACGCCGCTGGTGACCGAGACCACCGCCACCAGCATCACCATCACCTGGGACAGCGGCAACCCCGAGCCCGTTTCCTATTACATCATCCAGTACCGCGCCAAGATCCCGGACAGCAAGTTCGAGACCAAGGACTCCATCACCACCACCCGCTACAGCATCGGCGGCCTCTCGCCCAACACCGACTACGAGATCCGCGTCTCGGCCGTCAACACCATCGGCCAGGGGCCCGCCAGCGAGCCGGTGGAGGCCCGGACCGGGGAGCAGGCCCCCGCCAGCCCGCCCAGGAGCATCAGCGTGCGGATCATATCTCCCAGCACCATGATGGTGCGCTGGGAGGAACCCGAGGAACCCAACGGCCAGATCAAGGGCTACCGCATCTACTACACCATGGACCCGTCTCAGCCCATGCACCTGTGGCAGATCCACAACGTACAAGACAGCACCATCACCACCATTCAGAACCTGGTGGTGCTGGAGACCTACACCATCCGCGTGCTGGCCTTCACCTCGGTCGGCGACGGCCCGTTCTCCGACTCCATTCACGTCAAAGTTCTGCAAGGAGGTCAGTAGAGCTTCTGGGGCTTCCAAGTTTTCTTTCGAATTTAAAGATGGGAGGTTTTTTGGGGTCATTATTTTTCTGGACTTCTGGTCCATGCAGACTCGTTGTTAGGGGTGTGGCCCTATCATCCAATATCATCTGATTTTTTAAAAAAAAAATCTATATTAAAATTAATAACGCCAAACAAATAATTTAATTACACACACAAACCCATTCGTTTATAGTTTATTAATAATATATATATTTTCGTGCCTTTGTTCTGGACAACTGGCCACGTTTCGTGCCACTCGCAATGTTCATATGAGCGGCCCACGGACACAAACGCATCTACGTTCATAATAGTTTATTAGTAATATATAATCAATACTTTAAAAACCAACGGATGGCGTTCACGTCGAATGTTACGCATGATTCTCTCCGAAACGGAATGTTTTAGGGATGCAACCGAACCGCTGACCACTGCCGGCACCACAATAACGTGATTTGAGGACGTTTTTAGTGTGCGAGAGGGATTCACGCAGAAATAACGAATGTCGTTTTCATCGACGTAATTTTAACTCATTTAAATAGAATTTTTTATTTAAAGCACTTTATAGTAGTTTCAAATCAAATCCAATCAAATTTGTCACGTGCGCAGTAACGCCGTACAACCTGCGGGGAAATGCTTCGAATGACGGTCTGCTCACGCAAGAGGCTATTTATATTATTTATTAGTAATATATATTGTTTTGATTATACAGCTCCTGGAGAACCGACCAAGTTTCACCGCAATGCACCCGCAATGTTCATATGATCGGCCCACAGACACAAACGCATCCACGTTCACCGTAGTTTATTAGATATATCTAATAATTCTTTTAAAACGAGACGTTTTACTGTTAAACGTTTTATTGACGAACCTTTCAGTTCCCGGACAACCGGCCAAGTTTCACGCCGCCGAGGTCTCGGACACGAGCATCAAGCTGAGCTGGGAGCCGGCGTTTGAGAACGAGGGCATCGTCAGTTACGAGCTGCGTTCTAGGGAAGGAAGTCAAGGCCAGCAGGTACGTACTGTATTTAAAAAGCGCCGACCGAGCGTCCGTACAGATTAAATTGCCGGACCGATGTGAACCCATGTCGTACCTACCGAACGAACGAACGGACGCAACGCGCCGCGCAAAGCCGAAACGTCACGCTTAACACTTGATTCTTAAACGAACAGGTAACGAAAACCTTTAAACCGACCTCGTCCCACCTGGTGGAGGCTCTGCGGCCCAATACGGAGTACCTCTTCTCTCTGGCGGCCATTTCCGACAAGGGCATCGGCGCCTTCACCAACGAGATCTCAACCAGGACCCTGCAAGCAAGTATGTCCTCTCCTTCCTTTGTTCTCTCGCGCCGGTGTTGTTGAAATCGGACGGACGCGAGGGTTGTTTTGACTAAAACAGACAAAACAAGCGAGGTTTCCGGACGCCGTGCACAGGTGTGCGGGGGGGGGGGGGGGGGTTTGTAAATGTCTAAATGTCATCTTTAACGCCAAACAGCGGCGGGACGCGACCTTCGTCCAAACCGTTCATTCTGATACAGATTGGTGGCACGGCGCCGCGATGACGTCATTATTTGGGTGTTAGAGTGATGTTTATGTAATTGTAACTAATTACAATAGGATTTTATTTAAAGCACTTAATAGTAAATTAAACCCATCCATCCATTATCTTCCTCTTTATCCTCTACTGGGGGGGGGTTCCCCTGCCCATCCAGGGGAGAACTTTCGGGCGCTGGGCAGATACACCCAGGACAGGACGCCAATCTATTGTTGGGCACACAGACACACTTTATATGGGGCAATTTGGAGAACTCAATTGACCTTGATCCATGTTTTGGGACTGTGGGAGGAAACCGGAGAACCCGGAGGAAACTCACATGGACACAGGGAGAACATGGAAACTCCGGGACCCCCTAGTGCTGAGAGGAGAACATGCCCACCACTAAGCCACCGTGCCGCCCCTAATATTTTATATTTATTATTAATATTAAATATATTATATATAATAAATATATTATATATAATATATATTAGATTATATATATATATATATATATATATATATATATATATAACCCCAGTCACATGTGCTCACCCCACTGCGTGAGTTTCACCGCCCGGTCGCCACCGTGCATACAAAATCCACCCAAATCCATCCACCCCCCCACCCCCCACCCCAAAAAAAAAGAAAGAAACGAGGTTCTTACACACTGTGCATAATTAATGAGGGCAGATAATCGGCGGGACATTTTTAAGCAGCTGAAAGCCTTCTTAATGAGACGGGTTGTGACTTTAACGACACATTCCTTCCGTCCAGCAGCTCCGCAGTCCAATTTTAAGCCGACGTCCGGTCCGGTCCGGTTCCACGTTTTATTTTTCTTTCTTATTATTCCACGTTCTAAAGCGAATGTTATGAACTCTGTCAGAGGAATGAAGCGGAGCTGCGAGTGTATTCTGTACTGTGTGTGTGTGTGTGTTGGGTTTAATGCAATTTAAATGTTATTTATATGTTTTCATGTGCAGAGCGGTGTATAAATGTATATGATGTGTGTATTCGGGTTTTGTGTGTGTGTGTGTGTTTTTGTGCTGTGTAATCACATTGTGTTCTAAATGGAGTGTGTGTTTCCACCTCGGTTCTGTCCTAAACTGAATTACTAATCATTTCTCTCCCTGTAATGAAAACTCCGCCCGTCGTCTCGGCGGCGGCGGCGGCGCGTGTTTTTTTCCGTGCGAGGTGAAAAGGGCGGAGGAGTTTAGTTTAATGGATTCCCGTTCCTCCCGCCGACGGAGGTTCCACTGGCTGTTGACACACACACAACCCTTTGTTCTGCTTTCTTTGGGTTCCACTGGAGGCCTAACGGCTTCCCATACTTATTCTTTTCGTTTTTTTTTTTTTTTTTTTTTGCACGTCTTGCTTCTCGAACCTTCACCAAATGTCTATAACGGCGACGCGCGCCATGGCTCTCCGCTGCCGCCGTAACCCCGCCGCATGTCCCCGCCGCGCCGAACCCTGGGCATCGGGAGGCCGAGTGAATAATTCAAACCCTCGGCTAAAAATGCTCTCGCTGTCGTTCTGATCTGCGGACGACGTTCCGTCCGATTAAATATTCATTCCGTGTTATAGGATGTCAAAGGTGGTTTTGCATGTTCTTTTCTTCTTTTTTTTTTTTTTTTTTTTTTTTTTGAAAACCGCAGGTTATGTATAATTAAAACATGTCCTTCGGTTTACGGTTTTGCAGGAGTGGATGTTATAAATCCCGCCCCTGGACATCAGGGTTCTCAGGGTTCTCACAAGCTCTTCAGAGAGGTTGTTATCGGCCTTCGGTTAAGATGTTAGTAGAACGTCATCCGTGATCGGTCATGACCTCATCGAGGTGCTTGTACACGAGGGAACAGCAGGTGGAACCCAACCGAGGGGATGATGGGTCTCCGTTGTTGGAACCCTGATGTCCAGGGGCGGGATTTAAAACATCCGCTCCGGTAAACAATTAAATTATTCTCCCGTTTAATGGACCCACGCCCCCATTATGCACCCTCAGAACCAGCAGGTCCATGTGGACCCTTCAAAAGACCCGCGTTTCAACTGGACTTTTTACAGTACGTCTGTAGAACCGAGGTCTGATCAACCCAAGCTCGGTTCTGAGGTCCGGATGGATTTTATTTTAGTGGAAAAACTTATAGAACCTCCAAGTTTCCTCATAGTGTCGTCATAGGTTTGGGGTTAAGGAACCAGCAGGCGACCTGAACGACCCCGGTTCTATTCCCAGTCCCAACAGGTACTAGTGCCTAACCCCAAATGTTCCCCAGGCCCCGTGTACAGGGCTGAACATCGCTCCGGGCTCGAGTGAAGGACAAATTCGTTTGTGTGTAAGAAGAGGAGGCGAAATAGAAGAAAATAAATAAATAAACGTAAAGATATAACTTTATATAAAGAACTCAATCCAAATTGTCATACAAACTCGAGAACATGCAAACTCCACCCAGATTGGGATTCGAACCGGGAATCCCTAGCACCGGAGAACCCGGAGGAAACCCACACGGACACGGGGAGAACATGGAAACTCCACCCAGATTGGGATTCGAACCGGGAATCCCTAGCACCGTGCCGCCCTAATAATAATAATAATAATAATAATAATAATAATAATTAATACATTTTATTTATATAGCGTGAAGACACTTTACAACAATTAAAACCGTATAGCGTTAATAAAATTGTAGCAACACGTAAAACATAGACGATAATAAGATAAGATACGAAAAGCCAAATTAAAATACAGCAACAGAAATAAAAACGTCAGTGACTGCTTCAAATGCAGCTCCGAACGTTCCGTACGACCGCGTTGTCCACCGTGCTCCTCAGCAACGTTCTCCGCGGCAGAGGAAAGCCACGGCAGCATCGTTTTTAAAGGGTTTCTGTTATGTTCTGATGTTCTTCGGGATGAACTGTGACGAGATGAATACTGTTTTTTTTTTGTTTTGTTTTTTTTTGTCGGAGAACATGTTCAGCATGCAGCACTCTCTCACCTGCCCGACAGGGGGCGCTCTGGAGTTCCCGTTTTGACACGTTCCTGAACGTCACGAGCACGCGAACCCGCCCGCTCGGCCCACGTGTGTACGCCGGTGTGTGTGTTCGTCTCACATCGTGTGTGTGTGTGTGTGTGTGTGTGTGTTAAATGTTTCCCCGTGGATCTGAAACCCAAGCTTCCCTCCGTATGGCTCAGGCTCACCTCCCGTTTCTCTTTCCTTTAAAGAGACTTTTTGGCGAGACGTCACGCTCCGTTTCCTGTTCCACTTTCTATTTTTTTTTTCATTTATTTATTTTTTATTTATTAAAATTTTTTTTCATGACTTTTTTATGAGACGCACACGGTTTGCCTCACGACAGAAGACCTCGTTTGCCCTCGACTGCCTCACTTTTTTTTTTTTTTCCTTCCCTTTTCCCTCGTCCATCCCGCGGGGTGGGCGTCCTCCGCCCCCGCCGGCTCCGCATGTAGCATCCCGCCCCAACGATCCATTAAACTAAAGGTGAGAGTAAGTATCTCCAAGGGGGAGTTCTAGCCTCCCGCCTCCAGAGCCCCTCGCCGTAGCGGACAAAAACGCAATGAGAACGGAGTAACCGATAAACAGAGGTCAGAACGCAGGTCAGGAAAGGGGAACGTCCAAATACAGAGCGAATCACACTAACTAGCAAACTAGTCTGGGTTCCACAGGTAAGTGAGCGCTCGGAAGAGGTCCAGTCTTCCACGCAGCTGAACGGAGGAACGTGGGAGAACATGCCAAACTTTTCGCAGATCACGGAAAGACATCTGTGCGACCCCCCCCCCCCCCCCCCAACACACACACACAGTCGGAACAGTGGAACCTCGATTTTCGCTGACCTCGGGTATCACCGATTCAGTGTTCTTGAATTTTCGCCACGAAAATTACATCTCCATTTCGCCCGTCGCTTCGGATTTAATTGGTTTTATTTTAATTGGTTCTCGCTAAGTTAACGTAAAATTAACGCTTTACGCTTAACTCCGTCGTTCGACCTGGAAAAAAAAAATCCCAGAAAAAAAGCAGCCCATCGAAGAACAAAAACGTAAACGTAACCACAATTCGGAAAAATACGAGAGTGACGATAATGAAATCGGCTACGGGAACGGAAAATTTTATTCTAGCGGGGAAACAAACAAAACGCTACGGTAGCTAAAGGCGTTAATTCGTTTACTTTAAAGATGTCAAAGTTATTATTTATTTTGACGAATCAAATTAATAATCAATTTAATAAATTAATTTGAATTCATTAAAATGTGAACGCCGTTCTGTTTTAACTATTTAAATTATTTACTATTAAAAAATTTTTTAAACGATCATAAATATTGTATATATTATTTCTTTGTTCTGTTTTCAGTATTAATTTTATTACCTATAAATTTTATACGTTTTTTTAGTATTTTGAAGTCTCCAGAACGAATTAATTGGATTTACGTCGACGTAACTGAAAATAATCGCCTCAGTTTTTATCGGTTCCCGATTCCGTCGACTGTTCGCAGACGGATTAGAACCGAACGCCGAGGTTCCACTGCGTTCTCAAAATCCAGAGCTGCTTTCCTGCCCATTACGATCGTAACGGATGTTCCTCAGATTCGAACCCACCACATCCGCTGTGAACCCTGTTTCTGCCGCGGTGGCAGCCTGGACTTCTTCATTGAGATCAAAGGCGGTTCTAATGTGAACGTTTGGTTCTGTGTGCTATATCCATGAGCGGTTCTTTGACGTTATCAGTTCCACGGCGTTTAGAACCCGTACAGCTCCCGACTGAATTCCCACGTGGGACTCCTCCCCCACCGACCGGCCCAAAGTACTCTTTCACCCCCAGACGGCCCCCAAAACGGAATCGGAACCCCGATGTTCAACCTGAATTCGGTCTGTGAGTAAACCATTCCGAACGGGCGGCTCGCTGTCGGCGGGGCTTTAAGAGATGGACACTTTGGGCCGCGCCCGGTGGGCGACTCGGATTTCCACCTTCTGGGAAGTCGTTCCCGGCTGGTCAGACCGTGATGCCGAATCCAGACGTGCTCGTGGAGGGTCCACGTCCTGAGGTCCTGAATCCCTGCTGCTTAAAAAGCACCGAGCTGCCGGGTCCATTACCGTGCCATCGTTCAAATCAACGTTAACCTAAGGTTATCTCTGTGTTTTGTGATGCGGTGACGGTGTCATGTGATCTGGGTTGTTGGGTTATTGAGCTGATGGATTGGGGGTTTAATCTCAGACCAAAAGCTGCTAATGTGGGCCCTTAAGCAAGGCCCCTAACGTTTGTATTGCGACAAAACTACGACAAACCTTTAAATTAGGCTTTTTATTACTTATGCGCATTAATAATGATATTAATAATTATTAAGTTATTTATTCATTTATTATCTGGTGCTTAATCCTCTATAAGGGTCACGTGGGGGGGGGGGTTCTGCATATTTCAGGTTCTGGGCAGATATACCCAGGACAGGGCTCCAATCTATCGTTGGGCACACACTCGCACACATATGGGGCAATATAGAGCATGAAATTCACCTTGAAACCATGTTTTTGGACTGTCGGTGGAAACCCGTGTAGGCACGGGGAGAACGTGGAAACTCCACCCAGATTGGGATCCGAAACCTGGATCCTCAGCGCTGAGAGGAGAACATGCTAATCACTAAGCCACCGTGTATTAAGTATTAAGATGCTTATTATTATATTCAGTTAATTAACGATTTGAAGTCGTTTGTGGTCTCGTCCTCTGCGCCGTTTTTTAGAAATGTGCTGATTTGTGTATCGCTTTAATGCGCTGTCCAGTAATTACTCGTTTAACGGCCCAATTAACGAGCAGCGGACAATAACGGTGAACGCAACGACACTCCGAAGGAAGGAAATGAGTGTCGGCGTGAAGAGTTAATTAAATTAATATTAATGAAAATAAATCCGTTGCATGTAAACAGAGCTGGGCGCCGATGGACGGAGCGCATTTAACTCCGTCTGCGAAAAGTTCAGCCGATGGGACCGTAATGGATCCGGAGGAGATGGGGGCGGGGCATATAAAGGGGGGGGGGCAACGCAGGGTCTCAGCCATGTGGACCCTCCATCTGGATTCTCAGTGTAGAGAACAGTAAAGTCCTGACCGAAGCACCGGGACGGCTCTCCCCCTCCGAATGTCCGAATCGGGACCCCGACCAAAACCCACACAGCCTTAAAAAAAAGGGGGGGGGGGGTCGGTACCCACCGGCCCGGGGGGCGTCGTCCCCCCAGTGGCCGGGTGCTTGTGGTAAGAAAGTCTTTAATAAAAATGTGTTTGAAGCCAAAATCCCAGGTACGTATGCCCCGCGGTGGCGACGCGTTTAACGCTCTTATTTTCAGTTTTCAGCTCCATCTCTCCTCTCAGTTGACGTTTTTCGGATCCGCCGTGTTTCCGTTTCTTTCCAGTCATTTTGTTTTGCTGAGATTTGTTTTTTTTTTTTCTGTAATCCCTCAGTGCCGCTTCACTTCATTTCAGACCTGCTTTTTTTTTTTTTTTTTTTTTTTTTTTTTTTCTTTTTTTTTTTTTTTTTTTGCAGATGTTGTCTGTTCAGAATTCCTGTCATGTCTCCACTTGATTTGTTTTCCATGAAATGCCTTTAACATTTGTTTGTTGTTTGTGCTTCAGACATGTCTCCACGTCAACGAAATAAGCATCACTTTGAAAATTAATTGGGCTCATTTTAGAACGAGTGCAAGGTTCTGCGTTTTAAAATTTTTTTTTTTTTTTTTTTTTTTTTTCCCCAACAGCGTGTTTCAGATCGCTGACTTTAATCTGGACCCGTCGCTCAGTCCGCAATCTCGACGGCAACCAGCTCGGATTTCAGTAGCGGTAATGCAGCAGCTGGTTTCCAAACATCCATCCATTATCTTCCACTTTATCCTCTATTAGGGTGGGGGGGGGGGGGGTTCCCCATGCCAATCCAATCCAGGGGAGAATGTTTCATGTGCTGGGCAGATGCACCCAGGACAGGGTGCCAATCCATCACTGAACACACACTCACACAAACACACTCTACATGGGGCAATTTGGAGAACTCAATTGACATGATCCATGTTTTTGGACTGTGGGAGGAAACCGGAGAACCCGGAGACGGGGAGGACATGGAAACTCCACCCAGATTGGGATTCGAACTGGGGATCAGTAGCGCTGAGAGGAGAACATGCCAATCACAAAGCCACCATGCCGCCTGGTTTCCAAACACCTTTTTGATATATATATATATATTTTTTTTTTATTAAATTTTTTTAAATTATTAAAAAAAAAAAACGCAAAATTTTTTTTATTGGTTTTGCGTTTCTAAAATTTTTTTTTTTTTTTTTTTTTTTTTTCGAGAGCGAGCTCACAGATATGAAAAATAAATAAACACCACATGTTTGGAAGCCAGCTGCTGGTTGCCGTCGAGATTACGGCCCGAGCGACGGGTCCAGATTACAATCAGCGATGTGGATCGCGCGGGAACACGCCGTCCCGTGTAATATGAGTGTTTTACTACAGAAGCACAGTCAGACCCCGATAACGCAGCCAGACATTTTCCTTTTGCCCGGATAAAATCTCGCCCCCATTAAGTCGCCCAGATCTAATCTTAATCCCGACAGTAATTATAATGAACGGTAGCGGCTCTCGGCTTCGCGTGTTGAAATTAAACGCCGCTCGTGTTTTTTTTTTTGATTCATCAGACAACAGAAAGTTGGGTTTCGAGTTCTTAATGAGAATTTTAATAATCGTGAAAAACGCTGTGTAAGGCCATAAGTACCGGGACGCCGGATTTAACTTCGGTCTCCTCTGTGTAGCCGTAACAGCGTTCACGACGAATTCCTTTGTGAGGTCCGAAACCGATGCTGGGTGACGGGGGGGGGGGGGGGTAAATCGGTCAAGGTCCTCCACGCTCCACCCAAACACAGTTATTAATGTCAGCAGATTCAGGGAGGTTCGGGGGATCGCTCAGTTTGTATACGAGTTTGTGAATAGAAGGCGGAGCCAGGACGCAGGTGAGGTAACGGAGCTCACCTGGAGCTCGTCTGTGGTTATGGTCTGTGAGTCTGAAGGTGGTGGAGACGAAAACTGAGGCTCAGAAAACAGAAGCGACCGAGCGCCTCCCCTCCGCATTCAGACACAGACGATCACCACAGGCGAGCTCCAGGTGAGCTCCGTTACCTCACCTGCGCCCTGGCTCCGCCTCCCGACACCATGTGATGCGCCCGACGTCATTGCTCCGCATGCGGCATTACGTTCACATTCGTCACCTCCGTTGTTTTCGTTGCCTCCGTGCTTTTTTTTTTTGTTTTTTTATTTCCACGTGCCGTTGCTCGTTTTTTGTTTTTTTTTTTTTTTCCGTTCCGTTTTTTTTTTTCCCTTTTATCATTTTCTTTTTCTCTTTCCCATCTTTTTGTTTTGTGTTTCCCTCCCCAACCCTTCTCCCCCACCCCTCTTCTCCCCGCCTGCGCAGAGCCGTCCGCCCCCCCTCAGGAGGTTAAGTGCTCCAGCCTAAGCTCCACCTCCTTGCTGGTAAGTTGGCGCCCGCCGCCATCCGAGAGCCAGAACGGCCCGCTGACCGAGTACGCGGTGAGCTATGTGATGGCGGGGGGCGGAGCCGAGACGGCGGAGGTCCTGCAGGCCCCGTCACCGGCCACGGAGGTCACGCTGCAGCGGCTGGAAAAGTGGACGCAGTACCGCGTGAGCGTCGCCGCGGCCACCGCCGTGGGGGAGGGACCCGTCAGCCCGGCGCTCACCTGCCGCACCGACGAGGACGGTACGAACCTTTACGTTACAATCTTACAGATGTGTACTGTGTACAGCCCGTGATACAATATCCTAAAGATCACGTCTGTTTATTCTCATTGGCTGATTAATGAAGTGGAGGTGCAAGTGGGCGGGACTTAGATCTAATAGTAAATCTCATGGACAGTTTGGAACAAATTAATTAAGCAAATCACGTTCATCTCATTTTTTGTACTTGTCCTTTATCGTAAAAAAAAATAAAATAAGACAGAGAGAGAGGCACGTGTCAGATGCACGGCAACCTCATTTCCATGGTAACCTGGCGTTTGTTCCACAGGTTACTCTTCTTTTTAAATTTGTGGTGATGATTGAAGGCAACATATCAGTTCATTCATCCATTATCTTCTGCTTAACTGGGGGGGGGGGTTCCCCATCCAGGAGAGAACGTTTCGGGCACTGGGCAGATACACCCAATCTATCACACTCACTCATGCAGACACACTCTATATGGGGCAATTTAGAGCATTTAATTCACCTTGAATCCATGTTTTTGGACTGTGGGAGGAAAACGGAGAACCTGGAGGAAAGCCACACAGACACGGGGAGAACATGCAAACTCCACCCAGGTTGGGATTCGAACTTTGATCCCCAGCGCTGAGAGGAGAACATGCTAAACCACTACAAATATAACGTGGCATATTTGAAATGTGTTTAAAATACATTATACATGTGTTTTTGAATGTTCTTGGAAAATTAGTTTGCTAAATGAAACTAAAAATGCGTCACGACTTAATGACCCTGAGAACCCTGAGAACCCGCGGAGAGGAACATGATGATCAAACCGAGTCCACCGCCTTAATTAAAACCTGGAACATAAAGGGGGTGTTGCCAGCGTCTCGGAACACGAGCATGAAATCATTTCACCATGAATCCCCGCGTGCCCGGAAATCTGGTTGCCATGACGTCGTCAGGACGATGCTGGGGAGTGGGCGTTTAACGAGGGGCGCGTCCGAGGCCTCGGCGGGTCGTAAAGGCGGGCGGTGCGATTAGTGGAAGCGGAAATCGCGGGGGTTTGCAGGCGCGGGTTTCATTTCTGGCCTCCTCTCGGCGCCGCCGCGGCGGACGGGATGATGGAACGACCCGCGGCAGCTGCCGCTTGTAAGAAATTGTTCTGGTCGTCCCCGGCGACGGCGGCGCGGCGGGCTGAGTGACAGCTGGAGTTCAGGGGACAGGCTGCTAATCGATACGCAGCGCCCAGGAGCCTCCACCCTCCACCTGGCACTCGCTCCGTGTGTGTGTGTGTGTGTGTGTGTGTGTGTGTGTGTGTGTGTGTGTGTGTGTGTGTGTGTGTGTGTGTGTGAGAACCTCGTTATGTGGAAATGGGTCAGAGCCGCTGCACAGAACTGAAATCTTTAACCTGTGAGGCGATGCTTTATCCATCATACGGCGTTCAACGTGACGTTTAATATGAAATTAATATTTATTTGAAGAACACGCGTTATGATTCGCACCGTCGACCCCTCCCGTCCCCCCTGTCCCCCCGTCCCCCCCCCCACCCCCCAAAAGAAGGCTTTATTGACATCGTCGGGGAACCTCTCCACCTCTGAGAGCAAAGCACAATAAACCCAACCTGCGCTCGAACACCGCCGGCTCCCGAGAACAGCTTTTTCATTAACGGCGTGCGGGGGGGCGGCGTGCGGGGGGGGGGGGGCGCACAGACGGAGGGGCGGAGGGGCGGCGGGGCGGAGAGGCGGGGGCGCGGCTGTGAAACCGAACGCGGCCGGAGGTGCGCGTGAGGCCTACAGATTGGATTTGAGCTCCCATAAGTCCATTTGAGACTTGTCGAGCGGTGTGGGTGGGGTGGGGTGGGGGGGGTTCCGTCGGAGCGGCAGGGGGTCCGTCGGAGCGGCGGGGGGTTCCGTCGGAGCGGCGGGGGGTCCGTCGGAGCGGCGGCGGTGTGTCTCCACCGTGATGAAGACGGACAAGGCCTTCCTGCTGAGGGATACGAGAGCGCCCCCGCTGCGCCGCAAGTTTACTGTAGTGAACCGGCGGACCGTTGGGTGCGTTTACGGTGTGGCGCCACCTCCGGGGTTCTTGGGGGTCTTGTGGTTCTCAGGGTTTTCGGGGTACTCAGGGTTCTCAGGGTTCTCAAGGTTCTCAGGGTTCTTGGGGTTCTCGGGGTTCTCAAGGTTCTCGGGGTTCTCAGGGGTTCTTGAGGTTCTCAGAGTTGTAAGGGTTCTCAGGGTTCTCATGGGTTCTCAGAGTTCTCGGGGTCCTCAGGGTTCTCGGGGTTCTCCTGGGTTCTCAGGGGTTTTCGGAGTTCTCAGGGTTCTCGGGGTTCTCAGAGTTCTTGGGGGTTCTCGGAGTTCTCAGAGTTCTCGGGGTTCTTGGGGTTCTCAGGGGTTCCGGGGTTCTCAGGGTTCTCGGAGTTCTCAGGGTTCTCATGGTTCTCGGGGTTCTCAGAGTTGTAAGGGTTCTCAGAGTTCTCAGGGTTCTCGGGGTTTTCAAGGTTCTCAGGGTTCTCAGGGGTTCTCGAGGTTCTCAGAGTTGTAAGGGTTCTCGGGGTTCTCAAGGTTCTCATGGGCTCTCAGGGTTCTCAGGGGTTCTCAGGGTTCTCAGAGTTCTCGGGGTTCTCAGGGTTCTCGGAGTTCTGGGAGTTCTCAGGGTTTTCATGGTTCTCGGGGTTCTCAAGGTTCTCTGGGTTCTCGAGGTTCTCAGAGTTGTAAGGGTTCTCAGGGTTCTCGAGGTTCTCAGGGTTCTCGGAGTTCTCAGGGTTCTCGGGTTGATTCTCTGCTTTGCTCACATGGTGTAAGAATGCCTGACCGTTCACCGTTTTTACCTCGACCTCCCAAAAACCTTCCCGCTGTTCACCCCAGCCCCTGTAGGGGTCGCCGTTTCCGTTCGTGGTGCTCGGCGATGGAACCCCCTCTCTGTCTCACGACCGTCTCGTCTCGTCCGCAGTACCCGGTGCGCCCCCGCGCCGCGTGGAGGTGGAGGTGCTGAATTCCACCGCCGTGAAGGTGATGTGGCGCTCTCTGTTGCCGGGGCGACAGAACGGCCAGATACGCGGTTACCAAGTGCACTACGTGCGCGTGGAGAACGACGAGGCGCGGGGCCTCCCCCTCATCAAGGACGTCATGCTGGCCGACGCCCAGGTACGTGGTTCCTCATCCACAATCCAATTACAGATCAGGTTCTGCTCTCCATCGTCTTCAGCTTAACTCTGTAGTGCGCTCTCGGGGCGATTGCCCCTATATAGTGTATACATACTTACACTCGCATTCACTATATGGGGGCAATTTAGAGCACCGAATGTACCTTGAATACATGTTTATTCGGAGTGTCGGAGGAGAGCGGAGAACGAGAAGGAAACCCACACGGACACGGGGAGAACATGCAAACTCCACCCAAATTGGGATTCGAACCTGGGATTCGACGTGCAGACCACTAATCCGTCAAGTTCCGCTTGATCCTCTAGTCGGGGTGGGGTGGGGTGGGGGGGGGAGGGGTTGGGGTTCCCATGCTCATCCAGGGGAGAACGTTTCGGTCGCTGGTCAGATACACCCAGGACAGGACGCCAATCTATCACTGGACACACACTATATGGGGCAATTTAGAGCAGCCAATTCACCTTAAATCCATGTTTTTCGGACCGCGGGAGGAAACCGGAGAACCCGAAGGAAACCCACTGTAGTGTATGTAGTGTATACATACCTACACTCGTATTCACTATATGGGGGCAATTTAGAGCACCGAATGTACCTTGAATACATGTTTATTCGGACTGCGGGAGGAAAGCGGAGAACCCGAAGGAAACCCACACGGACACGGGGAGAACACGCAAACTCCACCCAAATTGGGATTCGAACCTGGGATTCGACGTGCAGACCACTAATCCGTCAAGTTCCGCTTGATCCTATAGTAGGGTTGGGGGGGGGGTTGGGGTTCCCATGCTCCTCCAGGGGAGAACGTTTCGGTCGCTGGGCAGATAGACCCAGGACAGGACGCCAATCTATCACTGGACACACACTATATGGGGCAATTTAGAGCAGCCAATTCACCTTAAATCCATGTTTTTCGGACCGCGGGAGGAAACCGGAGAACCCGAAGAAAACCCACTGTAGTGTATGTAGTGTATACATACCTACACTCGCATTCACTATATGGGGGCAATTTAGAGCACCGAATGTACCTTGAATACATGTTTATTCGGACTGTCGGAGGAAAGCGGAGAACGAGAAGGAAACCCACACGGACGCGGGGAGAACACGCAAACTCCACCCAGATCGTGATTTCAGACCCCGGATCCCCAGTGCCGAGAGGAGAACATGCCAACCACCAGGGTGCCCCAGTTCCATTCCCAACACTTTGGGGAAGGCCCGCTGCACGTTGGTCTCCGTGGTTCGGTCCGTGAGGCGTTCAGACATCCAAGTTTGGTCGGCGGGCCCCCGGGCAACGTGATTCACCCTCATGGCTCCAGGGGCCGGCCCCTTAGCTCCGCCCCCCGACCGCCGCACGTCGCTTCGGATGAAAGCGTCCGCGAAATAAAGAACCGGGTTCTACGTGACGCCCTCGTTATGCGCGACAAACACAATGACCTACAAGGAACATACCAAACCTCCATGGCGGGGGAGGGAGGGGGGTGGGGAGGGTTTGATGGGGGCATTTGTAGAATGCAGGAGGTTCTTTCGGGTAAAAAGCACATTCGTGGAGAATTAACGTCCACTCTCTGACCGCCGAGGTAAGTGTGCCCGCCGGACAGAGTGCAGATGCATGCTGGGAGATTTCCCGCGCCGGATGTTTCCTCCCGTACTCCTCCTGACCTACTTTTTCGGGCGCCCCGGCGCCGCTCGCGCCTTCTCTCTGCTCATGCGCCTCTTTCTCTGTATGTCTCCCTCTCTTTCCCTGAAATTGCTTCCACCCCCCCACCCCCCCTCTACCTCCCCCCCCCCACACGCTCTCCTCCGGGGGCATCAGTGGGAAACGGACGACACGGCCGAATACGTGAGTACGCCGCCGGCGTCACGTGGATGTGGAGCGCGTGGCGTTGCATCACTTCCCGCGGACGGGTCGCCCGATCTGGGTCGTGAGGCGGCGTTTTTTTTTAGAGAAAAAAAAAAAAAAAAAAAAAACTTTCGCCCAATGACGTACCCTCAGACGGGCGACCCCACCCCACACGGGCGGGGGCTAATGCAACCCCACGCGCTTGTTAATTACCCCTGTGCGTTTGTGATGTACGTGCCTGTGCGGTTTGCTGTGAGTTCGTTTGTGACGCGTTACGAATTAATCGGTTTGTTTTTATTTGTTTAGTATTTTTATTTTTTTTATTTTTTTTTTTTAGTGTGTGCGTGCGTGCAGCCGTAACCCGTAACACAAACGCATGAAACGTGTTGGAGCCGACGTTTCGAGTCGTATGCTGAGATTTAAATATTATACCTCATACCAGATGCTAGTTCCACCTCTTTACGTGATTTATTCACAATAATACACAACCTCGAGTGTCTTATAGCTTTAAAAAAAAAACACTTACAAACGCACAAGATTTCAACCAGAAATACGTTTATTAAAAACAAAATCATCAATAATATGATCTGCGACGTCATATCGTCCGTTTTTCTACAATCTACTGCCATCTAGTGGCCAAATTACAGAACACATTTTATTAAAACCTCGGGAAAATAATGTATTGTACATCACGCATTGATACGAATGTAAAGCGCTCAGAGGTGTGTGTTATTGTTAATGATGTCACGTTTACTTTATACTATATACAATATACGATACTATACGCACTCAGTGCTTATATATTATACACTGAGATGTGTGTTATTCAGAACGTCAACTGGCTCCGTAGTGCATGTCATGATGATTAAAAAGCCAAGGTTAAGGTTGTTTAGTATTTTTTTTTTTTTTTTTAGTGTGCGTGCGTGCAGCCGTAACCCGTAACACAAACGCATGAAACGTGTTGGAGCCGACGTTTCGAGTCGTATGCTGCGATATAAATATTATACTTTATACCAGATACTAGTTCCACCTCTTTACGTGATTTATTCACAATAATACACAACCTCGAGTGTCTTATAGCTTTAAATAAAACATTTACAAACGCAGTATAATAAAAAACAACAAGATTTCAATCAGAAATACGTTTATTAAAAACAAATTCGTTAATAATATGATCCGCGACGTCATATAGTCCGTTTTTTTTAAAGCGAACGCTGATCGCTGAGTAACGGGATTCTACACTCTACTGCCATCTAGTGGCCAAATTACAGAACACATTTTATTAAAACCTCGGGGAAATAATGTATAGTACATCACGCATTGATACGAATGCGAAGCGCTCAGAGGTGTGTGTTATTGTTAATGATGTCACGTTTACTTTATACTATATACAATATACGTTACTATACGCACTCAGTGCTTATATATTATACACTGAGATGTGTGTTATTCAGAACGTCAACTGGCTCCGTAGTGCATGTCATGATGATTAAAAAGCCAAGGTTAAGGTTGTTTAGTATTTTATTTTATTTTTTTAGTGTGCGTGCGTGCAGCCGTAACCCGTAACACAAACGCATGAAACGTGTTGGAGCCGACGTTTCGAGTCGTATGCTGCGATATAAATATTATACTTTATACCAGATGCTAGTTCCACCTCTTTACGTGATTTATTCACAATAATACACAACCTCGAGTGTCTTATAGCTTTAAATAAAACATTTACAAACGCAGTATAATAAAAAACAACAAGATTTCAATCAGAAATACGTTTATTAAAAACAAATTCGTTAATAATATGATCCGCGACGTCATATCGTCCGTTTTTTTTAAAGCGAACGCTGATCGCTGAGTAACGGGATTCTACACTCTACTGCCATCTAGTGGCCAAATTACAGAACACATTTTATTACAACCTCGGGAAAATAATGTATTGTACATCATGCATTAATTCGAATGCAAAGCGCTCAGAGGTGTGTGTTATTGTTAATGATGTCACGTTTACTTTATACTATATACAATATACGTTACTATACGCACTCAGTGCTTATATATTATACACTGAGATGTGTGTTATTCAGAACGTCAACTGGCTCCGTAGTGCATGTCATGATGATTAAAAAGCCAAGGTTAAGGTTGTTTAGTATTTTATTTTATTTTTTTAGTGTGCGTGCGTGCAGCCGTAACCCGTAACACAAACGCATGAAACGTGTTGGAGCCGACGTTTCGAGTCGTATGCTGAGATTTAAATATTATACCTCATACCAGATGCTAGTTCCACCTCTTTACGTGATTTATTCACAATAATACACAACCTCGAGTGTCTTATAGCTTTAAATAAAACATTTACAAACGCAGTATAATAAAAAACAACAAGATTTCAATCAGAAATACGTTTATTAAAAACAAATTCGTTAATAATATGATCCGCGACGTCATATAGTCCGTTTTTTTTTTAAGCGAACGCTGATCGCTGAGTAACGGGATTCTACAATCTACTGCCATCTAGTGGCCAAATTACAGAACACAGTTTATTAAAACCTCGGGAAAGTAATGTATAGTACATCACGCATTAATTCGAATGCGAAGCGCTCAGAGGTGTGTGTTATTGTTAATGATGTCACGTTTATTTTATACTATATACAATATACGTTACTATACGCACTCAGTGCTTATATATTATACACTGAGATGTGTGTTATTCGGAGCGTTCAGGTGTTGATATAATCGTAACACCTCGCTGTGCATTTTGGTTTATTTATTTATTTTTTTATTATTAAATTTTTTTTATTTTTTGGTAGAGGGCGCTCTGACTGAACGTCAACTGGCTCCGTAGTGCATGTCATGACGATTAAAAAAAAAAAAAAAAGATCAGGTGATCTGCTGAGTATTGATATAATAATAATAATAATAATGCATATATTTGATTGAGTCAGTGATGATACTACACGGGGTTGGGCGGTGGGGCAACCGTAAAGCATGGTGGGGGTGAGATGTAGAACTGAGAGCACAGTGTGTCATGTCCAGTTAACTGAATGATGAATAACAGACTGTAGGGTCTTTTATTAATGTAAGGTGTGAGAATGAACTCTCGCTCGCTCGCTCTCTCTCTCTCTCTCTCTTTTGCACTCTCTCACCCCCCCCCCCCCCCCCCCTGTATTACATCTCCGCT
Organism: Corydoras sp. C115; assembly: GCA_019802505.1. NCBI lineage: Eukaryota > Metazoa > Chordata > Actinopteri > Siluriformes > Callichthyidae > Corydoras > Corydoras sp. C115. The sequence continues at coordinate 92,106 of JAFMOC010000280.1, forward strand.
CCTGGTTTTTCCGCGGGCTGAGAGCCGCCTGAGGAATTCTCCTCGTGATGAATCAGAATTAGGTTAAACTGCCGCCGAGGCTCGGCGTTGCGTCCTTCGCGGGCGTACGTATCGATCGGCGCGTTGCGGCGCGTCGCGGGCCGCTCTCGCTCTTTAGATCTTTAGATGTGTTTCTCAGTGAGGAGAATTTAGATTGGGCTCGGGCGGCTCGGTCACGGTTCCGCCGTAACTCGTCTCGGGGTTCTGATCGGGTTCCTTTTTTTGTGATGTAGGAGATGGTGATTGGAGGGCTGCAGCCGGACACCACCTACTCCATCACCGTGGCGGCGTACACCACCAAAGGCGACGGCGCCCGCAGTAAACCCAAACTGGTGGTGACCAAGGGGGCAGGTGAGGCACTCGCAATCACGCTCGACCCAAATGTGTTGGGAACGTTTCCCACTTATGTCGAAGTGACGGAATGTTGGAGCCTATCCCAGTGCTTATGGTTGCACGGTGGGCGAACGCCATGGACGGGTCGCCGGATCATACACACACAAAAATATTCACACCCTCCACCTGGGGCTAGGAAACCCAGGCAGACATGGGGAGAACATACCAACCCCACTAGGGGTGTCTTCAACTAAGGATTTTCATAGTCGAATCTGATTCGTCAGATTTTCCCTATAGTCGACTGATAGTCGAATCAGTTAAAATTTCACCACAAGATGGCGCTATAAACGTGGTTTTTAAAAAAAATTTTTTTAAATATTTTACTTGTTTTTCTGGAGCACCGTAAATGGGATCCCCGTTCTGGACTTTTTAAAAAAAAAATATATTAACAGAAATTAGGATGATTTTATTTGACAAAAGGCTATATATATAACGAAAACAAAGACATTTCATGTAAAAACTAATGCTTAGCAGCAGCCATGGGCGCCCCCATGTGGTCAAAATGGTACTTTCGACTATGAGGTTCATAGTCGATTACGGTTCTCCGAATCGAATCGTCGAATCAGCGAATATTGCAGCTCACCCCTAAACCCCACATACGTGATGAAATATTCTTACATAAATGATACAAATGGTGTCGACTATTAGGTTAAAGTACCAGTTCATGACTTAATTATTAAAGCAATGAGGTGCGAGAGGGCGTGGCTTAATTCTGAATAAAACCCCATAAAGAGGTGTGATCAGTCCCGGCGTGTAGTGGAAAACAGCGCCACCTCTTTACGTGATTTATTCACAATAATGCACAACCTCAAGTGTCTGATTGCTTTAATAAAACACTTACAAACTCACTATAATAAAAAACTAAATTTTAATAACATTAAAAACTAAATCGTTAATAATCTGATCTGCAACGTCATCTAGTCCGGTTTTTAAAGTGAACGCCGATCGCTGAGTAACAGGATTCCAGTTTCTCTAACAATCTACTGCCATCTAGTGGCCAGATTACAGAACACAGTGTAACAGGTTCAGTGCTGATCTGTTTATATAATCTGTATTTATTAATTAAAATAATGTATTGTATTTCACGCATCGATACGAATGTGACGCGCTCAGAGGGGTGTGTTCTTGTTATGATGTCACTGCTTGGACCAACGGCTCAGCCAATCAGATTTGAGAAGCAGAACGACATGATTTATATTAAAAGTTGTAATATACTGTGAGTGTGTACTTTAGATGTTAGTGTGTGTGTGTGTGTGTGTGTGTGTGTGTGTGTGTGTGTGTGTGTGTGTGTGTGTTGAGGATGCTCTCTCGTCTCCGTACGTTTGTAATAAAACCAGCCGTCGTCATCCCTCCACCCAGAGCACTCCGTTATAAAGACGGAATTATAGATATTTAGAGCGACGTGTGTGTGTGTGTGTGTGTGTGTGTGTGTGTGTGTGTGTGTGTGTGTGTGTGTGTGTGTGTGTGTGTGTGTGTGTGTGTGTGTTGGGCTTCATTCCGCTGGTTGACTGTTACTTTGAGGAACACAGACGGCGTGTTTATGAACCGGCGAGGCTTTAGGCTCTTGATATGTCTGCAGTGTGACAGGTGCGCAGATCACAGGTGTCACCATGTGACGGCTCTACCGCAGCTGCCCGTCAGGTTCTGCACTCATCACACACAGACAGACGCACACACACACACACACACACACACACACACACACAGACAGACGCACACACACATACATTGGGATGTGTCCTAGCCATAAACTCAGTCTCTCATCTCTCCAAGTAGGAAGGGTGTGTGTCTGTGTGTCTTTCTAAGTGTGTGTTTCTGTGTGTGTGTGTGTCTATCTGAGTGTGTGTCTGTCTGAGTGTGTGTTTCTGTGTGTGTCTGTGTGTCTGTCTGAGTGTATGTGTTTGTGTATGTGTTTCTGTGTGTGTGTGTGTGTCTGTGTGAGTGTGTGTTTTTATGTATGTGTGTTTCTGTGTTTTCTGTGTATGTGTGTGTGTGTGTGTGTGTGTGTGCCTGTGTGTTTGTCTATGTGTGTCTGTGTGTGTGTTTCTGTGTATGTGTTTCTGTGTCTGTGTGTGTGTCTGTCTGAGTGTGTGTTTCTGTGTATGTGTGTTTCTGTGTGTGTGTGTGTGTGTCTGTGTGTCTGTCTGAGCTTGTGTTTCTGTGTATGTTTGTTTCTGTGTGTGTGTGTGTCTCTCTCTCTCTCTATGTGTGTTTGTCTGTGTATGTGTGTTCTGTGTCTGTGTGTGTCTCTGTTTGTGTGTGTGTGTGTGTGTGTGTCTTTCGCTGTCTCTCTCTCTGTATATGTGTCTGTGTGTTTGTGTGTGTCTCTCTGTGTCTGTGTGTGTCTGTCTGTGTGTGTGTGTCTGTTTGTGTGTCTGTGTGTGTGTGTGTGTGTGTGTGTCTGTGTGTGTGTCTCTGTTTGTGTGTGTGTCTGTGTGTGTCTCTCTCTGTTTGTTTGTGTGTCTGTGTGTGTGTGTGTGTGTGTCTCTGTGTGTGTGTGTCTCTGTTTGTGTGTGTGTGTCTTTGTTTGTGTGTGTGTGTGTCTCTGTTTGTGTGTGTGTCTCTGTTTGTGTGTGTGTGTGTCTCTGTGTGTGTGTGTGTCTCTGTGTGTGTCTCTGTTTGTGTGTGTGTCTCTGTGTGTGTGTGTGTGTGTGTCTGTGTGTGTCTGTGTGTCTCTCTCTTTGTCTCTGTCTGTGTTCTTCTGTGTGTGTGTGTGTGTGTGTGTGTGTGGTGTGTCTCTGTTTGTGTGTGTTGTGTGTGTGTGTGCGTTTGTGTGTCTCTGTGTGTGTGTGTGTGTGTGTGTGTGTGTGTGTGTGTGTGTCTCTGTTTGTGTGTGTGTGTGTTGTGTGTGTGTGTGTGTGTGTCTCTCTGTGTGTGTGTGTGTGTGTGTGTGTGTCTCTCTGTGTGTGTGTGTGTGTGTGTGTGTGTGTGTGTGTGTGTGTGTGTGTCTCTGTGTGTGTGTCCTCCTCTTCTCGTTTCTGAGAGTGTGGAGAAAGAGCTTAAGCAAAATAAATAAATATCTGAGGCGAAACAGAGAGGAGGCAGAAAACGGACTTAGCCCTTCCGCGGCTAAAGAGCATCGGGGTCTTTCATGTGACGGCGTGGCAGGTCGTCTCGGCCAATGGGAGCGCAGCGTGAGGACCGCAGGCGCTTTCATGCTTCATATCCGCGGCATTGTGCTGTCAGACTACTTAAGCCGGCGCCTCATCTTTCAAACTCTGATGGAGTCTCCACGGCCTCCACCTCAAACTGCCTCCTGCCATTCAGAGATAGCCTTCAGCGGCGCGAGCGCGTCTCCACTGTCTCACCGCGCCGTCGTCATTTTACGTAAAAGCGGCACGTTTACGCTTAAATCCCGCGATCTATAAACACATGAATATTTAACGCCGTGTCCCGCCGCCATCCATAACAAGCAGCTGGATTCCTTAATGTCATCACCTCCGCCACGTGTCGGGCGGGGCGGGGCTTCGGCTTTTAACGTCGCGCTCTTGCGCAGTTGGCAGCCAGGTGGCGTTCTATTTAAGCGACGTCTATTTTAATTACGTTTGCTTTTCTCAGTGTGAGGAATGCGGTCTGTAAACATTAAAACACGTAGACGTTTGTTTTGTGTTTCAGTGCTCGAATCTGATTGGCTGAGGCGTTTGTCCGGCCGTGACATCATTAACGATAACGTCCCCCTCTGAGCGCCTCACATTCGTATCAATGCGTGAAATACAATACATTATTTTAATTAATGAAATATAGGTTAATATAAACAGAGATCAGCACTGAGCCGGTTACACTGTGTTCTGTAATTTCGCCACTAGATGGCAGTAGATTGTTAGACCAAAAATGGTTACTCGGTGATCGGCGCTCACTTTAACAACCGGACTTGACGACATCACGAAAGATCAGATTATTAACGATTTACGTTTTTTTAAGCAGCACCTCTCTCCCGTGATTTATTTACAATATTGCCCCGCCCTCTCGTACCGCATGGCTTCATAAAACGGGTAGTACCGCTCCTTAAACACTGATTGGCTGAGCTGTGTGTTCAGCCGTGACATCATTAAAAATAACACACCCCCTCTGAGCGCTTCACATTCGTATCAATGCGTGAGATGCAATACATTATTTTCCTGATTGTTTATATTTATATAAATATAATTTTGTTAGGGCGGCACGGTGGCTTAGTGGTTTAGCACGTTCTCCTCTCAGCGCTAGGGAATTCCCGGTTCGAATCCCCATCTGGGTGGAATTTCCATGTCTCCCCGTGTCCGCATGTGGGTTTCCTCCGGGTTCTCCGGTTTCCTCCCACAGTCCAAAAACATGGATCAAGTCAGTTGAGTTCTCCAAATTGCCCATATAGAGTGTGTCTGTGTGTGTGAGTGTGTGCCCTGTCCTGGGTCTATCTGCCCAGCGCCAGAGACGTTCTCCCCTGGATGGGCATGGGGAAACCCCCCCCCCCCCCCCCACGACCCTAATAGAGGATAAAGCGGAAGATAATGAATGAATGAATGAATGATTTTGTTATTTGGCCACTAAATGGCAGAATTTAATCGTTAGAAAAACCGGAATCCTGTTACTCAGCGATCAGCGTTCACTTTAAAAACCGGACAAGATGACGTCGCAGATCAGATTATTAACGATTTAGTTTTTAATGAAGTTATTTCTGAATCAGAGCTTGTTTTTTATTACAGTGAGTTTGTAAGTGTTTTATTAAAGCGATCAGACTCTCGAGGTTGTGTATTATTCTGAATAAATCACGTAAAGAAGTGGCGCTGTTCTCCACTACACGTCGGGACTGATGACACCTCTTTATGGGCTTTATTTATAATAAGGCCACGCCCTCATTGGCCTAATTTCTCTTAATTGCTTCATACGAGCGTCACCTGTTTAGAACACACCCGTGTTCCACCCGGTTGCGTGGCGGGCGTCCGGCCGGCCGTGTGAGACCAGCGTGGAGCTTCTTTGTCCGTATAAAGATTAGAGAGCTTTGCAACCACCTTGATCTCCGAGCAAATGTCCCCGTATCGACCGGCTCCGTGCCGCCGCCGCCGCCGTGATTGATCTGCGGGGCGTTATTGAGCCCCCGGTGACTGATGTGCGCGCGATCCGACTTCATTCGGCGTCGGTCAGTCAACAGGCCGGAACGTCCTGCCCGTGCTTATTTATCTACCGGATTTGCGGCGCGTGCGACGACTGCGAAAGGTCAGGGCTTAAAAAGGCCGGCGTCCGTCCGTTCGACGGCTCTATTTCATCTCGTCCATCACGCCGCGGCGCTTTCCCGCGTACTGTAACCGTCACGCTGCGTTGCCTTCGACGCGCCGTCCGTCAGTGCCGCCGCGCCCGGACACGTCCGTCACACGGTGCATGCTGGGAGATCGCCACGGATCGGTCCACGGGTTTAAGAAATAAGGATGTGAACTCAGCTCGTCAGTCCTTTATTACAGCACAGTACCGGAAACACACACACACACACACTCACACACACACACACACACCGCGCCGGCCACCTCTGCCCTCCCCCGTCTCGCTCTAGTCCCAAAACCGTGGCCACGCCCCCCGCGCCTCAATCACGTTACCATAACCACCACCAATTACTTCCCAGGGTGCCAGGATGGATGTTCGGGTTCAGGTCATTTATTCATAGCGTTTTTAACAATCGTAGATTTAATTAAACTATTTCTAATAGAGGGCGGCACGGTGGCTTAGTGGTTTAGCATGTTCTCCTCTCAGCGCTAGGGATTCCCGGTTCGAATCCCCATCTGGGTGGAGTTTCCATGTCCTCCCCGTGTCCGCCTGGGTTTCCTCCGGGTTCTCTGGTTTCCTCCCACAGTCCAAAAACATGGATCAAGTCAATTGAGTTCTCCAAATTGCCCCATATAGAGTGTGTATGTGTGTGTGTGTGAGTGTGTGTGCCCAGTGATGGATTGCCCCCCTTGTCCTTGGTGTATCTGCCCAGTGCCTGAAACGTTCTCCCCTGGATGGGCATGGGGAACCCCCCCGCGACCCTAATAAAGGATAAAGCGGGAGATAATGAATGAATGAATGAATGAATGAATTTCTAATGGAGGGCGGCACGGTGGCTTAGTGGTTTAGCATGTTCTCCTCTCAGCGCTAGGGATTCCCGGTTCGAATCCCCATCTGGGTGGAGTTTCCATGTCCTCCCCGTGTCCGCCTGGGTTTCCTCCGGGTTCTCTGGTTTCCTCCCACAGTCCAAACATGGATCAAGTCAATTGAGTTCTCCAAATTGCCCCATATCGAGTGTGTGCCCAGCGATAGATTGGCGTCCTGTCCTGGGTGCCCAGCACCCGAAACGTTCTTCCCTGGATGGGCATGGGGAACCCCCCCCCCTCCCCCCGCGACCCTAATAGAGGATAAAGTGGAAGATAGATAATGAATGAATTAATTAATTAATTTCTATTGAATTAAATAAAATACTTTCCGATCCGTCGTCACACTTCGTTAAGACGTATAAACGTTCTGCCCCCTGCTGGTGAGTGTGTTTGTTTGTGTTTTTGTGTGGGTTCTTCGTTTAGTTCCAGGTTTATACGGCGGTTCCTGAAACGATCGAGAACGCCGAGCGCTGTAAACTTTAAACCAAGAACCTGTTCACCTGCAGCGTCCTGATGTCACATGATTTACCTCCTAAATACGTCCTCGTTTCATTATGCGGCGGAACGGGGCGTCCTCGTTATTCTCAGGCGAATCAGACGGTCTGTAAAGTGGAAGGTAGAAGAAGAATAATAACCGGTCAGGGACTGTGGAAGGGGGCGGGGCCCGAGCGCGGCGGCGGCGTCCTCCTGATGGGAACGAGACGGTCGACGGTTAGAGAGCCTAGAATTAGAGAACCGGAGACGAAGGAAATGAAAACGAAACCCAATCCGTTCTCAATCAGCGGCCGTGTGTCAACAGCCGTTATTAATGCGCGTCCTGATGGGAAACGTGCCCGAGGCCTCGACTCGCGGGATTGGACGGACTGAAGTGGACACCGCCTGTGCCGCCGCAATCGCCTGCACGCCGACCCTCATCGTCCTCACTGCAATGTACCGCACCGGGTTCCACACCGGGTTCCACACCTACCGCCATGCCTGTAGAGCTGTGTCCTTACCTAGGTCCTATCCCGACACCATTACATTTAGTGCGTTGAACCCGGTGAGCCTGGTGCGTATTTTATTGTATTCAGTCGAGTTTGTATAAACGCATCTAAAATCCAAAAAACAGAGGTGAGACAATACATCGTTGTTGCGATTAATCGCGATTTAAAAGCATCGCGATTAATTTATCGGGAGAGCGCCTTAACATCGTCATGACGACTCATTTTTATTAGAAAAATATGTTGTGCTGCTCGCCGGAACTAACAACACAATGCGTGTGAACCCAAAAAGATAAAGTTCCGCTTGCAGCACACTCGTCTGTTCCGTTTGTCTTCACAAAATTTTATTTTATTTTATTTTTTTAAAATAAAAACTTACGGTGGCGGCACTGTGGCTTAGTGGTTTAGCACGTTCTCCTCTCAGCATTAGGGATTCCCGGTTCGAATCCCCATCTGGGTGGAGTTTCCATGTTCTCCCCGTGTCCGTGTGGGTTTCCTCCGGGTTCTCCGGTTTCCTCCCACAGTCCAAAAACATGGACCAAGTCAATTGAATTCTCCAAATTGCCCCATATAGAGTGTGTCTGTGTGAGTGAGTGTGTGCCCAGTGATGGATTGGCGCCCTGTCCTGGGTCTATCTGCCCAGCGCCCGAGACGTTCTCCCCTGGATGGGCATGGGGAACCCCCCCCCGCGACCCTAATAGAGGATAAAGCGGGAGATAATGAATGAATGAAAAAACTAAATTTTTTTTTTTTTTTTTTTTTTTTTACTTTGATATTCAGGAAACTAAGAAAGCTCTGTGTCGTCTTTCTTTGGTAACGAAATGTTACATTAAATAAATAAACATAAGAGACTGTGCATCGTTCCCCTGAATTCTTGGCATTTTTTATGTATATTATAAAAAAATATTGTAAATAATATATTGTTAATATATAATAAAGTTAGTATTTGCGTAATGATCTTGATTATGATTACAAATCTGTGATGGTCTCATCCCAAATACAAGTCTGCAGACTAGGGGTGTATTCAACAAAGGATTTTCATAGTCGAATCTGATTCGTCAGATTTTCCCTATAGTCGACTGATAGTCGAATCCGTTAAAATTTCAACACAAGATGGCGCTATAAGCATGGTTTTTAAAAAATATTTTTTTAATATATTTTACTTGTTTTTCTAGAGCACCGTAAATGGGATCCCTGTTCTGGACTTTTTTCCACTTCAAAGGAAAAACCTAAAAAAAAAACTAAAAACCTAAAAATTAGGATGATTTTATTTGACAAAAGGCTATATATATATATATAATGAAAACAAAGACATTTCATGTAAAAACTAATGCTTAGCAGCAGCCATGGGCGCCCCCATGTGGTCAAAATGGTACATTCGACTATGAGGTTCATAGTCGACTACGGTTCTCCGAATCGAATCGTCGAATCAGCGAATATTGCAGCTCACCCCTAGTGTAGACTCTGGAGTTTGCGCTGATGGTGTAGTTACTGTGACTGGCCTGTGGGGGGCAGAGAGGTTTTGTAAACTGTTCTCCCGCTGGACGTCTGGGCGTGTAAACCGGCCGAGTGCGAGACCGGGTACTGCACCGGGTCACTTGACTAACCCGTGTGTGTGTGTGTGTGTGTGTGTGTGTCAGTGCCAGGCCCGCCCTCCGTGTGGGTGCAGCAAGACTCTGAGACCTCAGCCCTGGTGCGCTGGCAACCTCCCGAATCTCCGTTGCCGGGGGCGGAGCTCCTCGGCTACCGGCTCCAGTTCGGCCGCAAGGACGCCCCCCCGCTGGCCACTCTGGAGTTCGCGCCCCACGAGCGCTCCTTCTCCGTCCCCAGCATGCACCGCGGCGCCACGTACGTCTTCAGGGTCTCGGCCAAGTCGCGCTCGGGCTTCGGCGAGGAGGCGTCGCGGGAGCTGAGCCTGGAGGAGGACGCGCCGCAGGGCTACCCCCACATGGGCGACGCCCCCAACGTCACCTGCTGCTCGCTGCACCTCTCCTGGCAGCCGCCGCTCCTCTCCGAGCGCAACGGCGCCATCACGGAGTACACGCTGGCCTACCACGAGGCGGGGGCGGGCAGCGCGCCCCTGGAGCTCCGCCTGCCGGCGTCGGAGCGCAGCTTCACGCTCAACAGCCTGAAGCCCGACTCGCTTTACGACGTGAAAATCCGTGCGCATACCAGTGTAGGTCCCGGGCCCTTCAGCCCGCCCGTCCAGTACCGCACGGGGGCCCTCGACGCAGGTAGGCCTCGCTTTCCTCACTTTCTGTCTGGCCCAGCTTGTGTGATTTACATGCCCCCCCCCCTCCTCCCCCTCCACCACCTCCCACCCCTTCCCCCCCCCCCCCCCTCCCCCCAACCCCCCCAAAAAAATATCAGGACGCCACAACTCGTCACCGAATCCGATCCGAGCACCTTCCTACACCGCGCTTTCGTTAAGCTAACGAGGTAAACCAAAGGTAAAAAAAAAAAAAAGAAAAAAGGCAAGTCAGCAAGTTAAGTCAGTCAGTTTTAAAAAAGGAGGAGCTCCGAATTTTGCGAGGTAAGTGTCGGATGGTCAGACCCCACGCAGGACACACCCCCCCACCACCACCAACACCACCAACCCCCCCCCCCACCCCTAGGAGATGGCAGGGCAGATGGAGTAGCCAGTTTTTGATGCAGGATTCGTTTTCTTTTTTGGATTATAATTTTTTTTTTTTTTTTTTTTTTTGTCTAAAAATTTTTTATTTTTTATTTTTTTTTTTTTTTTTTTTTTTTTTTTTAGTTTTTTGAGACTCCTCCCCCCTTTTTTTTGGCATGGACCCCCACACCACCGCCCCCCCCTCCAACGACTCACTGCTAACGAACGTTCCAGACCTGCCTGAATTAGTGTGCCCGCGCCAACGGGTTGATGGGAACCTGTGTGTTTTGTCGTTGTGTGTCCCATGGGTCTTTGTCCACCGGTTTGGGTCCACTGGTCGTGTCCTGTCCGAGTTCTAACCACGCACCCTTGTTAACCCTCTTGCAGCGAGCGCCGCACCGCACCGCACCGCCGCCCACCCGTCAGGAGGCGGACAGGGCGGGGCTCCACGTTCTGCCTGTGGCCTTTCCGTAGCGTTGTTACTGAAGCAGCTGCCTCTCTCTCTCTCTCTCTCTCTCTCTCTCTCTCTCTCTCTCGCGTTTCTGTCGGTTCTCAGACGTTCCCAAGAACTTCACCGTCAGGTTGGTCACCAAGACGACGGTGCTGCTGGGGTGGAGGTTCTCCGACAGCCGCTTCCCTCACCGCTGCATGGTGAGATCAGAACCGAGCTCCGATCCGTCCGTCACCCGCAGCTTCATGCTGCGTCACTGAGGGGTCCGGGTTCGAATCTCCATCTGAGTGTCGTTTCCAACGTTCTCCTCCGGGTTCTCCCGTTTCCTCCCACAGTCCAAAAACATGGATTTAAGGGGAATTGGCTGCTCTAAATTGCCCCTATACAGTGTGTGTGTGTGTGTGTGTTTGTTTGTGTGTGTTTGTGTCTCTGCATTTGTTTGTGTGTTTGTTTGTGTTTTGGTGTGTGTTTGTGTGTGTGTTGTTGCGTTTGTGTGCGTGTATGTGTGTGTGTGTGTGTTTGTTTGTGTGTGTGTGATTGTGTGTGTGTTGTGCGTGTGTGTTTGTGTGTTGGTGTGTGTGTGCATTTGTGTGCGTGTTTGTGTGTGTGTTTGTCCGTGTGTATGTGTGTGTGTTTGTTTGTGTGTGTGTTTGTGTGTGTGTTTGTGTGTGTGTGTGTGTGTTTGTTTGTCCGTGTGTGTGTGTGTGTGTGTGTTTGTCCGTGTTTGTCTGTGTGTGTGCATGTGTTTGTCCGTGTGTGTGTGTGTTTGTCCGTGTGTGTGCGTGTGTGTTTGTCCGTGTGTGTGTGTGTGTGTGTTTGTCCGTGTGTGTGTGTTTGTCCGTGTGTGTGTGTTTGTCCGTGTGTGTGTGTGTTTGTCCGTGTGTGTTTGTGTGTGTGTGTTTGTCCGTGTGTGTGTGTGTGTGTTTGTTTGTGTGTGTTTGTCCGTGTGTGTGTGTGTGTGTGTGTGTGTGTGTGTTTGTCCGTGTGTGTGTGTGTGTGTGTTTGTCCGTGTGTGTGTGTGTGTGTTTGTTTGTGTGTGTTTGTCCGTGTGTGTGTGTGTGTGTTTGTTTGTGTGTGTTTGTCCGTGTGTGTGTGTGTGTGTGTGTGTGTGTGTGTGTGTGTGATGACGTGCTGAGTGTGTGATGTGAGACACACTCGTCCGTTCTGTGAACGTCCCGTCCTCTTTCCTTGCAGATCGAGTATAACAGACAGAAGGTGGACATCGACGCGCGGTCCAGCAGAACCCTGATCACCGACCTGCGACCCAACAGCACCTACGAGCTGCACATCACCTGCCAGGACGGCGGGGACGGCCGGGTCAAACACCAGCTCGTGGCCCGCACGGCGCCCCCTATCCTCAACAGCAAGCCGGAGCTGGACATCCGGAGGGAACCGGACAACGCGTTCAACCTCGTCCTCCCTAAAATCGAGACCAAGGACGTCAGGTGCGTCCAGGTTCCGGACATTACAACTAAAAACGACGGTTCCTCGTTGGTTATGTTAACGTTAATTGCTCGCGTTGCATATTCAGTAACGTAAAGTTCTACGTTCTCTGTTTTCAGATCTGTCTACGTGGTTGTAGTTCCACTAAAGAAAGGCAGGGGGCCCATCAGGCACATTAAGAGCCCCGATGAAATCGACCTGGAGGAGGTAAGTTCACGTACGCTGTTTTGGGGCTTATCCCAGCACTGGGGGGGGAACACAGAGAAGCACTAAGGACAGCTCAGCGGTCACATGGAAGAAACCCACGTGGAGAACATACAAATCACCTCTGGGAATCAAACCCAGAGCCTTTCTGCTGCATGACAACAGCTAACCACGCCGTTTTAGTTGCTTTTTAATAGAAAGTATTAAAGCAATGCGGTACGAGAGGGCGTGGCTTCATTATAAATAAATCCCCTAAAGAGGTGTTAAGTACTGCCATCTAGTGGCCAAATTACAGAACACAGTTTATTAAAAAAGAGAAATAATGTATTGTAAATCACGCAACGATACGAATGTGAAGCGCTCAGAGGGCTGCGTTATTTGTTAATGATGTCACGGCTGAACAAACGGCTCAGCCAATCAGAGGAGCGGAACCACCCGATTTATAAAGCCATGCGGTACGAGAGGGCGGGGCAATATTGTAAATAAATCACGGGAAAGAGGCGTTTAAAAAAATTTTTATAATAAATGTTAATATTCTGATCTTCTGCGACGTAAACTAGTACGGATCCTGTTACGCTGAGTAACAGGATTCCGGTTTCTCTAACAATCGGAACACTGCCATCTAGTGGCCAAATTACAGAACACAGTTTTACTGCCATCTGGAGGCCAATTACAGAACACGGAACGTCGGCGGCGGGGTTATTTTTGCCTGTTAAGATTAAGATGAAGGAGCTTTTAAACACATCGTCAGGGCGACGCTCCATCGGACGTCTCTCCTTGTTCTCCTGGTTCTTCATCGTTCGGACGTCCTCATCCTCCTCTCTCTCTCGTCCTCAGCTGTTGCGAGACGGCAGCGTCCGGCAGCGCCACATGCGCACGGCGCGCCAGCTGCGCCAGGCCGACATGAAGAAGCCGTACATCGCGGCGGGCTTCAGACCCAACGCCGTGCCCTCCACCTTCTCTCTGGGGAACCAGTTGGTCTACAACGGCTTCGAGAACCGAGCCCTGGACCCGGGGCAGGAGTACGTCTTCTTCGTCCTGGTCGAACTGAACTCCACCGGCGCGGTGAGTACGGGCACTCGCCAGCAGGGGGCACTGCGGACTACACAGTACTCAAGATACAGAAATTAAATTAACTTTATTGATTTAGTTTAAGGGCGGCACGGTGGCTTAGTGGTTTAGCATGTTCTCCTCTCAGCGCTAGGGATTCCCGGTTCGAATCTCCATCTGGGTGGAGTTTCCATGTTCTCCCCCCGTCCGCGTGGGTTTCCTCTGGGTTCTCCGGTTTCCTCCCACAGTCCAAAAACATGGATTAAGTCAATTGAGTTCTCCAATTTGCCCCATATAGAGTGTGTATGTCTGTGTGAGTGAGTGTGTGCCAGGCGATGGATTGGCGCCCTGTCCTGGGTGTATCTGCCCAGCGCCCGAGACGTTCTCCCCTGGATGGGCATGGGGAACCCCACCGCGACCCTAATAGAGGATAAAGCGGGAGATAATGACTGAATAGTTTAAGGGCGGCACGGTGGCTTAGTGGTTTAGCATGTTCGCCTCTCAGCACTAGGGATTCCCGGTTCAAATCTCCATCTGGGTGGAGTTTCCATGTTCTCCACGTGTCTGCGTGGGTTTCCTCCGGGTTCTCCGGTTTCCTCCTACAGTCCAAAATCATGGATTAAGTCAATTGAATTCTCAAAATTGCCCCATATAGAGTGTGTCTGTGTGAGTGAGTGTGTGCCCAGCGATGGATTGGCGTCCTGTCCTGGGTCTATCTGCCCAGCGCCCAAGACGTTCTCCCCTGGATGGGCATGGGGAACCCCACCGCGACCCTAATAGAGGATAAAGCGGGAGATAATGACTGAATAGTTTAAGGGCGGCACGGTGGCTTAGTGGTTTAGCATGTTCTCCTCTTAGCGCTAGGGATTCCCGGTTCGAGTCCCCATTTGGGTGGAGTTTCCATGTTCTCCCCCTGTCCGCATGGGTTTCCTCCGGGTTCTCCGGTTTCCTCCCACAGTCCAAAAACATGCATCAAATTGCCCCATATAGAGTGTGAGTGTGTGTCCAGTGATAGATTGGCGTCCTGTCCTGGGTGTATCTGCCCAGCACCCGAAACGTTCTCCCCTGGATGGGCATTGGGAACCCAACCCCCCAACCACCCCGCAACCCTAGTGGAGGGATGGACTTTGGTTGAATGATTACGGGTTGTGTCCCAAATGGTGTCTCATTGAGACGTCGTCGTTGTGTGTCCCCGCAGAAAATGTTTGCGTCCAGCCCGTACTCCGACCCCATCACGGCTCCCGACGTGGACCCGCAGCCCATGGAGACGGGTGGAGACGGCCTCATCTGGGTGGTGGGGCCCGTGCTGGCCGTCGTCTTCATCATCTGCATCGTCATCGCGATCCTGCTCTATAAAAAGTACGTACATCACCGCACGTCCGCTTCCAACTAGGGGTGTCTTCAACTAAGTATTTTCGTAGTCGAATCTGATTCGTCAGATTTTCCCTATAGTCGACTGATAGTCGAATCAGTTAAAATTTCACCACAAGATGGCGCTATAAGCGTGGTTTTGAAAAAAAATTCTTTTTTTTTATATTTTACTTGTTTTTCTAGAGCACCGTAAATGGGTTAAAGCGCACACATCATTTAAAAAAAATATTAACAGAAATTAGGATGATTTTATTTGACAAAAGGCTATATATATAACGAAAACAAAGACATTTCATGTAAAAACTAATGCTTAGCAGCAGCCATGGGCGCCCCCATGTGGTCAAAATGGTACATTCGACTATGAGGTTCATAGTCGACTACGGTTCTCCGAATCGAATCGTCGAATCAGCGAATATTGCAGCTCACCCCTACTTCCAACACTCCCTCCCATGATGCCGCGGTTCTGCGTAGCGACCGGCAGCATCGTCTCCGCCGTCGCCGGGATAGTCCATTATTATTTTTTGGGGGGGATTTTGAAGGTCCCACGTCGGGACGAACGGAACCGAGTTGGTTTTAAATTTCTAATTTAATTTAATTAAATTTAATAGGGCGGCACGGTGGCTTAGTGGTTTAGCATGTTCTCCTCTCAGCGCTAGGCATTCCCGGTTCGAATCCCCATCTGGGTGGAGTTTCCATGTTCTCCCCGTGTCCGCGTGGGTTTCCTCCGGGTTCTCCGGTTTCCTCCCACAGTCCAAAAACATGGATCAAGTCAATTGAGTTCTCCAAAATTGCCCCATATAGAGTGTGTGTGTGTGAGTGCCCAGTGATAGATTGGCGCCCTGTCCTGGGTGTATCTGCCCAGCGCCCGAAACGTTCTCCCCTGGATGGGCATGGGGAACCCCCCCCACCCACGACGCTAATAGAGGATAAAAGCGGGAGATAATGAATTAATTTAATTTAATTTCAGTTGTAAAGTAAACGAAGGTTTTGTAGTTCTGCGGATGTTCTGCGGATGTTCTGCATACAGGCAGAACCTGATGTGGGGCAATTAAAAATAGACTACAAACTGCTGTCGCGGTCAACCTGCGGTTCTGCTATTAATAATAATAAATAATAATAATAATATACAATAATATATATTAATAATAACATATAATAATAATATTAAAATAAATAAAGGGGCGTGGTGATCTGATCCGAGGCTTTCGCAGAGAAGAACCGAGCCCCTTACCGAAGAACGTTTTAGCCGAGGGCGGGGCAGTATGATGCGGCATACTCGCCCCCGTCCTCGTTCCCGACCCCGGCGGCCGTCAGGTGGTAGAGCGCCGGACGGAGAACCTTTTAACGCAGACGATCGGACGCCACGCCCCCCCCCCCCCGAGTCTGAATGCACTGTGTTGATTGTTCTCTCCCTCTCTGCTCTTCCTCACACACCGCTCTCTCTCTCCTCGCCGTCGGCGGAACCAGCAAACCCGACAGGTAAGGCGTCGTCGTACCCCGCGCCCGCTTTCGGAAAGGCGGGCGGGACGTTCTGGGATCTGATTGGGAGCGGCGGAACGCATGGCACGAGGCCGTGTCTCTGTTATGGCTTTCAGCTGGTGTGCGGGTCGTGTGGGGGGGGGGGGGGGTTTGGTGTTTAGTGCGGGGCTGTGGTGTGCGGGTCGTGGTGGGTGGGGGGGGGGGGGCTGTGGTGTGCGTGCATGCGTGTGCGGTCGCCTGACGGGTTTGGAACCCTCACGTCTTCTGCCTTTCGGTTCTCCAAGCAGCAAAAGGAAAGAGTCGGAGCCGCGCACCAAGTGTCTGCTGAACAACGCCGAGATCACGCCGCACCACCCCACCGACCCCGTGGAGATGAGGCGCATCAACTTCCAGACGCCAGGTACACGCCCACGGGCGCCGCCCACCCACACACCGCACCGCGCAGAACGTTAATAAAGCCATACGGTACGAGAGGGCGTGGCCTCGTTCTGAATAAACCCCGTAAAGAGGAGAGTAGTGGAGAACAGCGCCACCTCTTTACGTGATTTATTCACAATAATGCACAACCTCGAGAGTCTGATCGCTTTAATAAAACTCTTACAAACTCATTATAATTAAAAAAACAAGCTCTGATTGAGAAACGCCTTCATTAAAAACTAAATCGTTAATAATCTGATCTGCGACGTCATCTAGTCCGGTTTTTAACGTGAACGCCGATCGCTGAGTAACAGGATTCTTGGTTTCACCAACAATCCACTGCCCTCTAGTGGCCAAATTACAGAACACAGTGTAACAGGTTCAGTGCTGATCTGTTTATATTAATCTGTATTTTATTAATTAAAACAATGTATTGTAGCGGCACGGTGGCTTAGTGGTTTGGCATGTTCTCCTCTCAGCACTAGGGATTCCCGGTTCGGATCCCCATCTGGGTGGAGTTTCCATGTTCTCCCCATGTCCGCGTGGGTTTCCCTCCGGGTTCTCCGGTTTCCTCCCACAGTCCAAAAAACATGGATCAAGTCAATTGAGTTCTCCAAATTGCCCCATATAGAGTGTTTCTGTGTGAGTGAGTGTGTGTCCAGCGATGGATTGGCGTCCTGTCCTGGGTGTATCTACCCAGCGCCCGAGACGTCCTCCCCTGGATGGGCATGGGGAACCCCACCGCGACCCTAATAGAGGATAAAGCGGAAGATAATGAATGGATGAAAATAATGTATTGTATTTCACGCCTCGATACGAATGTGAAGCTCAGAGGGGTGTGTTTATCGTTAATAACGGCTCGGCCAATCAGATTTAAGGAGCGTAACGACCCGATTTATACTTCATCATGAACGGCGGGGTGAATGTTCACATCCACAACATGAAGCTGTAAATAATTTAAAGGATTTGAGGATGTTTCTCGGGTTCCGTCGCAGTGATCGTCCTAAAGTCCGAGTGCCGGGTCCGAGTGCCGGGTCCCCTGCAGCAGAGCCGTGGCCAATGTTTGGCTCCTTGGCTTAAGAAAGCCCCTGGCGTGGGGTATGATGATTTTCCATAAGCCCTGACGGATCCCCCGCATACACATCCACCCGGCGCGGGTCTGTGATCCGCCGCGGTTCCGCAGATGGAGCTGTAGACAGGCTTCAACTCTGAATTAGACAAGTCGGACTTAAAAGGCAATTTCGGAAGCTCTGGATTTAAGCCCGACATAAGACGAGCTTTTGTCAGGATCCTCTGCTTAAAGGACATTTCGTCTCTCTTCTTATTTTCCCCGGCTTCCTCGCTAAACCCACTCTGACATTTCGTCTATCCTCGCCTAAGAACCCGCCCCGGCGCTCTCTCTCTCTCTCTCTCTCTCTCTCTCTCTCTCTCTCTCTCTCTCTCTCTCTCTCTCTTAATCTCCCTCATCCATCATCAGTCTCCGTCCATCAGCGGCTCTCGTTTCCCTCGTACCTCACCCGGGTTCTCCCGCGGACCCCCTCGTCCCCTTACCGATGAGATGGGAACGGAGTGAGGTGCAGATGGACGGGAGCGAGGCTCCTCCGCGGCGGCGGTCCTCAGTAATCGGCCCCTCCATCCGGCGCCCTCGTTCTAATGGCTGCGAAATGAGCGCCGTGCACTTTCATCTTCTTTGCCCTTTTATTTCCTTGCGCGCCGTCCCTGCACTCTTGACTGTCATTAAGAAATCGGCCTCTTTTTCTGTAAAGCATCCCGCCGTCCTGTCGTCCTGTCCCCCGTCCCCTGTCCCCGTCCCCCCCGAACGGCGTCTCGTAATATAGAGCCATGTCATCATCGCCACGTGGAAAATTTCAGTTCAATAAAGCAATACGGTGCGAGAGGGCGTGGCCTCATTCTGAATAAAGCCCATAAAGAGGTGTCATCAGTACAGCGCCACCTCTTTACGTGATTTATTCGCAATAATGCACAGCCTCGAGAGTCTGATTGCTTTAATAAAAGACTTACAAACTCATTATAATAAAAAAAACAAGCTCTGATTCAGAAACGCCTTCATTAAAAACTAAATCGTTAATAATCTGATCTGCGACGTCATCTAGTCCGGTTTTTAAAGTGAACGCCGATCGCTGAGTAACAGGATTCCGTTTTTGTTTTTTTTTTTCCCCTAGTGGCCAAATTACAGAATACAGTTTATATAAACAACGGTTGCTGTTTCTACTAATCTGAATTTTATGATTTAAAATAATTCATCGTTAATGATGGAAAAACAGCTCGGCCAATCAGATTTAAGAACATTTTAAACCTGCGTTTGTTAGTAATCAGCGCTTAGTTTGACCCACAAACTCATCAGATCATGAGTTCAACACGTCGTCAGAGTACTGGTCTCCGGTCAGTTGGAGCGTCATTACGCAAAACGGTTCCTGAAGATGCCACCAGTCTTCCTGACGTCATGCAAAGATGGTTCTCTGGTAAGAACGTTCTGTAAACTTCTAAACATCTAGTTCCATGTTGTGTGGAGTTACAGCCAATGGTTCCTGAAAGGGTTCCTGAAATGTGTCCGTCGGTTCCACAGTCCACTCAGTGATAGAGTGCTGAAGGCTCCGGGTTCTCGCTTTGTGGTCTCATTCCAGGTCTTCACTGTTTAATGTTCTATTAAGAGTATCTACACTGCATGGACATAAGTATCAGGACACGCCTGTTAGAGCTCAGAGTCGCAGTACTAGTTCATTCCTGGGATGAAGGTTCCGCTATATTTTATATTTTATCTTTATTTCTCATTTGCTGCTATATTTTTATATCTACATTTTTATTATAACGCTGCTATTTTTATTCTATTATTACCTCTTTTTTCCAACGTAATATTTATCATTCTTTCATTCATTATCTCCGGCTTTAACCTCTATTAATGTTGCGGTGGGGTTCCCCATGCCCATCCAGGGGAGAACTTCTCGGGCGCTGGGCAGATACACCCAGGACAGGGCGCCAATCTATCGCTGGGCACACACTCACTCACACAGACACACTCTATATGGGGCAATTTTTGAGAATTCAATTGACTTGATCCATGTTTTTGGACTGTGGGAGGAAACCGGAGAACCCGGAGGAAACCCACGAGGACACGGGGAGAACATGGAAACTCCACCCAGATGGGGATTCGAACCGGGAATCCCTAGAGCTGAGAGGAGAACATGCTAAACCACTAAGCCACCGTGCCACGTAATATTTAATTTTTTTTATTTTTTTATTCTATTTGGATAAACTGGGCCCAGGGCGGCACGCTGGCTTAGTGGTTGGCATGTTCTCCTCTCAGCGCTTTCGATTCCCGGTTCGAATCCCCATCTGGGTGGAGTTTCCATGTCCTCCCCGTGTCCGCGTGGGTTTCCTCTGGGTTCTCCGGTTTGCTCCCACAGTCCAAAAACATGGATCAAGTCAATTGAGTTCTCCAAATTGCCCCATATAGAGTGTGTCTGTGTGAGTGAGTGTGTGCCCAGCGATAGATTGGCGCCCTGTCCTGGGTCTATCTGCCCAGCGCCCGAAACGTTCTCCCCTGGATGGGCATGGGGAACCCCACCGCGACCCTAATAGAGGATAAAGCGGGAAATGATGGATGGATGTATAATCTGGGCCCGTGAAACACAATTTCGTTTATATCTCGCTTACCACGTGTTATGTAAATGAAATCTCCTTGAATGCAGTTTTACGATCTGATCGTCGGTGGCGTGTCCCGGTGGTTTTGTCCGTACAGTGAGTCACATGACCATGTTTTATTTTTTTTTTTTTTTTTTTTACTCCCTGCAGCAGGATGTGTGTATCTGGTTCTTTGGTTTGCATCTCTGATCTTGATTCCCTGTTCCTCGTGTGCTGTTCTTTTCAGATTCGGGTCTTAGCAGCCCGCTAAGCGAAGCCGCTTTTCATTACGAAAGTTAGTTTTTTTTTTTTGTGTTTTTTTTTTTTTTTTTTTTACATCTGCTAACGTTTCTTTTTCTTTTTATTTGTTACATTTTTTTTTGTCGTGTTGTTGCACTTCCCCCCCCCACCCCGCACCCCGGCTTTGCTTTTGGCTCGTTGCGAAGTGGACAGCGTCGTCAGAATGCGATCCATTAAAATCTTCCACCTCACGAGCTGCAGACTCGGCACTAAATTAATAAAAAAAAAACAAATTTTTAATTCCAGCTTTATTCGCAGTCTGTTTGCTTTTGCCATGTCCTCACAAACCCCCCCCCCCCTACACTCCCGGATGATGACATCACCGCTCGAGTCAGGACGGGAGTTTGATTAGAGCGCCCCCTTCCTGTGCACCACCCCCCTCACATTCCACACGCCTCACATCCAGCTGAAATAATGTCCTCGCGTCACCTCAGCGCACCGCAGACCCTCGTTTACAAACAAACATGGCCGCGAGTGCCGACGACACCCCGTTAAAAAAAACAAAAAACAAACAAAAACACCAGAAACCGTGAAACCAATTCTCCTTTTATATGCAAATGAAGGTTCTCACAAAATCGCACACAGGCAGCTTAAAAAAAAAAAAAAAAAAAAAAAGTGTGTTCTGTGATGCAGAGTGGAACCGTGTAATTAAGGCTGGTTTGTTTTCATTCCCATCACAACACGTCTCGCCTGCGAAAACGAGCGAAAGCTGAAATTATCCTCACGATCCGTCACTCTGTAGTACAATATTAAAAAGCCTTCAAATTCCGAGCCTCCCCCGCACCCGCAGTGGGATGTCAGAGTGCGATCGGTTGCTTGTCCACCGCGATTCGGACACGAAACGTTAAAATAAGACGAGAGCCGGCGTCTCGTTGTGCGGCCCGCGGAATCGACGCTGAATTTTAATTTAGTTAACAAACATTATTAAAGCGAGTCCTGTGAGAATTATAACCGTTAAAAGTTGATAAATACGATTAATAAACAAAAAAAAATTTTAAATAAAATTTACTGTGCAGCTCCTCTGTATCAGTCACGATGTGGACGAATGTATTGGGACACCAACGTTAGTAGCCTACAACTTTCAAAACACAAGGCTGGATGTTTGGTGTGACACAATGAGACCAGAACGTCTGTTCGCATGTTTTAATTGTTAAATTAAGGCGTGAGTTAAAACGTCGTTTCATTACAGTGGAACCTCCGTCATCGATCTCCTTAAAAATTTAATTAAATTAAAAAATTACGTCCCCTATTAAGTGTTTTGCGGAATGGTTAACGTGTTGCCTTTAGCGCCATCATGGGACCAAAATAAGTAACCGGATCCAGCAGCTCAACAAAAAAAAAAAACAGCAGCTTTACGGCAAAATACGAGAGCGGCATTAAGATCGCAGAAATGAGCGAAGTCGTCGTCGGCGATTCGTCCCATTGTGGCGAAAAAGAAACCAGTAAAGAAAATTAACGTGAAAATCGAAAGTCGTTAATGCGCTTACAAAACACGTTAAAATTTGGATCAAAAACAGTTCGATTGGCGAGAAATGAGAAATTTTTTAATAAACTAATATAAAATACTGTATATATTTAAATTTATTGTATTGTTTTAAGTAACAAACACAAAATCTATTCTGTGTGAAATGTGTTATTGGTATTTTAGTCTCTAGAAGGAATTAATTGGATTTAAATTGATTTTAATAGAAATTGCTGCCACAGATTTCATCGATTTGTTTGCGGAGGGATGAGTAACGGCGTAACGGAGGTTCCACTGTATGCATCACAGCGTCCTTAATGACATCATTCAGATCGTTCCAAAAGCGATTAGTCGAAGACCTTTCGACCTCGTTCGCAGCACGCTCGGCTCCCGTTGGCCGCGCTCTTGACGCTGACTGAGTGTTCGGTGTGTTGACGGATGCGGCATTAATCGGATCGCCACTAACGACCGCTTCAGCTCGCCGTTTGATTCCGACGGTTTGTCCGTTAACGCAACGCGAGGCTTAACTTTGGCTGAAGTGTCGCTCACGCGCTCGGTCACCCAAAACCTGCCGCTGCCGCCCCAGGCCAGGGCTGCTGAGGGAACCGGGAACGGATTACACCCTTCTCGTTCTGATGACCTTCTGCTAATAGATTTTTGGGGGACGGTCCTTGGAGGTCCCGTTGCTCCTCCAGCGCGACCCTGTTGATTTGACCCGGACAAATTTGCATATTGCAGGATTTACATACGCTATATAAACAAAAGTGCTGCCCCCTAGGGGATTTTGGCGGTGTGTTGGTGTCCGTTTATCCAGATTAGCATTTACGGTCAGAAAAACGGGCCTTCCCCAAAGTGCGATTTGATTGTTTTGAATCGTCCAAAATGCAAATCGCCGAAACCGCCAAGTTTACGATAATGGTATCCAATTAATTTGGTCTAGTAATTAAAAATCTGTAAAATTACTTCATTTAATTATATTATTTTTTAACATAATAATATCACCCCCCCCCCTCCCCTGAGAACATCGCAGGATCGAAAGTAATAATTTTTTATTTAATTTAATAATTAGGCGGCACGGTGGCTTAGTGGTCAGCACGTTCGCCTCTCAGCGCTAGAGATTCCCGGTTCGAATCCCCATCTGGGAGGAGTTTCCATGTTCTCCCCGTGTCCGCGTGGGTTTCCTCCGGGTTCTCCAGTTTCCTCCCACAGTCCAAAAACATGGATCAAGTCAATGGAGTTCTCCAAATTGCCCCATATAGAGTGTGTATGTGTGTGTGAGTGTGTGCCCAGCGATGGATTGGCGTCCTGTCCTGGGTGTATCTGCCCAGCGCCCGAAATGTTCTCCCCTGGATGGGCATGGGGAACCCCACCGCGACCCTAATAGAGGATAAAGCGGAAGATAATGAATGATTGAAAAATAATTTTAAAATAATTTTAAAAAATGTTAAATAATAAAATTAATAAATTTAAAAATAGTTCATGCCCAGCGATGGATTGGCGCCCTGTCCTGGGTGTATCTGCCCAGCGCCCGAAACGTTCTCCCCTGGATGGGCATGGGGAACCCCACCGCGAGCCTAATAGAGGATAAAGCGGGAGATGATGGATGAATAAATAAATGTAAAAATAGTTCAATAGTTGTATTATTACAATAAAAAACTGAAATGCTAACGGGGTACGGGCGAGTTTTCCGGTGCAGAGCTCCGTCTAAACGTTGCATAATCCCGTGATTGCTTTCGGCGACGCGTCCCGTCGTTCTGTAGTGGAAGTGGCGGCGGTGTCGGTGGGAAGTCGCCGCCGCGATCGCGTTCATTAAATATCGCTGGCCTGCGCCCACGCGTCTTTTGCGGTTTAGGGAAATCTCCCCCCGAAGGCAATTTTGGATTTGTTTCAAACCATTGATTCTGTAAGTCAGATGGAGGCGAGGGCGCTTGTTCTATTTGGGTCGGGGCCGCGCCGCAGAACCGATCGGCCCTCCGGAGCGCCGCCGGCTGTTTTCTTATTCTCTTTTTTTTGTTTATTTTTTTTTTATTATGGCAGAGCCCCGAAATGAATTCGATCAGCGCGACGCTGTTGCTGAAGCTATTAGGCGCCACTTTTCCCCGCAGCATTGGGATGTAATTGGTCTGCGGGTTCTCCCTCGCCCCGCGGGTTCTCCCTCGCCCTGCGGGTTCTCCCTCGCCCCGCGGGTTCTTCCTGTTCCCATCCGGTTTGGAGAGTGCAGAGTTCTGGCCTGGTCTGTCAGCGGCTCGCCCGTCACCCACCATTCACCTCATCCTAACTCACTGTGTAACCCCCCCCACACACACACGCACACACACACACACACCTGAGCACAGGCCGCACCCCCGCCCACCCCGCGTTCTCCGAGGCCGCGCTCCGGACGTGCGCTGACTCTGCTCTTCTCTCTCTGCTGTAGGAATGATGAACCACCCCCCCATCCCCATCACGGAGCTGGCGGAACACACGGACCTCCTGAAAGCCAACGACAACCTGAAGCTCTCGCAGGAATACGAGGTGAGCGCCTCACTGCTCTGTTTGTGGGTGGTGGATCATCCTCAGGGAACGTGGTGTCGCGTTACGCTCACTGTACGCTACAATTACAACCACCCGGCTTATTGCGCCACCTTGTGGATGTAGGGTCAGGAACAGTAGATCTGTATGTAGTTCTTAGACTCATCCACCACCCTAATAACACTCACTCCATGCTGCTGCAGACAGGGTGGTGGTGCTTGGACCATTTTGCCACCATCAGTCTTAATGTAGTTCTTAGACTCATCCACCACCCTAATAACACTCACTCCATGCTGCTGCAGACAGGGTGGTGGTGCCTGGACCGTATAGCCACCATCAGTCTTAATGTCATTCTGAGACTCATCCACCACCCTAATAACTCCTACTCCATGCTGCTGCAGGCAGGGTGGTGGTGCCTGGACTGTATAGCCACCATCAGTCCACCACCCTTAATGTCGCATTTTCCCCACCATCAGTCTTAATGTAGTTCTTAGACTCATCCACCACCCTAATAACTCCTACTCCATGCAGCTGCAGACAGGGTGGTGGTGCCTGGACCATTTTGCCACCATCAGTCTTAATGCAGTTCTTAGACTCATCCACCACCCTAATAACTCCTACTCCATGCTGCTGCAGGCAGGGTGGTGGTGCCTGGACTGTATAGCCACCATCAGTCTTAATGTCGTTCTTAGACTCATCCACCACCCTAATAACTCCTACTCCATGCAGCTGCAGACAGGGTGGTGGTGCCTGGACCATTTTGCCACCATCAGTCTTAATGCAGTTCTTAGACTCATCCACCACCCTAATAACTTCTACTAGATGATGCTGCAGACAGGGTGGTGGTGGTGCTTGGACCATTTTGCCACCATCAGTCTTAATGTCATTCTTAGACTCATCCACCACCCTAATAACTTCTACTACATGCTGCTGCAGGCAGGGTGGTGGTGCCTGGAATGTATAGCCACCATCAGTCTTAATGTCGTTCTTAGACTCATCCACCACCCTAATAACACCTACTAGATGCTGCTGCAGACAGGGTGGTGGTGGTGGTGCCTGGACTGTATAGCCACCATCAGTCTTAATGTCATTCTGAGGCTCATCTACCACCCTAATAACTTCTACTACATGCTGCCGCATACAGGGTGGTGGTGATTGGACCATTTTGCCACCATTAGTCTTAATGTCGTCCTCAGACTCATCCACCACCTTAATAGCACCCGCTCTGTGGAGGTCCTGATCAGCAGAGATACAGATGGACTACAGAATGTAATTGTAGAACCTCAAAGTCCATCTGTATGGTCAGTGGATGATGGTGTATCTAATAAAGTGTCCAGAAGCTCAGAGACCCGTCCGTAGCAGTGTCAGTGGAACCTGCTGAACGTCCTCATGTTGGCGTTGACAGAACGTTCCTCTGTCTTCTCGTCGTGTGAGATCAAAGCGGGAGCCGGTAACTCGGCCGGCCGGCGCTCACGGAGACGGCTCGTTATGTTTTATCTGCGGGGTTCCGAGCGTCCCGGAACTCACGGCGTCGGGGACGATTAACGCCGCGCCTCCGTCTCCGGGCCCGCCGCTGAACGAGCGGAACTCCACGCTGCGTCCTCCGCGTTTATGAGCCGGTGCCAGAGCGGACACGCCGAGCGACGTTCTGAGAGACGGAACCGTCCGTTAATCAGCTCCATCTGAAAATCAGTAAGGCAGCGTTCCGTTAACGCGGCGTTCCGTTAACGAGGCGACGCCCGTAAAGCCGCATCCATAAAGACCCCGTCTTTAACTTTACACAATGCAGCCGCATCCGTCTGGCGCCCTCTGCAGCCGGATTGGTGTCTTAATTCCGATTCGTTTATTTGTTTGACGTGACCTGATGCTGCGGCGGCACGGTGGCTTAGTGGTTTGGCATGTTCTCCTCTCAGCGCTGGGGATTCCCGGTTCGAATCCCTGTCTGGGTGGAGTTTCCATGTGCTCCCCGTGTCCGCGTGGGTTCCCTCCGGGTTCTTCGGTTTCTTCCCACAGTCCAAAAACACGGAACAAGGGCAATTGAATTCTCCAAATTGCCCCATATAGAGCAGAACTCCACGCTGCGTCCTCTGCGTTCATGAGCCGGTGCCAGAGCGGACACGCCGGCCCTTTAAGAGCCGAGCGACGTTCTGAGAGACGGAACCGTCCGTTAATCAGCTCCATCTGAAAATCAATAAGGCAGCGTTCCGTTAACGCGGCGTTCCTCCAACAGTCCAAAAACACGGAACAAGGGCAATTGAATTCTCCAAATTGCCCCATATAGAGTGTGTCTGTGTGAGTGTATCTGCCCAGCGCCCGAAACGTTCTCCCCTGGATGGGCATGGGGAACCCCACCCCCCCCCCCCCCCCTTTAAATTCATAACTCATTGCTTTGAAAAGCAGAGCATTCAAGGCCTGGAGTCGTTAGTGGCTCATATTGTCCACAAGGGGGAGCTGATGCTTTGTGTTAATGACTGTTTTGTTATCCATCCATACATTATCTTCCACTTTATCCTCTATTAGGGTCGCGGGGGTGAGGGGGGGTTCCCCATGCCCATCCAGGGGAGAACGTTTCGGGCGCTGGGCAGATACACCCAGGACTGGACGCCTGGGCACACACTCACTCACACAGACACACTCTATAGGGGCAATTTGGAGAACTCAATTGACTTGATCCATGTTTTTTTCTACTGTGGGAGGAAACCGGAGAACCCGGAGGAAACCCACGCGGACACGGTGGAGGACATGCAAACTCCACCCAGATGGGGATAGAGAACCGGGAATCCCCAGCGCTGAGAGGCGAACATACCGACCACTAAAGCCACCGTGCCGCCCCTGAAAACGACCAGCCAGGCGATGATGGAGCAGCGGCGTCCTCGGGCCGCGCCCGGGTTCCGAGCGAGCGCGCGCTCTGTTTGTGTTCCGGCTCGGTCACCCGAGCGGCGGCGGCGGCGGCGCGGTTCGATACCGACTCTAATTACACTAATGAGACATTTAAGCAAATCCACATTGTGAATCGACTGTGTCTAATTGGCAGGATTGATCTCATCCAGCGCAGTCACGCTGCAGTGGAGCGCCGCGTGCAGCAGGGGGCGTGCGCACCGGGCCGCCGTAATGAGCACTGGGAGGGAGGGGTGGGGGTGGGGGTGGGGGGGTGAAAATCCTTTACAGCCGGCCCCTCATCGGCTTTATTTACTTCCAGTTTGAACTTGTAACGCCACCTTCAGTAATGAAAGCATCCTTCAAGAGCTCAGAGGAGAGAGAGAGAGAGAGAACGAAAGAGCGGGCGAACGAGAGAGAGAGAGAGAGAGAGAGGGAGCCGCTGGCAGAGTACAAGCTCAGAATCATAATGGAATACTAAATTACCCCGACGCTGAATAGAATATTTATGCAGTAAGCCTCATACAGGGAGCGGCATGGCATTTATTTATTTATTTTTAAAGAACCGGGGCAGAACGATGCCCCTGCCCCCCCACACACACACACACACACACACACACACACACACAAAGATTTTCGTTTTTCTATTGCTGTTGTTCACTTTGGCCAAACGTGGATAACGCGATCGCAGTCTGCCGTTCATTACCGTTGCCATTGCGTTGTCCTCGTTGTCCACTCGCCGTCTCTGGCGTCCTATTCCCCTGTCTCACTCTCTCTCTCTCTCTCTCTCTCTCTCTCTCTCTCTCTCTCTCTCTCGCAGTCCATCGATCCCGGACAGCAGTTCACCTGGGAACACTCGAACCTGGAGGTCAACAAACCGAAGAACCGCTACGCCAACGTCATCGCCTACGACCACTCGCGCGTCATCCTGGCGCCCATTGACGGTCAGTCCCTCACCCGCCTGAACCCGGACGAGCCGTTCGAATCGGTTCGCCGGTGCGGTTCTCGTCCAGCGAGAGAACCGAACATGATTTAGAACTGCAACTTCAAACAAACGGCCGCCTCCTGTGATTTAAGATTCAAGAAAATTTGATTATCATTAATATCACATGAGGTACATGAGATGAGAACCAAGTTATGGGTCACCGACCCCGATTACCTCGTTACCCCAATTACCCCATTATTTTAAAGTTATATAAGAATTTCTATAATTCTTTAATTATATTAAAGAATTTATTTAAGAAATAAAATAGAATATACAACTATGAATATAAATATAATATAGAATACCCATCCATTATCTCCCGCTTTATCCTCTATTAAGGTCGGGGGGGGGGGGTAGGTTCCCCATGTCCATCCAGGGGAGAACGTTTCAGGCGCTGGGCAGATACACCCAGGACAGGGGGGCAATCTATCACTGGGCACACACTCACTCACACACACACTCTATATGGGGCAATTTTGGAGAATTCAATTGACTTGATCCATGTTTTTGGACTGTGGGAGGAAACCGGAGGAAACCCACGCGGACACGGGGAGAACATGGAAACTCCACCCAGATGGGGATTTGAACCGGGAATCCCTAGTGCTGAGAGGAGAACATGCCAACCACAAAGCCACCGTGCCGCCCCAATATAGAATATTTTAACTCTTAAATATAATATATAAATATATGTATATACAGTATATAAAATAAATGTCATATGTCACGGTCCTCTGACGTCTCGTTCCGTCGTTCACAGAGAAGAACCTTTCAGGTTCTAAACATGTTTATCACAGAACCTGACGGTGATACTTATGGTTGCCGAGGTTGTTGCCGAGTCAATCCATTAGGTTCCGCTTAACCCTCTACTAGGGGGGGGGGGGGGGGGGGTTGTTCCCCATGCCCATCCAGTTGAGAACGTTTTTTGTGTACCCATGAGAGGATGTCAATCAATTGCTGGACACACACACTATATATGGGGCAATTTAGAACAGCCAATTTCCCTTAAATCCCACACAGACATGGGGAGGACATGGAAACTCCACCCAGATCGGGATTCGAACCCGGTTCCCCAACGCCGTCCTAAGAGGCGGACTCCGCTGTGTCGCCCGGTGTAAGAAACTAGACCAGAGTGGGCGGAGCTATGAGGGTCGTAACTCTTTGTAGTTGGTCTCGTTTATTTAAGGGCGGAGCTCTGAGGTATTAAAAGCGTGATTTAGCCATAGCGGCACGGTGGCTTAGTGGTTTAGCATGTTCTCCTCTCAGCACTAGGGATTCCCGGTTCGAATCCCCATCTGGGTGGAGTTTCCACGTTCTCCCCGTGTCCGCGTGGGTTTCCTCCGGGTTCTCCGGATTCCTCCCGCAGTCCAAACACATGGATCAAGTCAATTGAGTTCCCCAAATTGCCCCATATAGAGTGTGTGTGAGTGAGTGTGTGCCCAGTGATATATTGGCGCCCTGTCCTGGGTCTATCTGCCCAGCGCCCGAAAAGTTCTCCCCTGGATGGACAAGGGGAGTAGCTACGGCCCCCCCCCCCTACATTAATATCACAACTTGCACCGTGTCCTGTTCGTTCAGGAGAACAGGTATCGGGTCCGAAACGTATCGGTTCCCCACAGAACCCACGTGGTACAGGCGTGTCGCTCTGTCCCATCGACACGGGTGTAGAAGACCGAGCGTTAAGCTTCTGACAGGTGTGAGAAACAGTTTGGGGAAGGCCCCGCACTGTCCCAGCTGGACCGTACCTCATGGAACGGTCCATCGAAACGCAGGAGGGCCTTCACAGAACCCTGAGATGGTGAGCCGGGTCCTTTCATCCGTCATCAGCGTCTGATCTCGCCGATGGATCAAAGGCGTTCCTCAGACGCACGCCCAAATATTGCGGGATGCCTTTACAGAACCGGGGGGGGGGGGGGGTGTTATGGGTGCAGTATGAAGGTGTGTGCGCTGCCTGGTTTTTTTGGGGGGTTTTTTTGTCCTCCATCTGGACGCCATGTCCTCCGAGCGCTCTATTAATCCGAGTCTTAACGCGGCGGAACCGAGCCGTCCTGAAGACGGAGCCCGTGAATGCAGAAATTACCCGAGTTCTATTTCCATTCCGCCGTCAGTTACGGCGCCGTGTTCTGCGCGCCGAGCCGTGTCGCTCCGTCGGGCGGCCGAGTGGCCCTTCACCCGCCGGCTGGCTCGCCCTCGTCCGCCTCTGTTGTGATGGAGTTCTCATTCCGCTTCGTGCCCGGGCGCTTTGATGTGGCGGCGCGCGCCCGCGTGTTGGTTCCGTACGGAACGTTTAATTAACTTTAGGGCGTCGCTCGCTCAGAATTAAGCCGTCGCCGAGACGTCCACTCCGCTGCGATGACGCCGGCCCGTGATGTGATGGTGCGCTGCTTGAGGTTCTGATCTCACAGCATTATGGGGGGGGGGGGGGGGGATGGAGAACCTACAGCCTCATTCAGTTCTAATGTGGTGGGTCAGAATCAACCTTTGTTTTAGGTCCAACTGGAACATGAACCCCACCTGCTCGGTGTAGAACCCGGGGTGTAACATGGAGCTTCGTCACTCTGTGGCAGTTATTCTTTTTAGTTTAGTGTGACATCACTGAATGTGACATCACTCTGTGACATCACCTTTGGGCAGTCACTCTTTGATATCACTCTGTGGCAGTTATTTTGTAACATCACTCTGTTTCAGTCACTCTGTGACATCACTCTATGACATCATTACTCTGTCACTCTGATATCACTCTATGACATCATTACTCTGTCACTCTGATATCACTCTGTGACATCATTACTCTGTCACTCTGCAACATCACACTGTGACATCATTACTCTGTCACTCTGTGACATCACCCTGTTTCAGCCACTCTGTGACATCATCACCCGGTTTCAGTCACTCTGCAACATCACTCTATGACATCATTACTCTGTCTCTCTGTGACATCACTCCATGACATCATTACTCTGTCACTCTGTGACATCATCACCCTGTTTCAGTCACTCTGCAACATCACTCTGTGACATCATTACTGTGTCTGTCTGTGACATCATTACTCTGTCACTCTGTGGCATCACTCTGTTTCAGTCACTCTGTGACATCACTCTGTTTCAGTCACTCTGTGATGTCATCAACCTGTTTCAGTCACTCTGTGATGTCATCAACCTGTTTCAGTCACTCTGTGATGTCACTCCACAGACCCTACAGATCACAGACATTTCCGAATGTCTCGGTTATATATCCTCTAAACAGTGTCTCTGCTGTAGCTACATATTTCCTGGTTGCCAAGCAACCGCAGATCACAGAACAGGAAACGGGATCCTTATAACAGTCACTACAGCTGATAAGCCATGACGGGGTAACGTGTATTTAACATGTATTTAACGTGTGTTTAGTGTGTATTTAAGGTGTATTTAACGTGTATTTAACATGTATTTAACGTGTATTTAACGTGTGTTTAGTGTGTATTTAAGGTGTATTTAGTGTGTATTTAAGGTGTATTTAAGGTGTATTTAGTGTGTATTTAAGGTGTATTTAAGGTGTATTTAGTGTGTATTTAAGGTGTATTTAAGGTGTATTTAGTGTGTATTTAAGGTGTATTTAACGTGTATTTAGTGTGTATTTAAGATGTATTTAAGGTGTATTTAGTGTGTATTTAAGGTGTATTTAACGTGTATTTAGTGTGTATTTAAGGTGTATTTAACGTGTATTTAGTGTGTATTTAAGGTGTATTTAACGTGTATTTAGTGTGTATTTAAGGTGTATTTAACGTGTATTTAGTGTGTATTTAAGGTGTATTTAACGATGCCTGGTTGCTCTGCGTCAAATCTGCAGATATATGAACTCCTCCTGCGTTTGACATTTTTAACGTAACGCCGTTACCCAGCAGCCCGCGTTGATTAGAGAAGAAAGCAACACGGTAACCTGCTTTATCAAGGTGAATTGGCTGCAATAAATTGCCCCTTTATTGTGTGTGTGTGTGTGTGTGTGTGTGTGTGTGTGTGTGTGTGTGTGTGTGCCCGCAACCTCCTCTGGTGGACGGGGCAGATGCTTCACCCTGATAAAAAGTCTTTCTTTGAGATTACGCCGTGTGTCCATCCATTCAGAAGGTCATTTTTGAGGTCAGACACTGATGTTGGGTGAGAGGACCCGCCTCACCTTCTCCACGCCTTCATCCATGAGGTTTGTAGGGCCTTCCCCAAACTGTTCCCTGGCTTGATTAATGACCTGCACCTGAGCTGATGGTCATCATTTATGTCATTTTTTAAAACGGAAACTAAACGTAGCGTCGACGTTTCGAAGTTTCTGATTGGCCGCGGATGCTGCGCACTGCGCTCAGGTCTCACTGATCCCAGGTCAGAGCATCAAGCCCGTCGTTTATCAATGCGCCGTTTGAAGTTATAGCTCGGGGGAGAACCGAGAAGCCGCTTTAAGGGCGATTTACGGCCGTCTCGTGGTGCCGCCGCTGCGGCCGGGGGCCTGGCCCGGTTCCAGCTTGTAGCGCCATCGGAACCGGGGCTCTAAATCACAGGGTTATCTCCCGCCGGCCGCCGTGAGCGAGGGGACGTGAGGCTGGGGGGGGGGGCGGGGTTGCAGCGATGCTCTCCTGTGACGGATTCCCCTTTAAAGTCGCCGCCGCCGCCGACGGTAGAGACCAATCAGAGTGTCCCGCTGCTTAACGTTCCGCCTTCCCTGCAGGCATCACGGGCAGCGATTACATCAACGCCAACTACATCGACGGCTACAGGAAGCAGAACGCCTACATCGCCACGCAGGGCCCTCTGCCGGAGACGTTCGGGGACTTCTGGAGGATGGTGTGGGAGCAGCGGGCGGCGACGGTCGTCATGATGACCCGCTTGGAAGAAAAGTCACGGGTGAGACATTATTCACAATAATGCACAACCTCGAGAGTCTGTTTTTACTGATTATAAAACACTATAATAAATAAATACCTTTATTTAAAACAAATCTGATCTTCCGCGACGTCATCTAGTCCGGTTTTTTAAAGTGAACGCTGATCGCTGAGTAACAGGGTGAGACCCGCCTCGCGTTCGTGCCGAGAGACCAACCGTCCGTCGTACCGGGCCCGAGGCTTGGGGCCCTAACGAAGGGTGCGTGGCCTCTGTGTCTCTGAGGCTCCGTTCAGCTCGTATGGTAGTAGCCGAGGAAACACGTCGTCTCGTTTCGGAACCTTCAGACGAAATTACACAGATAATAATAATAATAATAATAATAATAATAATAATAAAAATAATAATTAAGCAATGAGGTGCGAGAGGGCGTGGCTTAATTCTGAATAAACCCCATAAAGAGGTGTCATCAGTCCCGACATGTAGTGGAGAACAGCGGCTCCTCTTTACGTGATTTATTCACAATAATGCACAACCTCGAGAGTCTGATGGCTTTAATAAAACACTTACGGTGTTTTTACTGATTATAAAACACTATAATAAATAAATACCTTTATTTAGAACAAAATCGTTAATAATCTGATCTTCCGCGACGTCATCTTGTCCGGTTTTTTAAAGTGAACGCTGATCGCTGAGTAACAGGGTGAGACCCGCCTCGCGTTCGCGCCGAGAGACAACCGTCCGTCGTACCGGGCCCGAGGCTTGGGGCCCTAACGAAGGGGGCGTGGCCTCTGTGTCTCTGAGGCTCCGTTCAGCTCGTATGGTAGTAGCCGAGGAAGCGCGTCGTCTCGTTTCGGAACCTTCAGACGAAATTACACAGATAATAATAATAATAATAATAATAATAATAATAATAATTAAGCAATGAGGTGCGAGAGGGCGTGGCTTAATTCTGAATAAACCCCATAAAGAGGTGTCATCAGTCCCGACGTGTAGTGGAGAACAGCGCCACCTCTTTACGTGATTTATTCACAATAATGCACAACCTCGAGAGTCTGATTGCTTTAATAAAACACTTACGGTGTTTTTACTGATTATAAAACACTATAATAAATAAATACCTTTATTTAGAACAAAATCGTTAATAATCTGATCTTCCGCGACGTCATCTTGTCCGGTTTTTTAAAGTGAACGCTGATCGCTGAGTAACAGGGTGAGACCCGCCTCGCGTTCGCGCCGAGAGACAACCGTCCGTCGTACCGGGCCCGAGGCTTGGGGCCCTAACGAAGGGGGCGTGGCCTCTGTGTCTCTGAGGCTCCGTTCAGCTCGTATGGTAGTAGCCGAGGAAGCGCGTCGTCTCGTTTCGGAACCTTCAGACGACGTTTCGGCATCTCTTCATCCAGAATGATTTGAACCTGCGAGTTCGATCCGTGTCGTGGTGATTTGCGATCTCGAGCGGCTCGTCGGAGACGTGAAGGGAGAACACGGATCCGGTTCGCGGCACACGGATGTTATCTCCTCAGATAAAGCGTCGGCGGGCGGGCAGGCGGGCGGGCGGGTGGGCGGGGTGAGCGAAGAAACAAAGGACGTGGAGGTGGCGACGATGGAGACGCGTTCCCATCACAGCTGACAACGTTCTCCTGACGCCCGACTACCACGCACCATAAACAGAGGGGGGGGGGGGTTAAATAACCGTATGATGCTGATGCTGAATAAGTTTCCATTGTAAACGCTCAAGAACGTCTTCGGTTCTTTGAGCAGAGCAGTGAAATTACACAGATAATAATAATAATAATAATAATAATAATAATAATTAAGCAATGAGGTGCGAGAGGGCGTGGCTTAATTCTGAATAAACCCCATAAAGAGGTGTTTCTCAGTCCCGGCGTGTAGTGGAGAACAGTTCCACCTCTTTACGTGATTTATTCACAATAATGCACAACCTCGAGAGTCTGATGGCTTTAATAAAACACGGTGTTTTTACTGATTATAAAACACTATAATAAATAAATACCTTTATTTAGAACAAAATCGTTAATAATCTGATCTTCCGCGACGTCATCTAGTCCGGTTTTTAAAGTGAACGCTGATCGCTGAGTAACAGGATTCTGATTTCTGTAAAAAAAAAAAAATAATAATAAATTTACTGCCATCTAGTGGCCAAATTACAGAACACAGTTTATAAGACATCCGGGAAATAATGTATTGTATGTCACGCCTTGATATGAATGTGAAGCTCAGAGGTGGTGTGTTCTTGTTAATGATGTCACGGCTGGACGAACTGCTCAGCCAATCAGATTTAAGCAGCGTAACGACCTGTTTTCTCATATATATTGACCGTCGTGTGTCTGTATTCAGATTAAGTGTGATCAGTACTGGCCCGTTCGGGGGACGGAGACGTACGGAATGACCCAGGTCACCCTGCTGGACACCATCGAGCTGGCAACCTTCTGTGTGAGAACGTTCTCGCTGCACAAGGTAGGACTCACGACCTCATGAGATCCAGATACGATGGCGGGCTCGACCACTGTCCTCACGTCTTAATACCCCGATAGCCCCATGTCCTGTAGGTTACCCCGCCAGACCCACACCGAGCCCCGACCTTCATTTAGGATGAACTAGAACTGAGAACCAGTACAAATACTGCCATCTAGTGGTGAAATTACAGAATGCCGTTTATAAAAAAACATCGGGAAATGATGTATCCATACGAATGCGAAGCGCTCAAAGGTGTGTTTTATTTTCAGTGATGTCACGGCTTGACAAACGGCTCAGCCAATCAGATTTGAGGAATGAACTATCCGTTATGGTAGTGAATGAGTGAGTTATTTATATTTACATGAGTTCTCTATGATGACCTTATAAACCTGCACCCCGCCTCATGGGCTCTCGAACCATGACGCCACTCCAAAACCCCGTCCTGCGCATCCAACCCTCCTGATACCAAACCTTTTTTTTTTTTTTATTATTATTATTATAATTATAACAACAGGGTTCTTAAAATGTGCATAAATCTGCTCATTGTTCAAACCACCGGCGCGGATTTCCATTCAGCTATTGAAAGTTAACGAGTTTATCGAGTTAATGAGTTAATGCGCCGGCGCCGGGTTACAACGCCAGTGCAGGGGAACAAGAGGAACCTCAGATAGCACTTAACTATCAATTAAAAGGCCATTAAACCAGACTGGAAACAACGGACTGCAAAGCTAATTGCGGCGTTCTGAGTAAATTACGGGGTTTTATAATAAACAATGACTCTTCAGGTTCCCGTCGTTAAAAAAAAAAAAATAAAATAAAAAAACGGAGGCTGGATGTTCAACCGGTGGAGAAAAAAAAACAACGTTCTAATCACCATCTGAATGGAGACGACGGAGACGAGTAATCGGCCCGTTTCTGCTTAATGGCTGTCGGGTAAACAATCAAATTTAACCCGAGGGAGCGGAATGAATAAAAACCTCATTTATCTACAAAAAAAAGAAAAAAAAAACATTAATTAGTGACGTTATTAAAGCGCCGATTGTTTGATAGCTTCATCGTGAGCGGCGTTGCCACGTAGAACGTTGCTATGGCGGATTATATCGTAAGTGCCTGGTGTTTCTTGGAAGGCGCGTTTAAATAAAACTCTATTATTATTATTATTATTATTTCCATCCGTCCATTATGTTCCGCTTTATCCTCTATTAGGTTCGCGGGGGGGGGGCCCATCCAGGGGAGAACGTTTCCGGCGCTGGGCAGATACAACCAGGACAGTGGGGCAATCTATCTCTGGGCACACTCACTCATACAGACACACTCTATATGGGGCAATTTGGAGGAAACCGGAGAACCCGGAGGAAACCCACGCGGACACGGGGAGGACATGGAAACTCCACCCAGATGGGGATTCGAACCGGGAATCTCCAGCGCTGAGAGGAGAACATGCTAAACCACTAAGCCACCGCCATTATTATTCATTCATTCATTATCTCCCGCTTTATCCTCTATTAGGGTCGTGGGGGGGGGGCCCATCCAGGGGAGAACGTTTCGGGCGCTGGGCAGATACACCCACGACAGGACGCCAACCTATCGCAGGGCACACACTCACTCACACACACACTATATGGGGCAATTTGGAGAATTCAATTCACCTCGAAACCATGTTTTTGGACTGTGGGCGGAAACCGGAGAACTCCTCTCAACGCTGGAGATTCCCGGTTCGAATCCCCATCTGGGTGGAGTTTCCATGTTCTCCCCATGCCAACGTGGGTTTCCTCCGGGTTCTCCGGTTTCCTCCCACAGTCCAAAAACATGGATCAAGTCAATTGAGTTCTCCAAATTGCCCCATATAGAGTGTGTCTGTGTGAGTGCGTGAGTGTCCAGCGATAGATTGCCCCCCTGTCCTGGGTTTGTCTGCCCGGCGCCCGAGACGTTCTCCCCTGGATGGGCATGGGGAACCCCCCCCCCCGACCCTAATAGAGGATAAAGCGGGAGATACTGAATGAATGAATTAATTAATCTATAATTATTAATCTATACATTCCGAGCCGCTCTGATTTGTGAAGGTTGACGGGTTTTTTTGTTTTTTTTTGTCGATTGTGTCCTCCCGTCCTCCGCAGAACGGCTCGAGCGAAAAGCGGGAGGTGCGTCAGTTCCAGTTCACGGCGTGGCCCGACCACGGCGTCCCCGAATACCCGACGCCCTTCCTGGCGTTCCTGCGGAGGGTGAAGACCTGCAACCCACCGGACGCGGGTCCCATCATCGCCCACTGCAGGTGAGACGCACCGCTTTAAACGTCTACAAACCAGGCTGCAGGCGGGCGACGTTTGCATGTTCTCCCCATGGGGGGGGTCGTGGTGCGCCGTCCGAATAAGAGTGCGTCCCCGTGTTCCGGCCCATACGGTCCGCTCGCATCCCAGCTCGGAACGGCGGCCGTAGTCGGGTCGTCGGGGATGATGTCTTTAAGGGGGGCGGAGGTGTAACGGTAACGCGGCGAGACAGCGTGAGAGGACGAGGACGCAGGGAAGGAAGCCTCTCCCGTCTCCCGCTTCATTAAAACGTCATGTCTCCGGCTGCCTCTGCGGCGGATCAGCGGCGGGTTCGAGAGATCGGCGGCGACTGGTGACGCAGAGCGAGCGCACGTCCGTACCCGCCCGCCCGCCCGCCCGCCCGTCCGTCCGCTCTGGTTTTTGCGTCGCCGATGCATAATGGATGCGGTGTTAAAACCCGGGCCCGTGTTCCCCCCTCCCTCCGTGTTCAGCGCCGGCGTGGGCCGCACCGGCTGCTTCATCGTCATCGACGCCATGCTGGAGCGCATCAAGCACGAGAAGACGGTGGACATCTACGGCCACGTGACCCTGATGCGCGCTCAGCGCAACTACATGGTGCAGACGGAGGACCAGTACAGCTTCATCCACGACGCCCTGCTGGAGGCCGTCGCCTGCGGCAACACCGAGGTCCCCGCCCGCAGCCTGTTCTCCTACATACAGAAACTCTCGCAGGTGGAGGCCGGGGAGCACGTGACCGGCATGGAGCTGGAGTTTAAGGTCAGTTCTACGGAACTTTAACATCCGTCCATCCATTATCTTTTGCTTTGTCCTCTACTAGGCTCGCAGTGGGGGGGGGGGGGGGGGGGCTGTCCCGTTTCGGGCGCTGGGCAGATACACCCAGGACAGGACACCAATCTATCACTGGACACACACTCTATATGGGGCAATTTGGAGAGTTCACTTGACCTTGATCCATGTTTTTGGACTGTGGGAGGAAACCGGAGAACACGTGGAGCACATGGAAACTCCATCCAGATTGGGATTCGAACCGGGAATCCCTAGCGCTGAGAGGAGAACATGCCAAACTACTAAGCCACCGCGCCGCCCGTGAAGAAGGTCATTTAATTTAATTAAGTTTTGACTGTGGCATGGCTGTTGGCACCAGGTGGACCGGTTCTATGATACACCCAGGACAGGACGCCAATCTATCACTGGACACACACTCTATATGGGGCAATTTGCCCTTTCACTTACCCTTGATCCATGTTTTTGGA
The DNA here is from genome assembly GCA_019802505.1 of Corydoras sp. C115. Lineage (NCBI taxonomy): Eukaryota > Metazoa > Chordata > Actinopteri > Siluriformes > Callichthyidae > Corydoras > Corydoras sp. C115. The sequence continues at coordinate 131,282 of JAFMOC010000280.1, forward strand.
CTGTGGGAGGAAACCGGAGAACCCGGAGGAAACCCACGCGGACACGGGGAGCACATGGAAACTCCATCCAGATTGGGATTCGAACCGGGAATCCCTAGCGCTGAGAGGAGAACATGCCAAACTACTAAGCCACCGCGCCACCCGTGAAGAAGGTCATTTAATTAAGTTTTGACTGTGGCGTGACTGTTGGCACCAGGTGGACGGGTTGGTTCTATGATTTCTATAGCTGCTATTCTCCAACATTCATTCATCATCTTCCGCTTTATCCTTAGGGTTGCGGGGGGGGGGGGTTCCCCATGCCCATCCAGGGGAGAACGTTTCGGGCGCTGGGCAGATGCACCCAGGACAGGGGGGCAATCTATCACTGGGGACACACTCACTCACACAGACACACTCTATATGGGGCAATTTGGAGAATTCACTTACCCTTGATCCATGTTTTTTGGACTGTGGGAGGAAAGCGGAGAACCCGGAGAAAACCCGCGCGGACACGGGGAGCGCATGCAAACTCCACCCAGATTGGGATTCGAACCGGGAATCCCAACGCTGAGAGGAGAACATGCCAAACCACTAAGCCACCGTGCCGCCCGTGAAGAAGGTCATTTAATTTAATGAAGTTTTGACTGTGGCATGACTGTTGGCACCAGGTGGACGGGTTGGTTCTATGATTTCTATAGCTACTATTCTCCAACATGTTCTTTCATATTGAAATGTAACCGACGGGGGCCCTTAAGCCAGGCCCCTTATCCCTCCTTTTTGCTCCAGGGGGCGCTGTATCATAGCTAACCCTCTGATTAAGCTATATTAAGCTCGAATAGCTTTGTTTTTGCGTCTGCTGAACGCCATAACGTTCCGTTATCTTTAATGACGTTCTACAAACCTGGTTCTAGACTTTTTCATCGAAGCGCTGTTGACATCCCGCCGAACGCTACGTGACAAAAAAAAAAAAACAACCCCATTCGCATCTGAGCGGCTCTTGACCTAATTGCGCGCGGCGTGTTTGCACTGCGGCGTGTAATCGTTTGTTAAATTAACCAACGAGCCGGGCAGAGCGCGGCAGGACGCGTCCTCTCCGGGGAAGACGTTCCACTGCGGTCCATGCAGACGATGTAAGTGGAGCACGTTGTTGTACTTAATAACAGGACGGCGGGACGCTGCGGGAGGTTTTAATTATGAGCCGACGATGACGGATGGACGCCGGAGAGGGAAGAGATTAACGAGAGGACGACTTCAGACCCCCTGCGGCTTCCGCACTGGTTCCTCCATCATTTTGCCGAATTTTAATACACGGGGGGGGGGGGCACGGTGGCTTAGTGTTTTGCATGTTCTCCTCTCAGCACTAGGGATTCACGGTTCCAATCCCGATCTGGGTGGAGTTTCCATGTTCTCCCCGTGTCTGCGTGGGTCTCCTCCGGGTTCTCCGGTTTCCTCCCACAGTCCAAAAACATGGATTCAAGGTCAATTGAATTCAACAAATTGCCCCATATAGAGTGTGTCTGTGTGTGAGTCAATGTGTCCTTAGTGATAGATTGGCGCACTGTCCTGGATGTATCTGCCCAGTGCCCGAAACGTTCTCCCCTGGATGGACATAGGGAAACCCCCCCCCCCCAACCCTAATAGAGGATAAAGCAGAAGATAATGGGTGGATGGATATACGGAATGGTGGAGGCGTCTCGTCCGTCCCCCTGTATTTATCCTTTATCTTACGCTTTATCCTCTATTAGGGTCGCTGGGGGGGGGGGGGGGGTTCCCTATGTCCATCCAGGGGAGAACGTTTCGGGCGCTGGGCAGATACACCCAGGACAGGGCGCCAATCTATCGCTGGACACACACTCACTCACACATACTCTATATGGGGCAATTTGTTGAATTCAATTGACCTTGAATCCATGTTTTTGGACTGTGGGGGGCGGGTTCCCCATACCCATCCACGGGAGAACGTTTCGGGCGCTGGCACACCCTCACACACTCTATATGGGGCAATTTGGAGAATTGAGTCGACCTTGAGCCATGTTTTTTGGACTGCGGGAGGAAACCGGAGAACCCGGAGGAAACCCACGGGAGGACACGGGGAGGATATGCGAACTCCACCCAGCGCCGAGTGCCGCCCCCGTCCCGTACGTCCACCTGTAATTACAGGACAACATTTAGTACAATTACGAGGGGAAGGACGAGTCCTCCAGGGTACGATGATGTCATCACGTCCCGTCCACCGCGTGGCCGTCGGGACGTTCCACCGCTCGTCCTCGCCGCATCGACGGAACGCACGGCGTATGCATGCGGCCACGCATTAAAATTCATGGAGCCAGATGCGCGGCCCTGCCCTCCGTTTCATGCCCTTCCAGGTGCTCCTTTGAAGAGCGGGCACTCGGCCAGCGGGGGTGGGGGGGGCGCGATGGGGGGGGGGTGGGGGGGGGGGGAACTCGGAAAGTTTATCAGAGGAAGAGACGGAGGAACGGAGTGAAACCGAGCGAGACAAAGAAACAAGAAAGTGAAGAAACTTCGGCCTCGGGAGCGCGATTCATCCCTTTAACTCAGACAGACGGCCGAGTCGCATCAGATATCAGCCTCGCCCGCCGGAGATCCGCAGTGCTGACCCCAATTAGGATTAAGAAATGTGGACCTTAGAGGCAGAAATCGCTTCTAAAACTAATTATTGACTTTTGGGGGAAATTATCTTATTAGAAATGTGTGTGTGTGTGTGTGTGTGTGTGTGAGACACTTTCCTCCTAATTACACAAGAACAGCACGAATATAATGATAGATGACGGATTTATTTAAATATTATTGTGTTTGATTTCATTATTATTATTATTATTATTTAAAATAACTGTATTATGGGCTTTCGGTTGCCATCACCTACATCAGAATAGTGAGCTCCACAGACAGGTAGAGCAGAAAGACGACGAGCCGTAGGTGAGACGGAGTGTGGTTTTGCGGTATGATCACTAGGGGGCAGTGTGTCGATACATTTCTTTTTTACACGCTCATTTTCGCTCCACGCCCAGAGGACAAAGGACAGGAAAGCACCCTGGACAGGGTGTCCAGAGATCGGGCGGCATGGAGGCTTAGTGGTTGGTAGATGGTCTGAGGCCCATTGTGCCAGCGTGCCACTCGCAGCTACCACACAATGCTGATGCTATAACGCAAAAAAAAACATTTTATAATAATATTTATATGTAAATATAATATTGGGCATCACGGAGTGGTTTAGCATGTTCTCCTCTCAGCGCTAGGGATTCCTGGTTCAAATCCCCATCTGGGTGGAGTTTCCATGTCCTCCCCGTGTCCACGTGGGTTTCCTCCGGGTTCTCCGGTTTCCTCCCACAGTCCAAAAACATGGATCAAGTCAATTGAATTCTCCAAATTGCCCCATATAGAGTGTGTCTGTGTGAGTGAGTGTGTGTCCAGTGATGGATTGGCGTCCTGTCCTGGGTGTATCTGCCCAGCGCCCGAGACGTTCTCCCCTGGATGGGCATGGGGGAACCCCCCCGCGACCCTGATAGAGGATAAAGCAGAAGATAATGGATGAATGAATATATATTTGCAAATATATAATTTTTATTTATTTTTATTTTTTTGCAGAGATTAGCCAATTCCAAGGCCCACACATCGAGATTCATCAGTGCAAACCTTCCCTGCAACAAGTTCAAGAACCGCCTGGTGAACATCATGCCGTACGAGACGACCCGAGTGTGCCTTCAGCCAATCAGAGGGCTGGAGGGCTCGGACTACATCAACTCCAGCTTCATCGACGGTTACAGGTTCGTGACGGCTTCCCGTAGACGCGCCGTACGTACGACGTCCCGCCGGTGGGACGGGCGGCTCACTCCTGCCCGGCCGCTCAAGGAGGACGAGTCCCCCACTCAGTCTCGGTCCTCACAAGGTTTCTCCCAGGCGCGCCGCGGTTCACACAGTCAGAGAATTTCACCGATTCGTTGACGGTGCTCAGCGCGCGCTAAAAGACTTACCGCGACGTGTATGCCTTTAGTTATAGGTATTATAATAGGTATTATATATCAGGTATTATACAAGCTTTCATAATAAAATGTTTGTTGACATGTGCCCGTAAGTAGAGCGCGCGCATTCTGCCATCATATACTACTGTGGAAACTAGGGCTGTATTCATCTAAAGATTTTCATAGTCGAATCTGATTCGTCAGATTTTCCCTATAGTCGACTGATAGTCGAATCAGTTAAAATTTCACCACAAGATGGCGCTAAGGGCGTAGTTAAAATTATTATTTTTTTTTTTTATATATATTTTACTTGTTTTTCTAACAAAAGAAAACCTTTTTTTTTTTTTTCTAGAAATTAGGATGATTTTATTTGACAAAAGGCTATATATATATATATATATATATAAAACGAAAGCAAAGACATTTCATGTTTTCATGTAAAAACTAATGCTTAGCAGCAGCCATGGGCGCCCCCATGTGGTCAAAATGGTACATTCGACTATGAGGTTCATAGTCGACTACGGTTCTCCGAATCGAATCATCGAATCAGCGAATATTGCAGCTCACCCCTAGTGGAAACATTATAAAAACACTAAAATCATTTCTCAAAACTGACTGTTCCATTAGCGCATAATTCATTCTAAAAGTAAACGCTTTCACTCTGTCTGAAGAATACAGCGTGCGTTCGTAAGTTACAAAAACTTTAGATAAAGGAGGGTTGGGAACTTCTCTAGCGGCGCTCCGGCTCATTTGTGTAACAATGGACACTAAGTGGCGCACTGCAGGGGAGCGGGGCATTTGCGCGCACACACGCACGACGACAATTTTCGTGGTTCCAGGGAAACCAGTGTTAAATAACAACGTAACAGGGAGTTTTGTCTTGCCGCTGTCGCTTCGGCTCGCTCTTTGGGGGATTAAAGGCTTTTCATTCTGTAAAGCTGCTTTGTGACGATGTGCTGTTGTAAAAAGCGCGACAGAAATAAATAACTTGAACTTGAACTTACCTTGAACTCCTCCGTGTTGTTGTCCCGCAGGCAGCAGAAAGCCTACATCGCCACGCAGGGCCCGCTGGCGGAGACCACCGAGGACTTCTGGCGCATGCTGTGGGAAAACAATTCCACCATCGTGGTGATGCTGACCAAGCTGCGCGAGATGGGCCGGGTGAGTGTGAGAACGTCCGACCGACCGATCGGCCAATCGGCAGAGAGTCGGAGTCCAGGGCTCTTTAATTATGATAGAGAGATGTTTTCAGGCGGCACGGTGGCTTAGTGGTCAGCATGTTCTCCTCTCAGCGCTACGGATTCCCGGTTCGAATCCCCATCCGGGTGGAGTTTTCATGTTCTCCCCGTGTCCGCGTGGGTTTCCTCCGGGTTCTCCGGGTTCTCCAGTTTCCTCCCACAGTCCAAAAACATGGAGCAAGTCGATTGAGTTCTCCAAATTGCCCCATATAGAGTGTGTGTGTGTGAGTGAGTGTGAGCCCAGCGATGGATTGGCGCCCTGTCCTGGGTGTATCTGCCCAGCGCCCGGAACGTTCTCCCCTGGATGGACATGGGGAACCCAACCGCGACCCTAATAGAGGATAAAGCGGGAGATAATGAATGAATGAGATGTTTTCAAATGGACAAAAGAAGTCTTTAGATGGGTGAATTCGGGCGTCCCATTGGCCCAGCCGTAAATTCTGGACGACTGGAAACAGTTTGGGGAAGGCCCTTTTCTGTCTTAGTATGACTGTCGTCCTAGAATACAATATGACAAATGGGGTTCTCTCATCCAACATCGGTGTCTGACCTCATCCATCCACCCATTATCTTCCGCTTTATCCTCTATTAGGGTCACAGGGAGGGGGGGGTTCCCCATGCCCATCCAGGGGAGAACGTTTCGGGCGCTGGGCAGATAGACCCAGGACAGGGCGCCAATCCATTGCTGGACACACACTCACACAGACACACTCTACTATATGGGGCAATGTGAAGAACTCAATTGACTTGATCCATGTTTTTGGACCGTGGGAGGAAACCGGAGAACCCGGAGGAAACCCACGCGGACACGGGGAGGACATGGAAACTCCACCCAGATGGGGATTCGAACCGGGAATCCGTAGCGCTGAGGGGCGAACGTGCTAAACACTAAGCCACAGTGCCACCTGCTGTCTGACCTCATAAAGGACAAAATTCCCACAGGACGTTATGGTGGAACAGCCAAAAAGGGGGCGTGTCCTGATCCGTTTGCTCATATAATGCAAAGTATTGTATTATAATATCGTATTGCCGCTAATTTAAGGATCTGATTGGTTAAGGTGGTGGAATAAATCAGTGTTATAAAGCTGAATTGTGTCTGTCCACAGGAGAAGTGTCATCAGTACTGGCCGGCCGAACGCTCGGCGCGGTATCAGTACTTCGTGGTGGACCCGATGGCCGAGTACAACATGCCGCAGTACATCCTCCGAGAGTTTAAAGTGACGGACGCCAGGGTGAGTCAAACCGCACACCCCTCTCACCTTCAGTCAGCCTGACCAGTCCAGCTCATTAACCCATCAACCAGCTTCACTAACCTGGCAAACCCAACTACAAGTTTTAGTACGGTGATGGTTGGCTCAGTGACCATAACGGTCATTACAGGGGGTGCAGTTTGGTTTGGTCGATGGTTCAGATTCCATCCATCCATCCCCCCCCATCCCCATCCACTGGAGGACGTTTCAGGTGCTGGGCAGATACACCCAGACAGGGCGCCAATCTATCGCTGGGCACACACTCACTCACACACACACACTCTATATGGGGCAATTTGGAGAACTCAATTGACTTAATCCATGTTTTTGGACTGTGGGAGGAAACCGGAGGAAACCCGGTAAAGAACATGGAAACTCCACCAAGATTGGGATTCAAATCGGGAATCCCTAGTGCTGAGAGGTAGGGGTGTATTCAACCAAAGATTTTCATAGTCGAATCTGATTCGTCAGATTATCCCTATAGTCGACTGATAGTCGAATCAGTTAAAATTTCACCACAAGATGGTGCTATAAGCGTAGTTTTTAAAAAAAAAATTTTTAATATATTTTACTTGTTTTTCTAACAAAAGAAAACCTTTTTTTTGTTTTTCTTTTCTAGAAATTAGGATGATTTTATTTGACAAAAGGCTATATATATAACGAAAACAGACATTTCATGTAAAAACTAATGCTTAGCAGCAGCCATGGGCGCCCCCATGTGGTCAAAATGGTACATTCGACTATGAGGTTCATAGCCGACTACGGTTCTCCGAATTGAATCGTCGAATCAGCGAATATTGCAGCTCACCCCTCCTGAGAGGAGAACATGCCAAACCACTAAGCCATCGTGACGTGTTTCACATTCCAGAACCTTAAAAATAAGCGTGATTGTTTTGGGTACAGAATATGATATGTGTGTTTCTTAAATATCCATCGTGTGAAAGTCATCACTGCAGTACTGAGAATCATCCACCACCTCAATATCGCAGCTGCTCTGCTGTGTTGGGCTTCTAAACATTAAAGAACAGAACGTTGGAGACAATTCCATCCATTATCTTCTGCTTTATCCTCTATTAGGGTCGGGGGGGGGGGGGTTCCACATGCCCATCTAGGGGAGAACGTCTCGGGCGCTGGGCAGATACACCCAGGACAGGGGGGCAATCTATCGCTGGACACACACTCACTCACACAGACACACTCTATATGGCGCAATTTGGAGAACTCAATTGACATGATCCATGTTTTTGGACTGTGGGAGGAACCCGGAGGAAACCCGGTAAAGAACATGGACACTCCACCAAGATTGGGATTCGAACCAGGAATCCTTAGTGCTGAGAGGAGAACATGCCAAACCACTCTCTGTGTTGGGCTTCTAAACATTAAAGAACAGAACGCCGGAGACTAATTCCATCCATCCATTATCTTCCGCTTTAACCTCTATTAGGGTCGGGGGGGAGGGGATCCCATCCCCATGCCCCATGCCCATCCAGGGGAGACAGGGGGGCAATCTATCACTGGACACACACTCACTCACTCACACACACTCTATATGGGGCAATTTGGAGAACTCAATTGACACGATCCATGTTTTTGGACCGTGGGAGGAAACCGGAGAACCCGGAGGAAGCCCACGCGGACCCGGTAAAGAACATGGAAACTCCACCCAGATGGGGATTCGAACCGGGAATCCCGGGCGCTGAGAGGAGAACCTGCCAAACCACTAGGCCACCATGCCACCCTTTGGAGACTAATTAAATATGTAAAGTCACATTATTGTACCGGTGAGAGAATAAACACAAGTCCTATGTAATACAGTGTGATCTGTGGAGTGCAGTCAAAACGTCACATGACCCTGACCTCGACCACGCCCAACATGGGTGCCAGACATCACGCCAAAACAGGATGACCAAAAATCTCATACGGTTCTAAAGTCCAGTTCCGTCCGTACCCGCTGTGACCGGGTGTTTCAGGGGCCGGATCGAAACGTTCTGCCGTGGAAACCCCGAGACCGGAATTCGGGCGACGGTGCTGAACGTCAGATGCACTCGCCGGGGCGGGGGGTGGGGGGGTGGGGTGCGGTGCTGCAGATATCCACCGTAAACGCAGAACCGGTGAGGAGGAGCGGGGGTCGGAATGGGCATGGCGCCGTCGGAGCCGGACGAGGGAGAGCGGCGCGTTCAATCACACGATTCGACGCGCTCCATCCCCCGAACTCACTTCATTACTTTCTGAACATTTTTGCTCATTAAAAGGTCGCCGTCAGTGGAAGAGAAGTTTAAACAGTGTGTGTGTGTGTGTGTGTGTGTGTGTGTGTGTGTGTGTGTGTGTGTGTGTGTGTGTGTGTGTGTGTGTGGACGGGCTTGCAGGGCGCCTGATGTGACTGGGCTTTGATTAGGCCGGCGAGCGCGAGTCTGTTTGATGTGCGAGCCGAGCTGATGCTCTCCTCAGGACCGACTCTTTCATTAGGCTGAATTCTGCCAAACGCCTTCCAAAAAGAACGCCGCAGCCCTTCAAACCCGCTCGCTTTTTAACTTCAAGCTTTTCTTTCGCGCCGTACTTCCAGCGTTCCCCTCCTCTCGCCCCGGCCGGCTCGGCGCCGGCTTCCCGGCCGTCCTCCGTCGTCGGGCACTTTGAAGCGGGCGCTTCTGGGGACGGCGCAGAGAGGGACGAACCCACCGGAGACGCTCTCCCGAAAAAAAAACGGCGTTTCTTCAAGGGCCTCTCTTTCTGTTGATATTTGCGGGATTGTTATGGAGCCTGACGCTTTCGGCTCCCGGGTTGAAGCTCCGCCGATCCCACAGACGGGTTCTGTAATTAAAGTGCGTCTGTGATCTGTAGAGTCTCACAGGACCCTGACCTCGACCACGCCCGACCCCTCACCCGACATCGGCGTCAGAGAGGATGACCTCAAATCTCATATATCCATCCATCATCTTCCACTTTATCCTCTATTAGGGTTGCGCGGGGTGGGGGGGGTTCCCCATGTCCATCCAGGGGAGAACGTTTCAGGCGCTGGGCAGATACACCCAGGACAGGGGGGCAATCTATCGCTGGGCACACAGACACACACACACAAACACACACTTTATATGGGGCAATTTGGAGCTCTCAATTGACTTGTGCCATGTTTTTGGACTGTGGGAGGAAACCGGAGAACCCGGAGGAAACCCACGCGGACACGGGGAGAACATGGAATCTCCACCCATATGGGGATTCATTCATTCATTCATTATCTTCCGCTTTATCCTCTATTAGGGTCGCGGGGGGGGGGGGGGTGTTCCCCATGCCCATCCACTGGAGGACGTTTCAGGCGCTGGGCAGATACACCCAGGACAGGGTGCCAATCTATCGCTGGACACACACTCACTCACACAGACACACTCTATATGGGGCAATTTGGAGTTCGCATTTGACTTGAGCCATGTGTTTGGACTGTGGGAGGAAACCGGAGAACCCGGAGGAAACCCACACGGACACGGGGAGAGCATGCAAACTCCACCCAGATGGGGATCCGAACTGGGAATCCCCAGTGCTGCGAGGAGAACATGCTAAACCACTAAGCCACCGTGCCGCCCCAATCTCATATAGTATAGTATAATGTAAAGTCGTCCCAGTGCCGTCCGTACACTGTAACTGGGTGTGAAGGCACTTTTAAGGCCTTTTAGGTGACGGATTGTTAACGTTCTGCCATGGAAACCATCTGTACATCGAGATCCGAATTCGGTTGAACCACGTGGTGGAGTCGCCGGGGTGCGGTGCTGCAAATATCCACCCTTATATTAACCCTTTCAGCTCGTAATGAAGCTCCATCACAATCCATCACGACCTGACCTTCTAAAATGATGGCTCCACAATCTCCCCAACCGATTCGGTCCGGAACCTCGGGTTCACAATAGACTCCCAACTTAAACTCTCTGATCATGTGATCAAAACCGCCCGTTCCTGTAGATTCCTTCATTACAACATCAGGAAGATCAGACCCTTCTTGACGGAACATAAGACCCAACTGCTTGTTCAAGCCCGCGTCCTATCCCGGCTTGATTATTGTAATGCGCTACTTGCCGGTATCCCAGCTTCCAAAATCAGACCTCTTCAACTGATTAAGAACTCTGCAGCCCGGCTCGTGTTTAACCCCCAAGAACTCATGTCCCTCCATCACTCATGTCCCTCCATTGGCTTCCTGTAGCTGCTCCCATTCAGTACAAGTCTCTGACTCTGGCCTACAGAACCATTTCTGGATCTTCCCCCTCCTCCCTTCACTCTATCTTTTCAAAATATACTCCGACTCGTTCACTTCGCTCCGGTGATGATCGCCCCCTGGTGGTTCCACCTCACCGAGGAGCTAATTCTCACTCCGTGGCGTTCTCCACTGCAACATGATAGTACGATCTTCCCAACTCTGTCCGTAAGACAGAATCACTGAACAGTTTTCAGAAACGACTGAAGACGCATCTCTTCAACAAATACCTGATGTAAAAAAAATAAAATAAAATAAAGGGGGGGGGGCGCAGCATCGAATAACAATCAGGTTTGATGAATTTACAGTATAGTTGGTTTTCTCCATGGCTTCTGACTCGTGTTGTTCTCATTTGTAAGTCGCTTTGGATAAAAGCGTCTGCTGAACGACTAAATGTAAATGTCGTACACTTGTCTCCTCAGGACGGCCAGTCCCGGACAGTCCGGCAGTTCCAGTTCACCGATTGGCCAGAGCAGGGCGTGCCCAAATCAGGGGAGGGCTTCATCGACTTCATCGGGCAAGTCCATAAAACCAAGGAGCAGTTCGGGCAGGACGGTCCCATCTCCGTCCACTGCAGGTGAGAGAGTGAGATACATATTAATGATCAAAGCAGGACAGTAGGTCTCATTGTTGTTTAGGTTTCTTGGGAACCTCCCACTTCGTCTATGGAGACGTTCTTCTTATTCCGCTCAGGTTGAGGACACGTCTGTCACCCGCCGTCGGTACCGCGACGCCCGGTTTATGTAGAGCGTCGGTAAACGGTTCCCCGCCGCCGTCCCGCGCTTTGATATTATAACGTTGATATTATGAGACGTCAAAGGGGACGTGCGACGCTTTAAAGTGTGTCTCTGATGGTGCACCAGCTCACATAATGATCTCAACCCCCACCACACACTCGCTCGCCCGCTCTGCCTCTCTCTCTCCCACACACACACTCGCGAGGTTAGTGTTTCCCACCATCGCACAGTTCCTCCTGAGACCCATGTCTCAAACTCTAAACACCGAGTGTCTTAATTAGTCTCCGAGTACAAAGCTCTAACTGATCCTGATGTGATGGACGGTCGAGAGAGGGGTTAGAGCGAGAGAGTCGTTAGAGCGAGAGAGTCGTTAAGTGAAAGCAAGCGAATGGGGGAGGAAAGGGGAATTGTATGAGTGAAGGCAACCAAGAGGGGTGTCGCAGGGGCTGAGAGAACGATCCCCGAATGGTCGCAGGATCAGACTTCAGGACATCTCCCGATTTCCCCCGAGCGTAGTGCGCGTTCACACGCCCCCTTGTGTTGACAGCGTGTCACTGACTGGGAGAAGCAGCACATGGAGCTCCAAATAAAATAAACACCGCCATCTTCATAACGCTGAACCCCAGAGAGCCAACAGAGCATCACATGAGCTACCACGATGCATCACGTAACCATGGAAACCGTTTTGGTCGAGATGTACCCAACACCCACGATGAAACGGGCGGGTCACACTGATGCGATCCTCTACACGCTGGAAGATTCCCGACGTCGGAGTTCAAACGCGGGGGACGTCCCGACGGAACGCGCTCGGACCGAGTATTTAAACGTTCTCGCAAATCGTTGGGATTTTTTTTTTTTTTTTTTTTTTTTTTTTTTTTTTTTTTTTTTTTTTGCTTTAAAGCTGGTTTAAGGAGTTTAAAACTCTATAAATATTCATACAGTAGCTTCCGCCGTAATCTTCTCAAGTCGGCTGCGAGCCACAGACAGGGTTCAGAGGTTCCGCCGGAGCCGAGTGTGATGGAGAACAGGTCCGAGCTGATACGGTAGCGAGGGTGCATGTCCCGTTTGGAGGTACGAGACGAGAGTTGTGATCGATGTCCTGCGTCGCACTGTGTGCAGTGCTGGAGTGGGGAGGACGGGCGTCTTCATCACCCTCAGCATCGTGCTGGAGCGGATGCGCTACGAGGGCGTGGTGGACATCTTCCAGACGGTTAAAATGCTGAGAACCCAGCGGCCGGCCATGGTGCAAACGGAGGTCAGCCTTGTTTTCGCTTATCTGTGTCTCTTCTAAATGTGATTACAGTGAGTGTAACAGCAGGTGGCAGTAACGCTCTCGTCTCTCTCTCGTGTCCCCTACAGGACGAGTACCAGTTTTGTTACCAGGCAGCGCTGGAATATTTAGGAAGTTTCGATCACTATGCAACGTAAGAAGCCATCTCGTCCTCGTCCTACCCAGCAAACCCCCCCCCCCCACACAGCCTCCTGAGCCATAGGAACCAGCTTGAAACAACCGTAACGATGACATCATACCAACGCAGATCAAAAGAGATCCGGTCCGATCGAACGGACGCCACCAAAATTTCAGAACCCCAATCGGAAAACCAATCCCAGTTGGATGGAGACGAGCGGTGAGGCTTAGTTACGAACCCCCCATCCCCACCCACCAATTCCCCCTCACCACCATCACCAGTCACCCCCTTTTGAACTCGGAACCAGGATGCGATGGCTCAGGTCGCGGGCGGTGACGATCTGGCCTGTGGGACCTCTTTACCTCGCCGAGGAATCCATTCCATCTCTGTGAGGACGCCGCGTCGAAACCGATCCTTCGAGAGGGACACGACTGGTCACGTGACCGAGTGGCTTGTAATCCTTCAGTGTTCACGGAGGGAACCGGGCGAGGAATCGTTGGCTCGTTTCGTTCGGATGTGTTACGGCGGCGGCGGCGTCCGAGAGGCTGACCGTGCAGGAACGAGGGTCGGGGACGTGAGGAACCTTTCCAAAAAAAGTCGTATTCATGCCAATTCTGCAGAACGTCCACAGAACCGATCGACCCAGGTGTTGCATTATTTTGGTGCTTTTTTTTTTTTTTATTTACACGAATTAGCCAACATGCCAATACAGTGATCGGTACGCCCAATAAGACCTGATGGACGGACGATGGGGAGGATCTGCGGCATCAGACTCCCAATGTGAGGACCAAAGGATGCTTCGATTGTATTACTGAACCCATTCTTACCGTCGGTGTGGATGTCTGGTGGGACTCGTGAGAGCAGAGAGACCTCCATCGACTCCGAAGCAGAGAATTCCTCAAAACGAGCTCCATCTTCCCGAGAGCCTGAGATCTTCTGACCTTCGTGAAGAAACACGATAGAAGAATTGGTTTTATTTCTCTGGAACATCAACACAACTGACATCATGTCTTGCAGCTTTGGGAATCTTATACCTAAAATCAAAGTACCCTTAAAAACGGGTCCTCACGAAGACTTCGGAGAACTTCCTCAGAGACGCAGCATCCAACCAACACCCCACCTCCTCCCCCTGCCCCGAGATATTCTCTAACTGTACTCCTTAATTAGCTTCTCTCCGTTAAACCCCCGGGTTCCAAAGATCTTCATCACTAACCGAACTCTGCCCTCCCTTCATCAGTGCCAGGACACGGAGTCCCCCATCGGTCCCTCATCAGTTCGGCCACCGGTCAATAACCCATCACCTTTCAATCTTGATGACAGCGGAGCGGCATCTCTGAACTTCAGTCGGTCTCGGTTACTAACACCTGACCCCCCCCACCCCCACCCCTGTCTGCGGCGACGGGACGAGGCCTTCCCCTCGGACTCTGACGGCGGGTGTCCGGTACCGGACGGACGCCCGGGCCGCGGATCCTCCGGAGCTTTACGATGCCGCGGACGCGGTGCGTACGGAACCGCGCGCCGTGGGAGGAGTGTGTAGTCTTTATTTCCAAAAAAGCCTTATCGTTGTATCATCACACAAAAAAAAAAAAAGAAGACGAAGACGACGTGTATTCCGATGATCGTAGTTTTACTTTTTCGTCTCTCAGTTTAGTTTTGTAACAGATGACCGTACTCGTTTTTTAATCCGAGGGAAGAAAAGACGCTCATTTCGCTTTACGTTTTAAAGACCTATTTTTTCACTATAGAAATTTAGTGAACCTTGTGGGTGTGTGTACACGTGTATACACACACACACACACACACACAGTATATTTAAAAGCAGAATATAAAGATGTATCCGAATCATGTATGAATTATAAATAGCCTTTTTCTGTCCTGTTTGTTCATTTGCTGTCGTTTCATCGTTAATATTGACTTTTTTCTTTTTTTTTTGGTTTGTTTTTTTCTTCTGCTATAAAAGTTCCAAGTTGCAGCCTGGTCCAAGTCCAAGTTGCAGCCTGGCTTTCAAAAAAATTAATGGGCCTGAAGGTTTTAATCATCGTTAGCTGTAGTAAAGTAGGGAGGAAAGTATTACTTTTTATACGGAGTAGAATTTCAGGTTTGTTTTTTTTTTTTTTAAACTTCATTAACATTTGTTTGTTTTTTTTATTCATTATTATTATGATAAAAAAAATTTTAGTTTTTTTTTTTTGTTTGTTTTTTTTTTACTATTTGTACATTTTCACTGTAAAACATCTCGATTCTTCCGTTTCGTGAAATGTTTCGTTTGCGTTTTTGGTCGTTTTTTTTTTTTTTTCATTTCGTCCCCCATAGCCGGATCACCCGCTCGTCCCACACGAGGAACCAATAATGCTGTAGATAAATATAGATTATATGTATTTGTATGAATTTGGCCCCCGGCGCTCGGAAGGATTCAAACAAATCCATGAATTGAACTCCCCCCAGCAGTCTGAAGGACAATCCCTCCCCAACCCTCCCCCCCTCCCCCCCCCCCCCCCCATAGACATTTTTAAATTCGTCTGAGGGGTTCTGACCGCCAGCCACAGCGAGGCTCCTCAGCAGGTCCTGGACTGCGACTTTCGAGAGGTAGAACTAGAGATCTTGCGAAAGAAGAAAGGGCTAGTGGACTCGGCTGGACTCGCCAAAAGGAACCGATGTGGATTCTCTGATGTGTGTGACCCCCCCCCCCCTCCTTCACCACATCACTGCCCCCACCCTTCATGCCGCCATCCCCCATCGGGTGCAGACGTTCACGTCGGCGCCGACCCTTCAGCGCGGCCCGGTTCTGATCTTATCCTCAAGGAGAACCCGGGGATCTCGGCGCCGCCGTGGGAACAGTGTGGAGGAACGTACCTCACAACGTCTGCGCCTCATTCCGGAGAAAAAGACTGAACGGACTTCGTTTCTCCAGGACCTACGGGGATGTTTCAGAGACTCCTCGAACCGCCCGACCCCCACCCCCCATCCCCACCCCCACCCCGCGGACCGGTGACGCTCTACAGGCAAAAACGTATTGAAAATGAGAATTATATCGAGAGGAAAAAAAAAAACAAAAGAGGAAAAGCCAAATTTAAAAAAAAAAAACACAAAAAAAAAAAAAAAAAAAAAAAAAAAACAAAAAAAAAAAAAAAAAAAAAAAAAAAAAGTGAACCATTTTCGCTTTGTATGAAAGCCAAGTGCTCCTGCTTTCAAACTGTTACTTCTGACTGAAACAATAACTGGTTTAAGAACCACTGTGTATGTAGATATGTTTACTTTGTATTAAAGAAATGTTGTCTGAACCTCTGGAATGTTGAATGTATATTTATATATATATATTTTTTATTATTATAATTTTTTTTTTTTAAAACGCTATAAATGTGGTCAGACTGCAGAATACTGAGAGGAAACCCGTCGCAATATCGTTATTTTAATGCAAATGATATGAAAATACTAAAGAAACTCACCAGGTAATTCACCAGGCTTCTGTTTTGGAAGGGGGCGGCACGGTGGCTTAGTGGTTTAGCATGTTCTCCTCTCAGCGCTGGGGATTCCTGGTTCGAATCCCAATATGGGTGGAGTTTCCATGTTCTCCCCATTTCTGCATGGGTTTCCTCCGGGTTCTCCGGTTTCCTTCCACAGTCCAAAAACATGGATCAAGTCAATTGAGTTCTCCAAATTGCCCCATATAGGGTGTTTGTGTGCATGTGTGAGTGAGTGTGTGCCCTGCGATAGATTGGCACCCTGTCCTGGGTCTATCTGCCCAGCGCCTGAAACGTTCTCCCCTGGATAGGCATGGGCAACCCCCCCCCGTGACCCTACTAGAGGATAAAGTTTTCAGGGGCGGCACGGTGGCTTTAGTGGTCGGTATGTTCTCCTCTCAGCGCTGGGGATTCCCAATCTGGGTGGAGTCTCCACGTCCTCCCCGTGTCCGCGTGGGTTTCCTCCGGGTTCTCCGGTTTCCTCCCACAGTCCAAAAACATGGATCAAGTCAATTGAGTTCTCCAAATTGCCCCATATAGAGTGTGTAGGTGTGTGTGAGTGAGTATGTGCCCAGTGATAGATTGCCCCCCTGTCCTGGGTCTATCTGCCCAGCGCCCGAAACGTTCTCCCCTGGATGGGCATGGGGAACCCCACCGCGACCCTAATAGAGGATAAAGCGGAAGATGATGGATGGATGTTTTGGAAGAGGGTGTCACGGTGGCTTAGTGGTTTAGCATGTTCTCCTCTCAGCGCTGGGGGTTCCCGGTTCGAATCCCAATCTGGGTGGAGTCTCCACGTTCTCCCCATGTCCGCGTGGGTTTCCTCCGGGTTCTCCGGTTTCCTCCCACAGTCTAAAAAAAACATGGATCAAGGTCAATGGAATTCTCCAAATTGCCCCATATAGAGTGTGTGTGTGTGTGTGTGTCAGTGACAGATTGGCGCCCTGTCCTGGGTGTATCTGCCCCCCCCCCTCCCCTAGTAGAAGATAATGTATGGATGGATGTTCTTCGGCAGGAAAACAACCCGCGCTGATACCGCGGCGCCGCCTGTGAGCTCGGCGTGAAACTATCCGAAATGCCAGAGGTCCCGCTGCTCGCCCTCATCTCCTCACCTGTTGCTATTTACAATCCCCTTCTCCCCCGGGGGCCCGGCGCTCGGCTCTCGGCCCCGGACTGACACATCCGGTTCGGAGTGAAGCGGCAGCCCGCGGGGAAAAGAGCAGCAGCTCGTTTATTATTAGGCAAGAAAAGTCAGAGCGGGACTCGGACGAGCACTTACTAATTACGTGCTGAGGCAGACGCCGGCTCATTAGCACTCCGTTAAAGAGCACGTCAAAGCAGGGTTTGTGCACGACGAGAGGGGGGAGAAAAAAAAAAGGAAAGGAAAGGAAAAGAGAGATCCACAGGACTTTGTAATGAATTCTATAAAAGGCACATATGTAATTACCCGGCGCTCGGCTCAGCGGCCGCCGACAAATCAATCGAATCATGTCTTGTAAAACAAAACCCTTGGATGCAGGTATCACTCCGTCAGAGTGAGGAACACTGAAGCCCTGTAGCTAAACGGGCTCCTCGCCACATTAAACGTTCGCTCAGACGCCGTACCCACTGCAGAGAACCAGTACACACTACTGCCTCACTTCATTACGGGGTGTTTTATAAAGTCGGCCTACGGTACTTACACACCGAGGAATCTGTCCCCCAGATTTGACCCATCCATCCATCCATCCACACACACACACACACACACACACATTGGTAAAGTGAGCACACGTATCTGGAGACGGTGGGACAGCAGTTGGGGTTAGGAGTAGTACTGGGAATCGAACCATGGACCTTTTAGTTCACAAGGATGGTTCCCTACATCCATCCATTATCTTCCGCTTTATCCTCTATTAGGATCGCAGGGGGAACGGGGGGGGGGTTCCCCATGCCCATCCAGGGGAGAACGTTTCGGGCGCTGGGCAGATACACCCAGGACAGGACGCTGGGCACACACTCACTCACACAGACACACACACTCAATATGGGGCAATTTGGAGACGTCAATTGACTTGAGCCATGTTTTTGGACTGTGGGAGGAAACCCACGCGGACACGGGGAGGACATGGAATCCCCAGCGCTGAGAGGTGAACATGCCAACCACTAAGCCACCGTGCCGCCAGGCTGGTTCCTTCCGCTTCACGTTCGCCTCTCAGTGCTAGGGATTCCCGGTTCGAATCGCCATCTGGGTGGAGTTTCCATGTTCTCCCCGTGTCCGCGTGGGTTTCCTCCGGGTTCTCCGCTTTCCTTCCACAGTCCAAAAACATGGATCAAGTCAATTGAGTTCTCCCAATTGCCCCATATAGAGTGTGTGTGTGAGTGAGTGTGTGTCCAGCGATAGATTGGCGTCCTGTCCTGGGTCTATCTGCCCAGCGCCCGAGACGTT
>JAFMOC010000280.1:155000-187500 GCA_019802505.1 Corydoras sp. C115
GCGGACACTGGGAGGACATGGAAACCCCACCCAGATGGGGATTCGAACTGGGAATCCCCAGCGCTGAGAGGAGAACATGCTAAACCACTAAGCCACCATGCCACCCTCCTGACCACCATTCATTCATTCATTATCATCCACTTTATCCTCTATTAGGGTCGCGGTGGGAAGGGGGGGGTCCAAATGCCCATCTAGGGGAGAACGTCTCGGGCGCTGGGCAGATACACTCAGGACAGGGGGGGCAATCCATCGCTGGGCACACACTCACTCACACAGACACACTCTATATGGGGCAATTTGGAGAATTCAATTGACTTGATCCATGTTTTTGGACTGTGGGAGGAAACCGGAGAACCCGGAGGAAACCCACGCGGACACCGGGAGGACATGGAAACTCCACCCAGATGGGGATTCGAACTGGGAATCCGTAGCGCTGAGAGGAGAACATGCCAACCACTAAGCCACCGTGCCGGCCTTATAATATAAGATCTTATTATTATTATTATTATTATTACACATGCTGCTGCATTATCTCCAAGCGCAGCATGGTGGCGTAGTGGTCCGCACGTTCGCCTCTCAACGCTGGGGATTCCCGGTTCGAATCCCAATCTGGGTGGAGTTTCCATGTCCTCCCCGTGGGTTTCCTCCGGGTTCTCCAATTTCCTCCCACAGTCCAAAAACATGGATTCAAGGTAAAATGGAATGCTCAAAATTGCCCCATATTGTGTGTGTGTGTGTGTCTGTGTTAGTGAGTGTGCCCAGCGATAGACTGGCGCCCTGTCCTGGGTGTATCTGGGGAGCCCTCGAAAACGTTCTCCCGTGGATGGACACGGGGGAACCCCACTGCGGGCCTAATAGAGGATTAAGCAGAGGATAATGAATGAATTAATTAATTTTAAATTAATTTAATTTCCTTCATGTTAATATTGAAAAAGCCATTTTTGTGAAACTAAATAACGTAATCTTCTCCTTTAAACTAATCCGTTTTAAACCATGTCTGGCACGAAAGGCATAAAGGATAGACGGCGTTAAAGAGGCTGATTAATACGTAGCCACCGCAAAATGTTAATTAAGACACGCTTGTACGGTCATTAATGGTTATTCCATTTACTGTTAGGAAACACAATATAAAAAACAAATCGTAATTAATATCCGCCGTTCAGCTGGTGTTGATTTAAACCGCAGTGCATGAAAACAATCAATATTTTATGACTAATTAAAGGAGAGACACCAAAAACTAAATCAAACGTACTAAATCAAAACCAGTAGCTAGGCGATTTCGGACGCAGCCCTACACTCTGCCGCCTGCCGGCCACATGAAGAACTGCAGCAGAGTAAACTTCAGCATACCGCAAATTCTACATTTCAACACAAGGGTCTAAACTCACAAAAAACGCATAAATATTAACAAATATTAAACACCTATCGTTATAATGATGTTAAAATGGTAATTTTCTGTTAAAACTTCGAATCCTGTCGTCTGTGTGCTTAAGTGTGGGCGTTTGAACGCTGCTTGCTACTTTTTGTGCTCTCTAACTCAAATAAAAATTTATTTTAACGTAGAACATTATGTTTTTTTTTAGTGCGATGGCGCGGAAAATAAACAATTAAAAATAATAAACATAGCGATAAATAGTGTTTTCTCAATGTAACCGTTAAGTTAACGGTCCTGCCTACGTCAACGCGGACTGATTCACAACAGTAGGTTAAAGACCGGAACTACTTTCGACCTGTTAACGTAATGACTTGTTGTCGGCTGCTCAGTAACGTGTGTACATGCGCGCACTGTGCCGATATATAGCCTAGTCCCTCTAAATATCCTGTAATATCTATTCAAAAGTTTTTTTTAATATTATTATGTTATCTTAGTGGTTTAGCACGTTCGCCTCTCAGCGCTAGGGATTCCCGGTTCGAATGCCCATCTGGGTGGAGTTTCCATGTTCTCCCCGTGTCCGTGTGGGTTTCCTCTGGGTTCTGCGGTTTCCTCCCACAGTCCAAAAACATGGATCGAGTCATATGAGTTCTCCAAATTGCCCCATATAGAGTGTGTTTTCGTGCGTGTCTGTGCGTGTGAGTGTGTGCCCAGCGATAGATTGGCGCCCTGTCCTGGGTGTATCTGCCCAGCGCCCGAAACGTTCTCCCCTGGATGGGCATGGGGAACCCCCCCCCTCCGCAACCCTAATAGAGGATAAAGTGGAAGATTATGAATGAATGAATTAATTAATTAATCTTATACATAAATGTCGACCCCCCCATTAAAATAATTATTTAAGTGCCAGTTTATCAAGTGCTCCTCTATAGAAACTTACACTACGTGAACATAAATATTGGTACACACGAAATAATTATTGAATTCAGTTTATTTAGTTATATTTGCACACATTTATGCTTTGAACATTGTAGTAACAGTTTGGGGGAAGGGACTGTTCCACTCCAACTGTGCCTACAAAGAAAGAAACAGGCTTGTCGAATAGTCTCTGTAGTCTTGACATCATAAATTCTCTTGTGAGTGAATGTTCTCACTGACACCCTCCGGAAATCTTGTAGAAAGACCTTCCAGAGAAGCGAAAGCAACCCCAATTTTATTGTTTATATAATATATTTAAGGCGGCACGGTGGCTTAGTGGTTTAGCATGTTCTCCTCTCAGCGCTAGGGATTCCCGGTTCGAATCCCCAATCTGGGTGGAGTTCCCAGGTTCTCCTCGTGTTCGCGTGGGTTTCCTCCAGGTTCTCCGGTTTCCTCCCACAGTCCAAAAACATGGATCAAGTCAATTGATTTCCCCAAATTGCCCCATATAGAGTGTGTCTGTGTGAGTGAGTGTGTGCCCGGAGATAGATTGGCGCCCTGTCCTGGGTCTATCTGCCCAGCGCCCGAAACGTTCTCCCCTGGATGGGCATGGGGAACCCCCCCGCGACCCTAATAGAGGATAAAGCGGAAGATAATGAATAAATGAATTTTTGGGCAAATCTTTATAAACAATCTGCATTGCTTTCTAAAATTATCTTTTAAGTAGAAGAATACTAATAAAAAATGTTTTTTTTTTTTTACTTTTGTACAGGTCATATTTTATTTGTATTTGTTTATCTAATATGATATATAGAGTGAATAAGTTGTGGTTGGGCATCACAGGTTCCAGAAGTTTGTTCCCTCCTGAATAAGACATCAGTGCGGAGGTTGTATGTTATATGAATCTGAACTAATCCAGGAATGTGTGTGTGCTTGAATAAGAGAAAGAACGAATCTGGAACTATCTTAACTCCTGGATCTCTCTCCATGAATCAGAAATATTTATGACAGCTTAACAATAACAGCACCATTCTTTAAAAATTTTTTTAAAAAAACACTGCGCTTCTGACTGGAAGAGTACGCAACTGGGCGATGACTTTAGAACATTCCCCTGTGATCTCTGTGGAGACTTAATACAAAGTACTGTGGGGGGTAAAGGCCCATAGACATGCAAAGAGGGGGATGTTAAACAGAATCAGATGGATCTTTCACAAGACCAGAGCTAAAAGAAGGAAAACAATCGCCGCTCCTTCTGCAGCTCGTGGAACGAAACGTTCTGGCGGAGGTCTGCGGCTCGACACACGCTGATGTGGGGTTTTAATAACCCGCCGAATGGCTTCCCCTTCACTCCATCTGTATCTCGGACTTGGTTTTTATGTTCGGGGGTGAACTCTGCTGCAATCCATCTAACGGAGTTGAGGGCTCGGTACGGACCACTGAATCCCTCCACATCAAACTCACTGAACCCTCACCGAATTCCTTTGTGCTGGAACAATACAGGCCTTTCCCAAACTGTTCTCACAGTGCTTATGCATGAATATACACCTGTAGCATTGAATTAAATTAAGAGATTAGTGTATAATGTATAACTTACACATGAGGCTTCTGCGGTGGCTTAGTGGTTTAGCACGTTCTCCTCTCAGCGCTAGGCATTCCCGGTTCGAATCCCCATCTGGGTGGAGTTTCCATGTTCTCCACGCGTCCGCGTGGGATTCCTCTGGGTTCTCCGGTTTCCTCCCACAGTCCAAAAAACAGGGATCAAGTCAATTGAGTTCTCCAAATTGCCCCATATAGAGTGTGTCTGTGTGAGTGAGTGTGTGCCCAGCGATAGATTGGCCCCCTGTCCTGGGTGTATCTGCCCAGCGCCCGAAACATTCTCCCCTGGATGGACATGGGGAACCCCACCGCGACCCTAATAGAGGATAAAGCGGAAGATAATGAATGAATAGTGTATAATGTATAACTTACACATGTGGCTTCTGCGGTGGCTTAGTGGTTTAGCACGTTCTCCTCTCAGCACTAGGGATTCCCGGTTCGACTCCCCATCTGGGTGGAGTTTCCATGTCCTCCCCGCGTCCGCGTGGGTTTCCTCTAGGTTCTCCAGTTTCCTCCCACAGTCTAAAAAACAGAAATCAAGTCAATTGAGTTCTCCAAATTGCCCCATATAGAGTGTGTCTGTGTGAGTAAGTGTGTGCCCAGCGATGGATTGGCGTCCTGTCCTGGGTGTATCTGCCCAGCGCCGGAAACGGTCTCCCCTGGATGGGCATGGGGAACCCCACCGCGACCCTAATAGAGGATAAAGTGGAAGATAATGAATGAATAGTGTATAATGTATACCTTACACATGTGGCTTCTGCGGTGGCTTAGTGGTTTAGCATGTTCTCCTCTCAGCGCTAGGCATTCCCGGTTCGAATCCCCATCTGGGTGGAGTTTCCATGTTCTCCCCGCATCCGTGTGGGTTTCCTCCAGGTTCTCCGGTTTCCTCCCACAGTCCAAAAACATGGAGCAAGTCAATTGAATTCTCCAAATTGCCCCATATAGAGTGTGTCTGTGTGAGTGAGTGTGTGCCCAGTGATGGATTGGCACCCTGTCCTGGGTGTATCTGCCCAGCGCCTGAAATGTTCTCCCCTGGATGGGCATGGGGAACCCCCCCGCGACCCAAATATAGGATAAAGCGAAAGATAGTGAATGAATGGATGGATGAATGAATGTGGCTTCTGTATTCTGTACACGCTGCTGACTCCTACAGGACAGATCTTTGGATCTGCTCCACCTTATCTACACTTTCCTTTCCAGTAAAGCCTGTTTCCTCAACCTCACCGAGGTGCCAATTCTCCCTCCACAGCCTTCATCACTGCTGACTGATGAAATGAGCTCCGTAATTCTGATCTGTAATACAGAGCCATTCAGTTGTTTCTTAAGAAACTCCTCAAGACTCATCTATTTCACAAGAACTTACTGTAATCTTTTAAAATATTGCCCGCAAAAGGATTAAATATAATGTCATTGTAATACCACAGGACATGTTCTTAACTCAAATATGACCGATGACTTACAATTATGCTCTCAATTAGTGAAGCTGATAAATATTGGCATGATTGATCAGTAAAATCCCAGACAATTCCAAAAAAAAATCCTTAAAATGCCTTTCCGGACACAGACCATGGACATTAAGTTTAGAAGCTGGGAATGTAAAATACCGTAGATTTAAAAAGCTAAAATCTCAGCCTTTTTTACTTTTGCGATGTTTAAAAAAGTTAATGTTGATTTAATGACTACGAAACGAATGGACCGGTGATGATTTACAGGTGATGATTTTTGTATATGATCTGTGGCATGTTGGATTCTTTTCGTGTGCAAAGCCCAAAATCGATGTTTTTAATTAGGTTCGGAAGTCGTTGGGTCATTGTACTGAAATAGCAGGAAGCCGTGTGAGATTTTTGTCCATTTTTTTTTTCTCCATCTGCCCTCATGTTTAAGTCATGAGCCAATTTTCAGAGTAACAAACATCCTGCGGTGATTTCCTCTCGGTTCTGCTGAATGAATCCCAATAACACCAGAACAAACAATAAAACAACATCTCTGACAGCATGCCTTTTATGGACACTGAGTTAATCTGAAAGTGCGAGTGATTTGTTAGATTTCTTCGCCCCGTCACTTGATAAACATTCGATTTTCCAGCTAATGATCTTAAGGTTCCCAGACAACAGGATGTGTTCCTGTCTTAAGTTGATTATGTTTGTTTTAAAGACCTTATGTCCTTATCACAAGATTCTTCCCTGTGGTTGGCGCATAAATGATTAATAAGCTAAAATATTGTTTTTGAAGGGACATTTAAATTCACGATTAAAGATGTTATTATAATAATTATGCTGTTATGGGATGGCAGAGCGTGTTGGATGTGGAAATGTGGATGATTGTGGAAATTAGTGTCTTTTAGGGACTATATTTATTTATTCAGTGCTAATTTTTAGATACGTAGATGTGAACCACAGATATGGCATCACCGGGTCACTGTTATTACTGGAAACCTGCATGTGAGTCAAAAATGGCCCTCTTATTGGTCCATGTTTAACAAACATATGGAACAGATACCAAATTATGACCCACAAGAAAAAAACGTATACGGTCCTTGGGTTGCAAACGACATCTGGTTTAATGTGGTGCGTATGTCGTGCAACGTGCCATCAATCCATCCTGGAATGGGTCCGAATAATTTTGGATGTAATGCAGTTTATGATCACACACTTAAAGTCCATCCATTATCTTCTGGTTAATCCCTTACTAGGGCCGGCGGGGGAGGGTTCCCCATTCCCATTCAGGGGAGAAAGTTTCAGGCGCTATGTAGATACCCCCAGGACAAGGCTATCGCTGGACACACACTCTATATGGGGCAATTTGGAGAATTCAATTGACCTTGATCCATGTTTTTGGACTGTGGGAGAAAACCGGAGAACCCGGAGGAAACCCACGCAGACATGGGAAGAACATGCAAACTCCACTGAGCTTGGGATTCAAACCGGGAATCCCTAGCGCTGAGAGGAGAACATGCCAACCACTAAGCCACCGTGCCGCCCAATTAAAGTCTTGTTGTTTTAAATATAGTTAACGTGTTGTATCAATTAGACAGATGTACACACCTTTGGCCTCCCATACACTGAGCCCCAATCCTATGTGTTGCCATATATAATTTGATCTATATTTAAAGAAAAAATAATTACTGTATTATAACTATTTTTTTTTTTTTTTTTTTTTAATGTTTGGAAAGTATCCTAATACTCTATTAGGATTTTATTCATACCTCAAAACAATCACAGCTCTACGTCCATCCATCATCTTCCGCTTTATCCTCTATTAGGGTCGCGGGGGGGGGGGTTCCCCATGTCCATCCAGGGGAGAACGTTTCAGGCGCTGGGCAGATACACCCAGTACAGGACACCAATCTATCACGGGGCACACACTCACACACACTCTATATGGGGCAATTTGGAGAACTCAATTGACTTGATCCATGTTTTGTGGACTGTGGGAGGAAACCGGAGAACCCGGAGGAAACCCACGCGGACACGGGGAGAACATGGAAAATCCACCCAGATGGGGACCCGAACCGGGAATCGCTAGCGCTGAGAGGAGAACGTGCTAAACCACTAAGCCACCGTGCCGCCCACAGTCCTACATTTAAATAAGAAAATATATATTTATTTTTATATATATTTTTTTTTAAAAAAAAAATTAAAAATTATTCTAGTCCATAGAATAGAAAACGGAGGTGATGTCGGTTGCACTCTCGGTCCTGATGAGCAGACTGTTGTTGTTGTTGTTTTGCAGAGATGCTTCCACAACGATGCGCGTTCACGGCTCGGGGTCGCGCGTGGGTGCGCGCGCGCGCAGGGCAAACGCGCGCTCCCGCGAACTTAGGGAGAAGCGAGCGGCGCGCAGCGGCAGAGGAGGAATGCGCTCTGCGGCTCCACCGAGCGACTGACTGACTGACTGACTGCGAGGGAAGAAAGAAAGAAACAAAGAATGAAACAACTTTCTGCCGTCGCCATGAAAGGTACCGACGCGTCGATCGTTTGCTTTATTGTTTTCTTTATTGCTCTAGCTCGCGCGCGCATGGCGCAGACGCAGACGCAGACGCAGGCGCGAACTGATTTACTTTCGCTCGGATCGCCACGCAGCCGCAGGCGGCAGAACGCATGCGAGCAGGACTTCTAAACGGGTGAGATCCGTAAGATCTGGACGTTTGCACGGCGTGCAGCTGCGCGGAGGTCCGGCTGCGTGGGGGTCCGGCTGCGTGGCAGATTCCACGCGTTTCTGTGAAATTCACACCCAGCCGCAGACGCTCTGCGACCCGCCACCGATCAGAAGATCCGCAGCTGGAGATAAAGTTCCACGGGTTCAGAAAGTTTTATTATTATTATTATACTTAATTATTATAAGTCATAATTATAGTCACGTGTTTGTCTGGTTTATAATAAAGTGGACAGCTGGGTTTTATTAATGTGAAGAGTCCAGCCGCCTTTCATCGGTCACTTCATTAGGCTCAGCCCTTTGCTTTGTTTCCATTGTATCAGCCCCACTGACCATATAGATGGGATTTGTTGTCCCGTAGTTCAGCGGTTTTTCTACAGTGTGTCACCTTTGGTATGTTCTCTGATGGTCAGGACCTCCACAGAGCAGGTATCGAGAATTACCCCTACTGTGGGACCAATAAAGGACAATATCATCTTCCATCCATCCATTATCTTCCGCTTTATCCTCTATTAGGGATTGCGGGGCCCATCCAGGGGAGAACCTCTCGGGCGCTGGGCAGATACACCCAGGACAGGGCGCCAATCTATGACTGGGCACACACTCACTCACACAGACACACTCTGTATGGGGCAAATTGGGGAACTCAATTGACCTTGATCCATGTTTTTGGACTGTGGGAGGAACCCGGAGGAAACCCACGCGGACATGCGGAGAACATGGAAACTCCACCCAGATTGGGATTCGAACCGGGAATCCCTAATGCTGAAAGGAGAACATGCTAAGCCACCGTGCCGCCCCTTTTATATATTATTATATATTATATATTATTGTAAAGGATAATCTCATCTTCCATCCATCAATTATCTCCCGCTTTATACTCTATTAGGGTCGCAGTGGGGTTCCCCATGCCCATCCAGGGGAGAACATCTCAGGCGCTGGGCAGATAGACCCAGGACAGGGCGCCGATCCATCGCTGGGCACACACTCACTCACACACACACACACACACACTCTATATGGGGCAGTTTTTGAGAATTAAATTGACTTGATCCATGTTTTTGGACTGTGGGAGGAAAGCGGAGAACCCGGAGGAAACCCACGTGGACACGCGGAGAACATGGAAACTCCACCCAGATGGGGATTCGAACCGGGAATCCCTAGCGCTGAGAGGCGAACGTGCCGACCACTAAGCCACCGTGCCGCCCCTTTTATATATTATTATATATTATAATTAAGGATCTCATCTTATCTGATTATTAGAGCAGTGCAGCTGGTCAGAGAATAATATCCATCCAGCATCATCCTGTCTGCAGCATCCTGTGATCACTGATCTGATCTGCAGCAACCGGTGATCTGCTGCCTCTGACTCTACATCCACAAGGTGGAGCAATAGAGTGGATGTGTGTAATAGAGTGTACACTGACTCACGACCACCATGTCACTGTCACTGCAGTACTGAGAATCATCCACCACCCTAATGATACCTGCTCTGTAGGGATCCCGATCATCAGAGAACATACTAATGGTGACCCACATGGTACACAGAAAAGCAGATGGACTACAGAATGTAATTTTAGAACTACAAACCCCATCTCCTTGGTACATAGAGCTGCTGATACAATCAAAGGCCGTGTCTCTAAAGAAGTGGCCGAAGCCACTAAGACGTTTGGATTTTGTACGGGTGGCTTAGTGGTTTAGCACGTTCTCCTCTCAGCGCTAGGGATTCCCGGTTCGAATCCCCATCTGGGTGGAGTTTCCATGTTCTCCCGTGTCCGCGTGGGTTTCCTCCGGGTTCTCCGGTTTCCTCCCACAGTCCAAGCTCAATTGAATTCTCAAAAATTGCCCCATATAGAGTGTGTCTGTGTGAGTGAGTGTGTGCCCAGCGATGGATTGGCGACCTGTCCTGGGTCTATCTGCCCAGCGCCCGAGACGTTCTCCCCTGGATGGGGATGGGGAACCCCCCCTGCGACCCTAATAGAGGATAAAGCGGGAGATAATGAATGAATGAATACTGTAATTCGTTGTGACTTTCTATTAATTAAGCCTGACGTTTATTCTTTTCATTCATTCATTATCTTTTTATAGGGTGCTTTATCCTCTATTAGGGTCGTGGGGGGGGGTTCCCCATGCCCATCCAGGGGAGAACGTTTCTGGCGCTGGGCAGATACACCCAGGACAGGGTGTCAATCTATCGCTGGGCACACACTCACTCCCACAGACACACTCTATATGGGGCAATTTGGAGAACTCAATTGACTTGATCCATGTTTTTGGACTGTGGGAGGAAACCGGAGAACCCGGAGGAAACCCACGCGGACACGGGGAGGACATGGAAACTCCACCCAGATGGGGATTCGAACCGGGAATCCCTAGTGCTGAGAGGAGAACGTGCTAAACCACTAAGCCACCGTACCGCCGCCTGACGTTTGTATCAGCTTTAATTCAGAAGTCGGTCTGTTCCCTCAGCGGCATCTTGGTGAGCGACGTCCTGCAGAATATCAAACTTAAAGAGCTCGGCGTTCCTCAGCGTTCCTCGGCGTTCCTCGGTTCTCTGCGAAACAGACGACAGATCCCCGTTCGGCTGCTGATTTCGCATCAGCTCCGGGATCCTTTCATTGTCCGGCGCTTTTTATTTTCATAAACACACAAAGCCGATGAAAAGCATCCTGGGAACGTGATGTGAACTTATGAAAGGTGATCCGGGTCGCATAAGGACACGCCTTTGATTCCGTTGCCACAAGTCACGACAGCGCAGGTTGATTATATATGAACCCTGTATGAATGCTGCAGCACATGTCTGACACGTTTTTAAAAAAAAAATTTAAAGGCAGCCATAGCTTCGCACGGGTCCCGCTGATTTACTTTCGGTTTCCCAACTCGTACGTTAAAAAAACAAAGTCCCAAACGTAAACGGGTTCCAAGCACCGACACGGCACCTGGTGGAACCAGAACCTCCACCTCTGTAGTGCCATGTGCCATTACAACGGGGGGACGGGGAAATGGTGCTTTAGAGCTAATTCCAATTCAGAACTCTGCAGCCCGACTCGTGTTGTGACTTTCTATTAATTAAGCCTGATGTTTATTCTTTCATTCATTCATTATCTTCCGCTTTATCCTCTATTAGGGTCGTGGGGTGGGGTTCCCCATGCCCATCCAGGGGAGAACGTTCCTGGCACTGGGCAGATACACCCAGGACAGGGTGCCAATCTATCGCTGGGCACACACTCACTCACACAGACACACACTATATGGGGCAATTTGGAGAACTCAATTGACCCCCCCAAGCAAACTCATGTCCCTCCATCACTCCTGTCCCTCCATTGGCTCCCTGTAGCTGCTGCATTCAGTACAAGTCCCTGACTCTGGCCTACAGAACCATTTCTGGATCTTCCCCCTCCGACCTTCACTCTAGATTTTCAAAATACACTCCGACTCGTTCACTTCGCTCCGGTGATGATCGCCCCCTGGTGGTTCCACCTCACCGAGGAGCTGATTCTCACTCCGTGGCGTTCACCACTGCAACATGATAGTACGATCTTCCCAACTCTGTCCGTAAGGCAGAATCACTAAACAGTTTTAAGAAACTACTGAAGACGCATCTCTTTAACAAATACCTGATGTAGGGAGGAAAAAAAAATATATAATAATAATAACAGCATCAAATAACAATCAGGTTTGATGAATTTACAGTGTAGTTGGGTTTCTCCATAACTTCTGACTTCTCATTTGTAAGTCGCTTTGGATAAAAGCATCTGCTGAATGACTAAATGTAAATGTAAATGTAGAGCATTACGCAGCCCAAAGTGCCTCAGGCAGTGGAAAAAAAAAACACCCCAAACAAAAGGCACAATCTTGTATCACCGTCACACCCAGCAGCATGTGTTCTACTGCAAAAATATGCAAATGAGGAGAGCGGGCAAATGCCACACAGTAAGGACACTCGAGGGCATGGCAATGTCACTGTCACTTCATTATTAAGAATCATTAAGGTGGTGGATTACTCTGGGGGTGCTGATCATCAAGGAACTAACAGAGAAGCAGATGGACTACAGAATATAGTTGTAGAACTACAAAGTCCATCTATATGATCAGTGGAGTTCATAGCATTGGCGGTGAGTGCAGAAACAGGGAGGCGTCTCTAATAAAGTGGCCGCCGACTGAATCCTGTGACGCCGGACGGCTGGTCCTTGCGTTATGTCTTTGTTATTGCAGTATAAACATATAACAAACCAGATCCTCGTTTAATTCATTCTCTTATCAACTTGTACCGAACAGAGTTGCAGGAGAGTCGGAGCCTATCCCAGCTTTCATAAAGCAGAAAGGCGTGGCGAGTCCGTGGACAGGTCAGCGGTCCATCGCGGGATCGGGGACAGGTATTTATTTTCATTTACATTACGGTATTTATTATTTATAATGTGGGAGGTGATACAGATACGGGTTCCATGGTGATGTCACGGACCTGAAGGTGTCCTGTCTTCATGTTGACGTGATTTCGAGCCACGGCAGGACTTTAAATACCATCTGGGGTCAGTCCAGTCGTTTGGATATGACCTCCGGCGAACCCGTGGCCTCACCCTGAACGTCAGGGCACTCTGGGGGCTTTATTTTTAAACGCTGGAGCAGCTTCGTGATGATGAATCAGATGTACGGAGTTCAGCGTAACTGCTAATGGGCTTCAGATGAACAGAATTAAAGACCTAATGCACTCCAAAGTGCTCGTAACCGAATCGACCGAGAAGTAAAAGTTCATCAGTGTTTTCAGAGGAGACGGCTAACGGCTGCTGCTTTGTTTATTTGGACGGATTTCATCCAGAGGAACTCTCTGAACATCCCAAATCACTGCGCTTCACTCCTTACAGGGTTTGGGGTTTTTTTGTTTCTTCTTTTTGCTGTGAGATCAGCTTCAGGATGTTGGACTTTGTACATATATACAGTATTATGCAAAAGTATGAGAACCCCCCCCCCTCTTAAATCACACTTTTATTTATTTAATTTTAAAAATAAATAGTTACCACGCCCTCTTCTAAGAACAAACATCTGCTCAGTGTAACGCTGGGTTCGGCTCATTTAGTGGAATTCTGTAAACAATAACGCAAAAGCGTCGTGTATTAAATGATGGGTTTTCATTTATGGGTTTTAATTCATGTGGGGTTTATTTTTTCTGGTTTTATTTATGTTTTTTTATTTTATAGGGTTTATTTTATAGAATTTATTTAAGAAATTTATTGATTAGTTTTAATGTATAGGGTTTATTTTTAGGGTAAAATTTTTGTGGTTTTATTCATGTTTGTTTGTTTTATAGGGTTTAATTGGAGTTTAGTTTTATGGTTTAATTTATAGGGTTTATTTTTAGGGTCAATTTTTTCAGGTTTTATTTATGTTTGTTTATTTTATATTGTTTATTTTATAGAATTTATTTAAGGAATTTATTGATTAGTTTTAATGTATAGGGTTTATTTTTAGGGTAAAATTTTTGTGTTTTTGTTTATGGGGTTTAATTTATGAGGTTTATTTTATGGGGTTTATTTTTGTGGTTTTATTCATGTTTGTTTTATAGGGTTTAATTGGAGTTTAGTTTTATGGTTTAATTTATAGGGTTTATTTTTAGGGTCTATTTTTTCGGGTTTTATTTATGTTTGTTTATTTTATAGGGTTTAATTTATAGGATTTATTTATGGAATTTATTTATTGGGTTTAATTTATAGGGTTTATTTTTAGGGTCTCGTTTTTGTGTTTTTGTTTATGGGGTTTAATTTATGAGGTTTATCTTATGGGGTTTATTTTTGTTTTATTCATGTTTGTTTATTTGATGGGATTCAATTTATAGAATTTATTTATGGAGTTTATTTTTATGATTTAATTTATAGGGTTTATTTTTAGGGTCAAATTTTTGTGTTTTTATTTCTGTTTGTTTATTTTATGGGGTTTATTTACAGAATTAATTTATTGAGTTTATTTATTAGGTTTAATGTATTGGGTTTATTTTATGGGGTTTATTTTTGTGGTTTTGTTCATGCTGTTTATTTTATGGGGTTTAATTTATAGGATTTAATGGGGATTATTATTTATAAGGCTTAAGTTATTCATTCAGAAAGATGAGCACTATGTACAAAAGTATTGGGACACGCCTCTTTTTGGCTCTTCTCGAATGCAGGTCTTATTGCAGCGGTGTTTTAAAGTTAAACACATCCAGACGAGTATTTTGGACAACTGGATACCTCCATCTTTGTGGGAACAGTTTGGGGAAGGCCGTTTAGTGTTCCTTTATGACTTCGTTTCCTTAAAGCGGTTGAGTAAGTTTAATTTGGAAGAACTTACCTGACCTTATCTTAAGATCCTTAAGATCCTAATCTCATTAAATACATTTGGAATGAACTTAAACAGAGATTTTGAGTCAGATTCTCTCACCTTACACCAGTGTCTGACCTCACAAATGCTGCTGTGTAGCTGATCTAGAGCCGTGAGCCGGATCCACCACTGACCGATGTGCCATGGTTACTGATGGGATTCCAAATGAAAGCCATTGCTCGGTTTGGGTTCTCTTTATTAATAGCAGCCGCGTTGTGGTGGCCGATTTTTGCGGCTCTGAGTCAGAACGCGGAGCTTTCTGTCTCTAAACAGAGAAATAAACACAGAGTGACGAGGTCTGGCCTTTAAAGACAACCTCTTACAAAACGCTTGAAACAGTAAACATCACAGCGGGAGAGACGGGACGCTGGACCAAAGGGCCAGGTCTCTGATCTCGTTCCTGTTTCTGATCAAACTTGCTCGACCGCGCCCCGTTTTGGATCTTGCTCCGTGCAAAAAGAAACGGGCCTTCCCCAAACTGTTTCCACAGAGTCATTAAGTGGATCGGTGAGGCGCCACGGTTCTGATCCCGTCCGTCTCTTTGACTGTTCCAGAGTCCGGGCGTCGAGTGCGTTCTTCAGATCTGCCCTTCAGGACGATGCCAGCGTCCCTTCATTAGGATCACGCAGAAGACGTGTGAAGTGGGCGGGGCGTAATCCGACTGCCATGGCGTCATCGCCCTTTATCAGCAACGGCAGTGCGTCGGCGGCGGTCAGTCGCTCCGGCGCCGCCTGCTTCTCCCGACCGCTTCCTGAGATGAACCACACCATCGCCTCCGCCTACTTCTCGGCGGTGTTCAGCGGCCTGGGCCTGAGCTCCAACCTCTTCGCGCTGGTGGTGCTGGTGAGGACCTTCCAGCAGACACACAGCCGCTCGCGCTCCTCCTTCCTGCTCTTCCTGTGCGGCCTGGTGGTGACCGACTTCATGGGCCTGCTGGTGACCGGCTCCATCGTGGTCACGTTCCGCGTCACGGGGCTCGACTGGATGAGCCTGGACCCCCACTGCCACTTCTGCAACTTCATGGGCATGTCCATGGTCTTCTACGGCCTGTGCCCCCTGCTCCTGGGCGCCTCCATGGCCGTGGAGCGCTTCGTGGGCATCAACCGGCCCTTCGCCCGCTCCACCAGCATGTCCAAGCGGCGGGTGTGCGCCACGGTAGCCGGTATCTGGATGACGGCCGGCTGCATCAGCCTGCTGCCGGTGCTCGGCCTGGGCAGCTATCACATCCAGGTCCCCAGGTCCTGGTGCTTCCTCAACATCAGCGCCGAGCCGCTGGACGTGGCCTTCTGTCTGATCTTCTCCATGGTGGGGCTGCTGTCCCTGGCCGTATCCTTTATCCTGAACACCATCAGTGTGGTCACCCTGCTGAAGGTCTGCTGCGGGCAGGACTCCGGCCAACGCAGGAGGGACTACGAGGTAGAGATGATGGTGCAGCTTATCCTTATATTGGTCATTGCGTCTATCTGCTGGTGCCCTCTGCTGGTAAGTGTCAACCTGTAGTGCGTCTGTGTTCGTCAATAATCATACTATGCATACTTTATTTATTTATGTTCTAACACACTTTACACATACAGAGATTATATACCTGTAATATATAGAGGTATAAAAACTATATTACTAATTTAATCCCATTTATAAATTACGGTATGGTACTACGTTAATGTGATATTACATGTTTTTTTTTTTGGTCAGTTCCGTTGCCAAAAATCAATCACCTGATCTCAAAGCTTTGACCTTTGTGGAAACTCTTTGAGGGCGGCCCTTATTGTTTCAGCAGGACTAAGCATCAGATCACAAGGTTTGATTTGGAAGAGCTTTCTAACCCACACATGGTCCCGATCTCAACCCCAGACACCGTGAGCCAGGCCCTCTCGTCCAACATCGGCGTCTGACCTCGTAATGCATGTCGGGATGTGATTCGTACGGTCAGAACGTTTCGTAAATGAGTTTTTTTTTTAAAGAAGACTGGATGTCGTTAGAGATACAGAAGGATGGACACATTGCGATTTGGATATCGTATTGGCGTCTCTGGAGGTGTAACGTGTTGGGGTCCCAATACTTCGGTCTACAGTATATTTTAATGATGCAAAAATCAACGAAGGACCGTTTGGATTGGTTGGGAGTTTTTTTTTTTTAATTTATGGTTGTCATCATGAACAGGAAGTACATCATGTTCCCTGATGCAGTCGTGCTGCATTGTTGAGGCTGATAAGCCGTTTCTGGAAGGACCATATCCGATTGAAGACCACACAGGAAGTTCCGCCCTTCGACTCCTGGAAACACAATCACCACCCACAATCCACATCGGTTCGAACCTTTGGAAAAAGCTCAGAATGTACGTTTTTAAATTGATAAATTCACTTCGGTATTTATTTAAGACTTTTAAACATTGAGTAGCTTAACAGAACTCCACGACAGCAATCGTGACTCCGCCCCTTTTTCATTGTGAGGTCAGACACCGATGTTGGGTGGACGCCCCCGGCTCTACATTACATTCCCATTTGGACGTTTAGCTGACGCTTTTATCCGAAGCAAATTACAAGTATTCCAACGTGGTTGGGGCCAGAACACGGGGTTGGCCACACAGCGCCCCCTGGAGCAATGAGGGTTAAGGGTCTTTCTCAAGGTCCCACACTGGTAATTTCAACAGACCCATTTAAACCCATCTTTTAGATTGACAGCCCAACAGCCTTTGTACTTTGTCTTTTTTATTAATATTATTGGTTTGCACAAGGGGACGACACGGTGGCGTAGTTTAGCATGTTCTCCTCTCAGCGCTGGGGATCCAGGTTTGAATCCTGATCTTGGTGCCGTTTTCATGTTCTCTCCATGTCCTCGTGAGTTTCCTCTGGGTTCTCCAATTTCCTCCCACAGTCCAAAAACATGGATTCAAGGTGAATTGGCTGCTTCAAATTGCCCCTATAGTGTGTGCTATTTTTTTTTTCTTTGTGAGTCAGTGTTTTGTGCTCTTAAGCGACACCGCCGACTGGAAGCTGGACGTTTTTAACATTGACATCAACACCATCACCATGGAAACCATCAGTAAGTGTGGAGGCCACATGGCCGACCCTGACTAACCCTGTTTCCTCCGGACAGATATACATTCTGAAGACAGTTTTGTCTGATGGCAACACGGACCACCATTATATTCTGTCCTTTCTTCGAATGGCAACCATCAATCAAATTTTCGACCCCTGGATTTACATCCTCTGTCAGGAGTCTAGACTGAGGCGAGTAGTAAATGTCCAGAGCGACAGCGACTTGCGAAAGCGTAACCCATCGACAGAGGCTCGCTGCCAGTGTCCTCATTACGCTGATGTGCTTCACAGAGTGCTTGAGCTTTCGTGATTTTTTTTAATTTATTTATTTTTTTTATAGAATCCCTTTATTTAGCTGATGGCCATCAGCATCCTGAGTTATTATTATTCCTTATCATGACTAATTACAGTGACCGTGTTCTGCTTTTTGGCCTGCGCTGTATAACAAACGCCTGAACAGACGTGTCCTACACTTCCCTTTTCCACCTTCGATGTGCAAGCATGTGACCTCAAAGTTTACCAAATTTAACATCCAAAACTAGTCTTACCTCAGTTTGATCACCGCAATGACGTTTACCAACCGGGTGGAACGCATCCCACCACAAACCAAGATCATAAGGGCAATTAGGTCCGTTCCATGGTTACACCGTTGGTTCTAATAGCACTGTTATTAGGAGAGCAACACGTATTTGATCCGAATCAGTGGCCCTCAGCATGAAAGTTTTGGAGTTCTGGGGTCTGATAAAGCAAAATAAAGTCTGTACGGACAAAAGTGTTGGGGCACCTTGGGGCACATGACATCCCATACATTTGGTCATTTAGCAGACACTTTTATCCAAAGTGACTTACAAATATCCTAACTTGGTTGGGACCAGGGCGGCACGGTGGCTTAGTGGTGGGCACATTCGCCTCTCAGCTCTAGGGATTCCCGGTTCGAATCCCAATCTGGGTGGAGTTTCCATGTCCTCCCCGTGTCCGCCTGGGTTTCCTCCAGGTTCTCCAGTTTCCTCCCATAGTCCAAAAACATGGATAAAGTCAATTGAGTTCTCCAAATTGCCCCATATAGAGTGTGCCTGTTTGAGTGAGTGTGTGCCCAGCGATGGATTGGCGCCCTGTCCTGGGTGTATCTGCCCAGCGCCCGAAATGTTCTCCCCTGGACAGGCATGGGGACCCCCCCCCCCCCCCCCCCCCGCGACCCTAATATAGGATAATGAAGATAATGGATGAATGACTGGTTGGGACCAGCACCGGGTTGATACAGCGCCCCCTGGGGCAATGAGGGGTAACTTCAGTGGTAAGTTCAGTGGACCTGGGATTTGAACCCCCAACCTTCTGATTGATAGCTCAACACCCTAACCACTGAGCCATCATGTCTTCATCCCCTTCGAAGTGGGTCCCCCTTTCCTGCGGGTGGAACAGTGGTGCAGCGCTTTTACCACCTCTCAGCAAGACGACCCTGGGTTTGATTCCCAGTTGGGGTGTGGAGTAAGTGTGCGCCACCCCAACCTCCTCCAACCTTGCTGTTATGGGTCTTCAAAACATTCACTTCAAACAATACAATTGATTTTTATAAATCTGTGACAATAGAACCACGTGGAACCATGAATTTAATTACATTTACGTTTACATTTGGTCATTTATTGGACACTTTTATCCAAAGCGACTTACAAGGTGAGAACAGGGTTCATCACAACATCCCTGGAGCAATGAGGGTTAAGGGCCTCGCTCAAGGACCCACACTGGTAACTTCAGTGAACCTGGGATTTGAACCCCCAACCTTCAGATTGATAACACAACACCCTGACCACTGAGCTACCACTCCCCTAATGATTAAGAGGGTTTTTTTTCCCCCCCTTTGGCAACATTATATAAACCTGTGGAGGATGTGCTCACCCCTAACCCCATCAGGAGTCGCTCCAAGCCGGAATTCGACACCGAACTCCGTTTTAAAAATAGAAAAACCCACAAATCTTGATGACCACAGCCACTTTTGAATTACCGGGGGGGGGGTCTGCAGAGGTCCACATGTCTCCATCATCTTCCTGTTTGTTTCCGTATTTAATGCTGAATCTGATTGGAACCGTTCAGGTTCTCCCGAACTGCACGGCTGGGTGGAAAAGGGGTGTAACAGAAAGCTTTGACCTTCTCATTTGCAGTCTACGGATGTTGATTCGGTTCACAGGATTTGTCTCACGGTCGTGATCAATGACATGTTCCCCGACATGTTCACGTAACCGGCTGCCGTTTGTCAGGGATTACATAACCGCGAACGCAGGCTCGTGGGTCGAGTGCGTCATGTGACCGAATACTGTGACTGCATGCATGCACGCTTACGGAGATCTGCATGTGTGCATGGACGTCCCCCGTACGAGTTGCACGCGTTTTAGGACATGCACCGCATTCCATTTGGATGGCAGCGACTTGGCTATTCCAGGCAGCGCGCCGCTGCCGCTCCTACCGTGTTGGAGGCAGCTGGTCAGAGGAGTATGAGGTTATCTGGGCTTGCCTTGATGGACATCCCATTAATCCCATCCCATAATATCAGTATAAACCCCCATCATCCCATCTACGGATCCTTAACGCCACTTTTCTCTCTGCATCGTTCATGCGTCCATCCATTTGTCATTGTGGTCGCAGCCTCATTTAATATTTGAAGCGGATTCTAAGCAGGAGGGTCACACACACACAACCCCCCCCCAAAAAAAGTCTGATTTTATGGGATCTCATGGTGAGAATTGAACCAAACGTCGCTCACATGGGCCACGTCATATTTTATTTTCACCCATTTTTTTCCCCCAACTAAATTAAATATAAGTACGTTTTCCTTCATGTCAGCTGCCTCCACGATGGAAGAGCCTATCCCGTCCTTTCCCGGTGATGTCCACCTACCTCCTCACATGGCCTGCTCGTTTTTTTCTTTTTCAGGTGTTTATTGCACAGACAGTATTTTCAGGCTCGGTGCTCAACGTCCGGGTGCTGCTACTCTGCATCCGCTTTGCCACCTGGAACCAGATCCTGGATCCCTGGGTCTACATCCTCTTCCGACGTACACTGCTGAAGCGGATGTATCCGCGCTTCGACTGGGCGCGCGGCTCCGTCGCCAGCCTCAACACGTCCTTCAACACCTCCCTGCGCAAGCTCACCCGCTCCTCTTTGGGGAGCCCCAGCACCGAGGAGCCGGAGCAGGGCGCTCCACTGAAGCGGGACGGCTCGCCTCCTTCTCCTTAGCAGGCACGTGGATTTGATGTATTATGGAGGGGAATGGCGAAAAGAAACAATGGGATCGTGGACAGTACGGCACCAAAAATAAAGCTCGGCGGACGTCCGATTTTAAAGCAGGGACGTTAATTTGGATGCGGCACTGATTTTTTTTTTATAATTTTTTTTTCAGGATTTTTTATCCTTCTTTTTTTTTAATGTCCCGTCCTCTGACCGTTGCTTTTGTCGATGTGGATCATATATGTAAAAGAAAAAAAAAAAAGTGTGTATTAGTTAGTAATCAGTAAATGCACTGAAAGACAGAATGTGGACGTTCCAGCAGATTTGCAGCCCTGATCAGAGTACTTATTGATTAGGATGATCAGGAAATATCACTCGAGTGGTGTCAACATGAATGTGATTGGATAAACGTCTGCCGTTGTCCTTTATGTTTAATACTCTGTTAAAACAGGTTTTCAAAACGACGGACCCCGGGTTTTAAAGCAGAGGCTGTGGCCTAAATCGCCTACTACATACTGCGTAGTAGTCTAGAAATGGATAGTATGCAGTAGGCATTGAATGGAAGGTGAGAATTGTCCGAAACGACTTTAAAGTGAGTGACCGCAGCAAGTTTATTTTTACAATAGTACATTGTTACAAAGCAACTTTACAAAGTTCCGAGCCTGAACCCCCCAACGATCGAGCCGAAGCGATAGTGGCAAGACAAAACTCCCTGTTGAATTTTTTCCAAAGAAGGAACATGTGTGTGTGTGTATATGTTTATATAAATCTAAATTTCTAGTTGCTTCCCACAATCCAAAAACATGTGTCCAAGGTATATTAAATGCTCTAAATTGCCCCCCTATAGTGTAAGAGTGCCCAGTGCTAAACTGGCGTCCAGACCTGGGAGTATCTGCCCAGCACCCAAAACGTTCTCTTCTGGATGGGCACAAGGAACCCGCCCCCTCCCGGAACCATAGTAGAGGATTAAGTGGAGGATTAAACAACCAGAGCACCATATATGGACATAATGATGCATGACTCCAGTGGTCTGCAGGGGCCGTGCCCCGGGGTCCGTCTGTTTGAAACACACTGTCGTTATTCAGAAGACACATTTGATGTTAAAACCGTCTTCGTCTGGCCGCTCGCTCCAATGAACGAAGAAAAAAAAAAAGTTTCACAATTAAATAAATCTGTTAAAAAAAAAAGAAGCTGCCGTGTAAGCGATTCAACTCGAAGCCACCAGTTGCTTTCGGAAGGCGGTGCAGTTTTGGGGTGAAGACTGATGAACGTCGTCTATTCGTGACAGAATCTGACAGGAAATGGTGAGAACAGGATGAAGGTTATCAAACTGCGCTGAACCGCAGAATGCATCTGAAAAACAGATGAACCTGAAGCTCAGGTGGAACCACAGACAAAAACAGACGAACCTGAAGCTTAGACGGAACCACAGACAAAAACAGACGAACCTGAAGCTCAGACGGTTTGCCGGTTTGTCTCTCAGTTCTTGAGATGAAAATTCATTTTATTCGCATTCAGGGTTGATAGCAGGGCGGCTTAGTGATTCGCACGTTCTGCGCTGGGGAGCCAGGTTTGAATCTGGGTCTAGTTTGCATGTTCTCCCCGTGTCTGTGTAGGTCTTCTCCAGGTTCTCCCGTTTCCGGCCACAGTCCAAAAAACATGGATTCAAGGTGAATTGGATGGTAAATCGCTCGCTGGCTGTAAGTGAGTGTGTGTCTGGTGATGGATTGGCGCCCTGTATCGGGTACATTGGTGTATTGTATCTGCCCAGCGCTCAAAATGCTTTCCCTGGATAGGCATGGGAACCCCCCCCCAACCCCCCCTATGATCCCAGTAGAGGATGAATTGAAAGATAATGTTGACTGGCTGTTAGGAGGGATGGGAGGCCGTGACAGATCCCTGCTGTTGGGTTGGTGTATAAGAGGTGGTTGGCACTGCATGTAAGAGCCTTCAGAACAAACAGATATGAGCGTACTTACAAACACACCCACGAAGCGATGAAGTCATGAGCTCGACGTGAACGCTTGCCCGGAGCCGATCGATCCTCCTTCCCCCCCCCCCCGGTCCCCCCTGACACACGCCTGCTTCCCGTCCAGAGGCTAAAGCGTTCTATAAACGTTCCTCTGAACGATGCGCTGCGAATTCAGAACCGAGTCCAAGCTGGATGTGTTTAACGCTGCGCTGCCATGAATTACGCTCGCTCTTCTCTTTCTCCCGCATTTATTCCCTCAGTAAACATGTCTTCACATCATCTTTATTTCCGTGACTAATGAGAACATTGCATCAGACCTCCTTTGTTTGCGAGTTTCAGAGGAACGTCTCGTCTCGTCTCGTCTCGTGTCGGCAGTGATGCTTTCAGAAGGATGTGAACAGGCCGTGACACCAGACTTCTGTCTGCCTCCACATCTGGAGCCGAGGAAGCGTGTGGAACCGGCTCCTGTGTAAGTTACATGTTTTTTTTCCCCCCCCCCGGTTCCACTCGAAGCTTGAGATAACTCCAAATAAAGCCGAGGGCCGCGGGACGAGGTCCTCTCCTGTGACCCCTAACAAGTCTGAGAGCACTTAGTGAGTTGAAGTGTGAATTCAGCTTCTGTGCAAAACGCCGGCGGGAAGCAAATAAATGTTTTATTGGGACGCGTGTAACGGCGCTGTACGTTGTCAGGTCCTCACTTACATTCGGCGAGGCAGAACCTGTATAAATAAAAGATCAAAGGCACAGCGCACGCAAACGCTGTCGGATGGCTTTGTAGATGATGTAAAAAAAATAAAATAAAAAAAAAAAGAGCTGTATCGTTAATTAACTGAGGTGTAGGTGTCCCGGTATTTGAGCCCAGGGGATGATTTCATTTCCATCCATCCATCATCTTCCACTTTATCCTCTATTAGGGGGGGGGGGGTTCCACTTGCCCATCCAGGGGAGAACGTTTCGGGCGCTGGGCAGATACACCCAGGACAGGGGGGGGCGATCTATCACTGTGCACTCACACACTCTATATGGGTCAATTTGGAGAACTCAATTGACTTGATCCATGTTTTTTGGACTGTGGGAGGAAACCGGAGAACCCGGAGGAGACCCACGAAGACACGGGGAGAAGATGGAAACTCCACACAGATTGGGATTCGAACCGGGAATCCCTAGCGCTGAGAGGAGAACATGCCAAACCACTAAGCCACCGTGCCGCTCATTTCATTTCATTGACTTAAATGTTTTACCGGCACGGTGGCTTCGTGGTTGGCATGTTCTCCTATCGGCGCTAGGGTTTCCCGGTTCGAATCCCAATCTGGTGGAGTTTCCATGTCCTCCCCGTGTCCGCGTGGGTTTCCTCCCACAGTCCAAAAACATGGATTAAGGTCAATGAATTCTCCAAAATTGCCCCATATAGAGTGTGTCTGTGTGAGTGAGTGTGTGCCCAGCGATAGATTGGCGCCCTGTAGTGGGTGTATCTGCCCAGCGCCCGAAACGTTCTCCCCTGGGATGGGGAACCCCACCGCGATAATGGATGGATGGATAAATGTTTTACAGTCTGAAATCCAAATGCATGTCATATGTACAGTTTTAATCTCCAGATCGCTCCAGCTGACCGAGGCCGACACACGGGGGTCAGACCTGATGAATGGGGTTCTTCAGACCTGATGAATGGGGTTCTTCAGCCGTTTGGTCCGCGGCTCACGACATGTGCTGTTACTCACGCAGATAAAGGAACGAGTGGAATCAAATATCGGCAGTTTATTATCCGCGATCAAAATCTCTCTCTAAGTGCCATTACACGGATTCCCTATGTCATCATTTTACAGCTACGGTTCCAAATATATGTGGACACCCCCCCCACATTAGAGCAGCATCCCTTAATAAATGTGGGTTATTAATAGTGATCCCACCGCCGCTCGGCTGCCGTATCAGAGGATTATAATCTTATATGGTTATGGAAAAATTTTTCATCCGATCGCTCGGGTCAGATCAGGCTTCGGAGGAGACAGCGCGCTCACAGATTCTGCACTCCAAATTTGTTTAAAGGGTCTTGCTTCGTGCGTTGGGCCAGAGTCCAGCATTGACAGGCTGTTGGCGGGTTTATACACACTGGGGACAAAAGTGAGCGCACATACAAATTACTCGGAGCATTCAGTCTTGAATGTATTCCCATTTATCTTTGTGAGGTCAGACACTCATGTTGGACAGGGGGACCTGGCGCACAATCTGTGGTTTGTCCCAAAGATATTGGATGGGGCTGAAACCAGCGTCCTGTGTGGGTCAGTCAGGTTGCACCATCATGCTGGAACCAGGCCTTCCCCAAACTCTTCCCATTTAAAAAAATGCATGACTATGTGTAAGACTTTATAAACTTATTACGGGGGGGGGTGTCCCAATATTTTTGCCCATATCGTCTGTAAAATGTCTGTAATAATAACCTTCAGATGAACTATTCCAGTCCACGACTCAAAAAAAAGAGAAAAGCTGGCTGTAAAGTGTATTATCTTAGATGCTCGTAAGAAAGTAGCAGATGAAAGAAGTATTTCATGAGTTTTTTCCGAAACGTCACTTTAAGTCAAGTGTCCGCGAGTTTGCAAAGAGCCCAAAACACAGATGTCTTTGTGAAACTCGTCCTCTTGTCTCTTTAAACTCTGCCATTTTTCACGTCCCCCAGAGCTCCCCAAACGTCAAACAGAAAGACGTCTGGAAATGCAAAATCCCCCAGCACGGAGTCCAAAGCCTCGGCGAAGTCATCTGGGTTTTGCTTGTCTTTGGCGGCTTCCACTATAGTGGTTGCTACGGGGCACAAAACAAAAATTTTACACCGAACAAGTTCAGACTGGAATATTTCTTTAAAAAAAAATATATGTGCCTATAAAACAGAAAATGTTCAATACAATACTCACTTAATTGCAATAATTCATACCAATAAAGTTACCAAGTAATTAAGCATTAAAAAATAATGAGTGACTAGGGAGTCCCAGTTCGAATCCCCATCTGGTTGGAGTTTCCATGTTCTCCCCGTGTCCGCGTAGGTTTCCTCCGGGTTCTCCGGTTTCCTCCCACAGTCCAAAAACATGGATCAAGTCAATTGAGTTCTCCAAATAGTTCTCCAA
This sequence comes from Corydoras sp. C115, assembly GCA_019802505.1. Taxonomy (NCBI): domain Eukaryota; kingdom Metazoa; phylum Chordata; class Actinopteri; order Siluriformes; family Callichthyidae; genus Corydoras; species Corydoras sp. C115. The sequence continues at coordinate 180,732 of JAFMOC010000280.1, forward strand.
ATAGCCCCATATAGAGTGTGTCTGAGTGAGTGTGGGTGTGCCCAGCGATAGATTGCCCCCCTGTCCTGGGTGTATCTGCCCAGCGCCCGAAACGTTCTCCTCTGGATGGGCATGGGATAGAGCGACCCTAATATAGGATAACGTAGTGAATGAATGAAATTGCGAAGTGGGCGGCACGGTGGTTTAGTGGTTTAGCATGTTTCTCTCAGTGCTAGATTCCCGGTTCGAATCCCCATCTGGTTGGAGTTTCCATAGTCCAAAAACATGGATCAAGGTGTTCTCCAAATAGCCCCATATAGAGTGTGTCTGAGTGAGTGAGTGTGGGTGTGCCCAGCGATAGATTGCCCCCCTGTCCTGGGTGTATCTGCCCAGCGCCCGAAACGTTCTCCTCTGGATGGGCATGGGGAACCCCAAAGCGACCCTAATATAGGATAACGCGGAAGATAATGAATGAATGAATGAAATTGCGAAGTGGGCGGCACGGTGGTTTAGTGGTTTAGCATGTTCTCCTCTCAGTGCTAGGGATTCCCGGTTCAAATCCCCATCTGGGTGGAGTTTCCATGTTCTCCCCGTGTCCGCGTGGGTTTCCTCCGGGTTCTCCGGTTTCCTCCCACAGTCCAAAAACATGGAACAAGTCAATTGAGTTCTCCAAATTGCCCCATATAGAGTGTGTCTGTGTGAGTGAGTGTGTGTCCAGTGATGGATTGGCATCCTGTCCTGGGTCTATCTGCCCAGCGCCCGAAACGTTCTCCCCTGGATGGGCATGGGGAACCCCACCGCGACCCTGATAGAGGATAAAGTGGAAGATAATGGATGAATAGAATGAATGAATGAATGGATGGATGAATGTTTTACAGCCCTCTTTCCTAAACATATCATTTGATGATTGTATGTGCAAACAATTTGCACAACACCTTTTTTTTTTGCAGCATGACTGTGCCCCTGTGCACAAATCAGTCTGAGGCTTGTGGTTAGGGTGTGAGCCTTGCGACCTGAAAGTCCCCGGTTTGAGTTCTACGGCTGAAGTGCCTTCATTCTTTATTTTCCCTTCCCAGCGTCGTTTCAGACAAAAATCTTTATATAATCATAGGAGGTCGTATGAATAATGAATCATGTCCTAATCAGAAGGTAATGGCTTCTAGGTATTAGTTCCCATATTTGTTTTAAGAAGAAAAGGCTTAGTGGTTTAGCATGTTCTCCTCTCAGCGCTCGGGATTCCCGGTTTGAATCCCCATCTGGATGGAGTTTCCATGTCCTCCCCCTCGTGGGTTTCCTCCGGGTTCTCCGGTTTCCTCCTCTGCGTGGGTTTCCTCCGGGTTCTCCGGTTTCCTCCCACAGTAAAAAATATGGATCAAGTCAATTGAGTTCTTCAAATTGCCCCATATAGAGTGTGTCTGTGTGAGTGTGTGCCCCGCGATAGATTGGCGCCCTGTCCTGGGTGTATCTGCCCAGCGCCCGAAACGCTCTCCCCTGGATGGGCATGGGGAACACCCCCACACACACACACACAACCCTAATATAGGATAAAGCGGAAGATAATGGATGGATGGAATTTATTATTATTTTATTATACTTATATTAAATTGCCAAGTAAAAGTCCAGGTTTGGTTCCTATTATTGATTCTTCTGACGGCTGGATTATGACATTAGATCAGATTCTCCAGGTTCTCATGTCGGCCCTTTCAGAAAATAATATGTCCAGCCCCGTGTTACATGATCAATACTGAAGCAGCATGTTACTGTCGTGGCTGTTAGAGATCTTGCTTGGTATAATAAAAGATAAAGGTTTGTAGGGACCATAAGGAGCCATAATCTGATTAATAGAGAGAAACAACATTTTAAAACACATTGTCAGTCCTCCGATGTGTTCTGTAGTCGGTGAGGGTGTGCCAGCTCAGTGATCAGGGTGTTGGGTTGTCAATCCCAAACCCTGAGTCCACTATGAAGCTGCTAATGTTGCTCCACTGGGGGCTTATTACCTGTCCTCTAACCTAACCATCAAATTGGGATACTTGAAAGTTTTTTTTTTTTTGGCGGGTGGCACGGTGGCTTAGTGTTAAGCATGTTCTCCTCTCAGCGCTAGGGATTCCCGGTTCGAATACCCATCTGGGTGGAGTTTCCATGTTCTCCCCCTGTCCACGTGGGTTTCCTCCGGGTTCTCCGGTTTCCTCCCACAGTCCAAAAAACATGGATCAAGTCAATTGAATTCTCCAAATTGCCCCATATAGAGTGTGTCTGTGTGAGTGAGTGTGTGCCCAGCGATAGATTGGCGCCCTGTCCTGGGTGTATCTGCCCAGCACCCGAGACGTTCTCCCCTGGATGGGCATGGGGAACCCCCCCCCCCCCCCCCCCCCCCCCCCCCCCCCCCCCCCCCCCACGACCCTAATAGAGGATAAAGCAGAAGATAATGGATGGATGCATGAATCTTTGGCTGCACATCATGGATTTGATCCCTGAAGCTCATGGAATGTCTTTTTCCAGAAGCTGGTGATGATTTTGCCCGAATATCTTTTAAATCTCTGGCGGCGTCCACTCGAGGATGAAAAGGAACAGATTTAAACAGCGTTACGGTGTTTGTACAGCAGCTACCTTTAGCAATCTGGCTATTCTCACGGGTTTAAATCCCCCGCTGAACTCTGGGAATGTTCCGCATTAGAGCCGCCATTTCACGCTTCATCTATAAAGAAACACAGTGCTGCACAGTTCACAGGACTTCTCCCTCCAATCAAGTGCAAAGCCACGTGAAAGGCCCCCGTTTGGAGGAGAAGGAATGTCTACGGAGATTAATTATCAGAACCACAGGCCCGGATGAACTTTGAACCGCAAGGTGCCGCGGCATTTCAGGGAATTACCAAAGAAAGACCTACAGTATATCCACCGTCCCATGCACCAAATCCAAAGCGAAATCTTTAAAAATCTGATCACAGATCTGAGTAAATTATTATCTGCAAGGTAAAAAAAAAATGCTGACTCGGCTTTAAATGCCCAATAGAAGCCTGCTAGCTGGATGCTAGCTAGTTAGCTTAGCCTGGTTGCGGTTGTGGGCTTCTGTGAGTGTAATTAAATCAGTTATCCTGACAGTAAACATCGTGGTATTAAAGGAAAAATAAGGTTTATAATTTTGTGTATACGCTTTACATCGATTCCCTTATAAAAAAATATTTCCACGTTCATGCTAGGTTACGCTACTCGTTTATGAAATGTTTAAAAGTCACGTATAATGACCTGAACTGCCCGAATAACTCGATTATTTCACACACACGGCCTTTCGTAGTTATTTATCAGAATATTTCATTATTATTTTGAGAGAACGGACCCTCTTGAAAATACTTTTTTATTAATTTTATACTTAGTTTTTTTTTTGTTTCTTTGTTAGATCCATCCATTATCTTCCGCTTTATAATCTATTAGGGTCGCGGGGCGGGGGGGGGGGGGGGTTCCCCATGCCCATCCAGTGGAGAACGTCTTGGGCGCCGGGCAGATACAACCAGGACAGGACGCCAATCCATCGCTGGGCACACACTCACTCACACAGACACACTCTATATGGAGCAATTTGGAGAACTCACTTTGACTTGATCCATGTCTTTGGACTGTGGGAGGAAACCGGAGAACCCGGAGGAAACCCACGCGGACACGGGGAGGACATGGAAACTCCACCCAGATGGGGATGCGAACCGGGAATCACTAGTGCTGAGAGGAGAACATGCCAAATCACTAAGCCACCGTGCCTTCTTTGTTAGATGCAAACATATACTCATTTTTAAAAGTATTAATGTTACAATTATAATATATGTATTTGTTTAAACGGGCGGCACGGTGGCTTAGTGGTTTGGCACGTTCGCCTCTCAGCACTAGGGATTCGCGGTTCGAATCCCCAATCTGGATGGAGTATCCATGTCCTCCCCGTGTCCGCGTGGGTTTCCTCCGGGTTCTCCGCTTTCCTCCCACGGTCCAAAAACATGGATCAAGTCAATTGAGTTCTCCAAATTGCCCCATATAGAGTGTGCATGTCTGTGTGAGTGAGTGTGTGCCCAGTGATAGATTGGCGCCCTGTCCTGGTTCTATCTGCCCAGCGCCCGAGACGTTCTCCCCTGGATGGGCATGGGGAACCTCCCCCCCCCGTGCGACCCTAATAGAGGATAAATCGGGAGATAATGGATGGATGGTATTTGTTTAAACACATGGTATTCAGTGTCACTTTATTAAAATGATTACTGTAGTTTGCGAAAACATTGAAATATTTCCCGTCCCGATGTTCCCTTGGGCCCTAACAAGAGAATCTGTTTTGTTTCTTGTCCGGTTCTCTGAGTGTGGAATGCTGGTATGTCCTGTTTGCTCATTACTGCTGTTATCAGAGACTTTATGATCTTTAATGGGAGAAATGTGACTAAATGAGGCTGTTGATCCTTAAAATGGCATTAGCCTGTGCTTTTCCGTGTGCTTTAACGGATGACTTCAGGCTCTGTTTAACTGCAAAGACTGGAGATCAAGGGAAAAAAATCTACAAATTGTCCAGCCCTTGATGAGAAGGCGTCATCTGTCCACAGAATTGTTTTATTAGAGACACCTCCATTTAAAAAAAAGACAAGATCTTACCAAGTTCTGGATCCCGGATGCCCATGTAGCTCTCCAGAAGGTCATCCACCTTCCTTATGGACTTCTCCTCAAACTCACTGGGCTAATGGAGGGTGAGAGGGGACGGGGCCGTGCGAAATGAATAAGTCTGGCGTGGCTTAATGGATTCCGAACTTTTCTGAACCTAAAGGTTTGTTAACTCACCACCTCCTGAACCGTCGCCGATCCTTTTGAGCGCAGGCGCAGAGTTTCCTTCCCGCTGACCAGTTTGCTGTCGGTGGATTTTGGGGCGCGGGTCCTCTGGCCAATCATATCTCCAAAAAAAAAAAGATGCACAGACAACAATACAGAATTCAGACCAAGAAAATCAAAATACAGCATTCCTAAACATCCATCCATCCATCCATTATCTTCCACTTTATCCTCTATTAGGGTCGCGGGGGGTTCTCCATGCCCATCCAGGGGAGAACGTTTCGGGCGCTGGGCAGATACACCCAGGACAGGGCCTCAATCTATCGCTGGGCACACACTCACTCACACAGACATACACACTCCATATGGGGCAATTTGGAGAACTCAATTGACTTGATCCATGTTTTTGGACTGTGGGAGGAAACCGGAGAACCCGGAGGAAACCCACGCGGACACGGAGAGAACATGGAAACTCCACCCAGATGGGGATCCGAACCGGGAATCTCTAGCGCTGAATCGAATCCCAATCTGGGTGGAGTTTCCATGTCCTCCCCGTGTCCGCGTGGGTTTCCTCCGGGTTCTCCGGTTTCCTCCCACAGTCCAAAAACATGGATCAGGGTCAACTGAATTCTCCAAATTGCCCCATATAGAGTGTGTCTGTGTGAGTGAGTGTGTGTCCAGCGATAGATTGGCGTCCTGTCCTGGGTGTATCTGCCCAGCGCCCGAGACGTTCTCCCCTGGATGGGCATGGGGAACCTCCTCGCAACCCTGATCCATGTTTTTGGACTGTGGGAGGAAACCGGAGAACCCGGAGTCAACTCCACAGAGTTGAAAGCCTAAAACTTGCCACAGTGTTTGATTTGTTTAGTGACTGTACGTGTGTTTTTGACAGGTCACTCACATTGTTTCCATCAGCACTCGTATCCTTCCTCACATCTGATATTGCAGCTAATTTCCCCCACTTTCATAATCTCTCATCCGCGTTTTCCCTTTCACGTGTCGCAGGAAATCTTTTTAACAGTTTACAGGATTCCTCAGTCACTTGGCGGGATGTTTATAATATTATTGCTTTGTTTTATTTTCCCTTCCCAGCGTCGTTTCAGACAAAAATCGTTATATAATCATAGGAGGTCGTATGAATAATGAATCATGTCCTAATCAGAAGGTAATGGCTTCTAGGTATTAGTTCCCGTATTTGTTTTAAGAAGCAAAGGTCGCCATGTTCTCCTCTCAGCGCTAGGGATTCCCGGTTCGAATCCCCATCTGGGTGGAGTTTCCATGTCCTCCCCGTGTCCGCGTGGGTTCCCCTCCGGGTTCTCCGGTTTCCTCCCACAGTCCAAAAACTTGGATCAAGGTCGATTGAGTTCTCCAAATTGCCCCATAGTGTGTATGTCTGTGTGAGTGAGTGTGTGCCCAGCGATGGATTGCCCCCCTGTCCTGGGTGTATCTGCCCAGCGCCCGAAACGTTCTCCCCTGGATGGGCATGGGGAACCCCCCCCCCCCCCGCCCCACGATCCTAATAGAGGATAAAGGGGAAGATGATGGATGGATGGATGGATGGAAGGAAGGTGAGGACGAAGATTGCTGCTGATGCACGGTGCGTCCACACGGCGGCACTGTTGCACTGTTTTCTGACCGTCTGAACTTACCGAAGGCCTTCTTTGGGCCCACCAGTCTGAGAGTGAACGGCTCTCCCCTCGGCTGCTCCTTCAGCATCTTGGCGACTTCGTAGTGCCGACATCCCACAATGCTCTGCTCATTGATGGCCTCGATGTGATCCCCCACACACACGGTTTTCAGGCGGTCGATGGTACTTCCCTCTTTTATTCTCTGTAAAGAATTCCCTCTGTTTAATTATGAATCATTCCATTTGTACGTACAGTTTGGTGCAGAAACAGATGATGCTAAATGAAGCACTGGTGTGGTGTAAAGAATTGGCATTGGACTCTGACGAGAACAATATGTGGAGTGGAGTGAGGTTTCAATGAGAAAGCTGGTG
>JAFMOC010000280.1:190000-245000 GCA_019802505.1 Corydoras sp. C115
ACTCTTTTAAGGACCTGGAATGTCGTCGTACCGCCTTAAAAAAAAAGTCTTTAACCTGAATTTGAAAATAGTTTTTTCCACGTAAATCATTTTTGAAGAGTCATTATCCGTGTGTAATACGTAATGAGGCTTCCACAGGTTGTGTTTACAGGTTTAAAAGGTGAGTGTGACTGAGGTCAGACACCGATGTATAACAGGAGTGCTTGGCCTCTCAGCGGTGTTTATTGGGATTATGGTTAGGTCTCTGTACAGGACGGTCAAACTCACAATGGACCTTGCTGGAACCAAATAGACCTTCCCCCTAACTGTTTCTGCACGATTGGAAGCATCCAGTTGTGGAAAATGCACTGCGAGGTTCTTGACCTGTGGCCAAAGAACTGAATGAAACCCCTGGATTCCTGATAGTAAGGAGCATGAAGGATAAGGACACTGTAATGTAAAGTCACTGGACCTTTATGAGTTTGACCTCTGGTTTCCACCGACCGTTAACTAAATATGACGCAGCTGACGCTCTGACGTTTTAAAGGTCATCCACTGACGCTGAGTAAAAACAATTAACATCTCTGACTTTTCTAAAATTGTGAAATGGGATGCAATTCGGGGACGTGATGTCAGGACACACGAGTCCCTCCACGTTGCACACGTCAAACACGGACCTTGGGACAGTTCCACTCAGAACGGGCCTTCTGCAAAGGTTACCAAAATACTGAAAGACTAAATATGATCTAAACTCTATTTTATGTATCTTTTACTATTCAAAAAAAAATATATATTCTATTTCTTTTTATTTAATTCTAAAGCTAATCGGTGTTGTGTTAATAGTTTCAGATGGATTTATGGTATCGTTTTCCCCATTTGTACCTCTTTTCTTCTAAATGATCTGGTTGGAACAGAACGGGGGAGATAAACAGGTTTCTCAGGGTGGAACCATAACCAAGCGCAAGATAAATGTCCTGAAGATCAAGGACAGATACACACATGCAGCTTTATTGTCTTCCTTACGTCACCGCCGTCCTTTCATAATGTCCTCCGTTACGTAACTCCATCGTATGCATGTTGTTTATTCAGTAAATGGATTTCTAACAAATATTTTTTTTATTGTAAATCTAAAGGACTTTTGTGTAAAGACATTTTTCTGCACAATAAGATAAAAATAACAACGCCAGACCAATCGGCATCTGATCTCGTGATACAGAAAACTGAATGGCCGTCTGTGAGTCAGAGTTAGTTGCAGTTTATCAACTTTATTTACTCTTAATTTAAGTATTTTACATCTTAATTTTGTTTGCCCTTTCTTATTCATCATTTGTCTATAATATCATCTATAGGTAATAATATTTTATATTTTCTTAACTAGATTTTAGTTATTATTAATCATCTCAATTTCAGTTAATTTGATTATATCTATCGTTAATTATTATATAATATCGTCTGTTATTATATCTGTTTTATTTATTTTTTCGATAGCATCTTTTCTTAGTTATATCTCATTTCTTTTACGTTATATCTCATTTATCAATTTCATCACATATATTTATATTACATATATTAGCTAGATATTTTTTTTTTTGTTTTCTCCATCTTATTGATGACCTATTTTGACTTTAGTTAATTATATTTTATGTATTGCTCACTATATCTCATTTTTCATCTGTCTCATTTATCATTTCGATATCATATTATTTGTTATATCTCATTTATTTTTAATCATATCTCATCTATTAATTATATCTCATATATAACCTTAGCTAAATCATATTTATTATTTTCTATATCTTGATCATCTATGTCATCTTTAGTTAATTATATTTGGTATGTTTACTATATCTCATCTTTCATCCGTCTCATTTAACATTTGTATATCATCTTTTGTTACATCTCATTTATTTTAAGTTAAATCTCACATCTCATTGGCTAACATCTCATCTATTATGCATATCACCTATCACTAAATCTGTTGATATCTCATCTATGGATTATATTTCATATGATGTTCGACATATCCCACAGGTTAGAGTGTATATCTCATTTATCTCAGTTTATTATCTCATAGTTTATCTGATGTCAGTTGTATCTGAATGTTCATACCTGTTCATTATACTGAATTCAGTGTTACCCCGTTGCCTACCTCAGAGGGAGAGATGTTGAACACCTCGGCGATCTTGGCGTAGAGCTCCTTAACGTTAGTAAATCCGTGAATGCGCCCGGTTGGACTTCCATGAGCAAGCTGAGTGTGAAAGACCAGTTTTGGTCTCAAACATGGTGGTGAAGGGGGTGACGAAGGCAACGGCGGTGCGGAGGGTACCACACAGGGTTCCTCTTCTTGGGCCGAGCTCTTGGCGTCCTGCATCTGCGGGCTCATGGTCTCTTCGTTCATCGGTTCGTCCTTAGGCTTCTTTTTCCCAGAACCCTTCTGCATTATGTCTCGCCGGGAAGCGCACATACACACACAGAGCGACCGGTGCAGGGTCCGGCATACTGAATAAGTGATGGGAGTAACCAGGCAACAGGAACAGGTGAGCTGAGCTGGCTCTGCCAGAGGGGAAATGAGACACCACTTCAGCCAAGTCTCTCATTATTGACCTCGGAGACAAGGGCAGGGCCGCAGACTCCAACACCATCACCTGAGGTAAAGTGAGTGTGAGGGTCATCCTCATCATCTCACAGCAATATCAAGAAAATTAATGCCCTTATATTTTAGTTTCATACTTTTTTTTCTCTTATCTTAACTCTGTCTGCTATCGAGGGTCAATAACTGTTTACTTATTCATGGTCATCTGCAAGAAAATATCCAGATCAGGTTGCCAGACCTTCACAGTGCAAACACATTCACACACACATTCACACCGATGTCCATGTTGAAGATCCACGCTGCACAATTACACGTTGGACTTTTGGAAAGCCAGAGCTCCTGGAAGAAAACCACACAGAAATGGGGGAGAACATGCAAACTCCATAGAGTCAGTTTGGTGATCGAATCTAAGATCTTGCTTTGATTTCACACTAACACGCTGATCATTCATTCATTCATTCATTTCTTATCTCCCGCTTTATCCTCTATTAGGGTCGCGGTGGGGTTCTCCATGCCCATCCAAGGGAGAACGCCTCGGGCGCTGGGCAGACAAACCCAGGACAGGACGCCAATCCATCGCTGGGCACACACACACTCTATATGGGGCAATTTGGAGAACTCAATTGACTTGTTCCATGTTTTTAGACTGTGGGAGGAAACCGGAGAACCCGGAGGAAACCCACGCGGACACGGGGAGGACATGGAAACTCCACCCAGATGGGGATTCAAACCGGGAATCCCTAGTGCTGAGAGGCGAATGTGCCGACCACTAAGCCACAGTGTGGGAACGGTGCTTGTTTTATTACGGTTGGATGCATCTGGGTTGGAAGAACCCCAACCACGTCAACGGTTGGTGAACATTTACAATAACATTTACATTTGGTTATTTATTGGACGCTTTTATCCAAAGCGACTTACAAGGTGAGCACAGGGTTCATCACAACATCCCTGGAGCAATGAGGGTTAAGGGCCTCGCTCAAGGACCCACATTGGTAACTTCAATGGACCTGGGATTTGAACCCCCAAACTTCAGATTGGTAGACGAACGCCCTGACCACTGAGCTACCACTCCCACAACATCGTTGACTGACCTCACAGTCAGGCTCCAAAATCTGGTAGAAAGCACTCAGTGGAAGTTGTTACAGCTGCAAACTTGAGACCAACACTCGTCAGCATGCTGCATCGGTGTCCCAATTCTTCTGTCTACACAGCATGCGTGTAAAAGAGGTCATATTTTAATTTGCAGTGTCCGAGCGCATTTGATCTTTATAAGTCATGATTCAGCTCCAGTTCCAAGTTGATATGTTATTTATAGACGTCGTTACCAAACGACTTGAGCTGATTATTCTTTTTCCTTTCTGTGTTTTGACCATGAACCCGATTGGCTGGATTCCAGGAGGAAGAATTATTATCCATTAACCTCACTTATCGAAATCTGTTTGCCGTTGGTGATTGATGGCCTCTGGAGTAAAGCTACTAAACCGCTGGCAGCCACGTGAGTGTTTACAGACGAATAACGTCGACTCAGCACATGAGCATAACAGATTCTGAGGAAACATCGAATCTAAATCCTTGTGTCAGTTATTGTTAAGTTGGTATTAGGTCAATCACAGTCTTACAGAACTCGTTCCCTTGTATATGATGCGGCACGGTGACTTAGTAGTCAGCACGTCCACCTCTCAGCGCTGGAGATCCAGGTTCGAATCCCGATCTGGGTGGAGTTTCCATATTCTCCCTGTTTCAGCGTGGGTTTCCCCGGGTTCTCCGGTTTCCTCCCACAGTACAAAAAACACGAACTACCCCAAAAACTTCCTATAAAAATAAACCAACGTGGTTTGTTTTGCCTCTGTTGTTTTAGTTTTGTCTTTAAAATATTTAAATTACTCGAATCCTGAAGCATTCATATTAATTCATTTATTCATCCATTCTCTTCCGCTTTATCCTCGAGTAGGGTGGCAGTGGGGTTCCCCATGCCCATCCAGGGGAGAAAGTATCGGGCACTGGGCAGATACACCCAGGACAGGGGGGGCAGGGGGGGCATCGCTGGGCACACAGACACGCACACAAACACACTCTATATGGGGCAATTTGGAGAACTCAATTGACTTGATCCATGTTTTTGGACTGTGGGAGGAAACCGGAGAACCCGGAGGAAACCCACACGGACACGGGGAGAACATGGAAACTCCACCCAGATTGGGATTCGAACCGGGAATCCCTAGTGCTGACAGGCGGACGTGCTAAACCACTAAGCCACCGTGCCGCCGCATTCATATTAATAATATTGGTAAACATTTCAGTAAACATAAAAGCCTTTAGTAAGCAAATACTAAGAGATTGTCCACATGATTTTGGCCGCAGAGTTCAGTGTCTTCGTTCCCACTCCGAATTAATAAAACTGTTCTTACTAATCTTAATTAATAGCTCATAGAATGTAGCTTCAGGTCAAGGTATCTGTCCAAAGCTATCAGCAGTGTGATAAAGAGAAAAGCCTTGAGGCAGTTTATCGCACTTTTAAAAAGCCTTGAACGCACCTGCAGAGGACATCCTGCAATAAAGGCCGGCTGTTCTGTCAATCAGATGGAACCTTGTAGTTCTGCCATGCAGCACTTTCTTGTTTCATACGTCTATCATTAAAAAACCGCTTTGAGTAAGCTTTGAGTTAACTTTTGAGTTTGAGTTAACGAATAAGCTTTGAGTTAACTTCTGTATAATGACTTTTATACATCGATGTGGAGGATATATAAACATGTGTGGTACCGATCATACTCAAATGTCAACATACTGTATATTCCACTTGCTTTCAACGTTCTCCTCACTTTTTTATGTAGTATTTAGTACTTATGTTGTGTCTGTTGTGTAACTTGGAGTCCGAGTATAAATCTGCAAACACGGCACAAAATGCAGCCTGTATTTTGATGGCTGCGCAGTATGAAGCCTGCAGATCCGCCACCGCTTGTCCTGGCTGCTGTGCCGTAATCTGAGATGTTCTGTCATTAGCAACATCTCTAGTATCCCCTCCACACACACACACACACACACATATTACACACACATATTACACACACTTATTACACACAGCATTAGCTGAGATCTCTGTAACTTGTACAAGATGTACAAGATGAACACATAACCTGAGAGAGTAACTGCAGCTCAGATATGCCTGCTATCTATCGGGTACAAACCCAGTTATATCTCACCCGAATGCCCCAGCATGTGTTATTTCTGTCTGCGTATAGAAATGCTGTTGTTTATGCTGTGCCATCTTTGAGTTTGAGAATATTTTTTGGCACGAAACCTTCTAATCTGGATTTCTTTTTTTTATATATATATATATATAAATGTGAGATGTTGCTATAATGTTGACTCTAATACAATGGGATTGTCTTTTAATTGCTTAAAAATTAATGTTTCTGGATAATATTTGAAGTCAATATTAGTGTTCAAATTCAATATTTGAGGCATTGTGTTTGAACTCACACCCTGCACTGCACACAGTTCACCGAGCAAACACCAGCGACACTTAATAAATAATGTGTGCGCAATGACGGATAACCCCTGAAGTCATGTTGATGCTGTTTGGAGTTCTTCGTGTAGATTGTGCCTTTATGGTGCTTTACAAATCGACAGGAAGCCAGATGTGTACAGCCTTAGTGAGTGCAATTCACACACACACACACACACACAACAGAAAGAAAGAGTTAATCTGTTGGCTTTACACACAAAAGTCAGTCTGCATAAGTCATTTAATTTTTCAGTAATGTGAGTATTCATTCATTCATTCCTTATCTCCCGCTTTATCCTCTACTAGGGTCGGGGGGTTCCCCATGTCCATCCAGGGGAGAATATCTCAGGCGCTGGGCAGATAGACCCAGGACAGGGCGCCAATCCATCGCTGGGCACACACTCACTCACACAGACACACTCTACATGGGGCAATTTCAAGAATTCAATTGACTTGATCCATGTTTTTGGACTGTGGGAGGAAACCAGAGAACCCGGAGGAAACCCACGCAGACACGGGGAGAACATGGAAACTCCACCCAGATGGGGATTCGAACCGGGAATCCCTAGCGCTGAGAGTAGAACGTGCCTAAACCACTAAGCCATCGTGCCGCCCTGTAATGCGAGTATGAATCAGCAATTATAATACTAATAAATATTTAATTGATCTGGGCACCTGCCATATACTGTACATAAACGACTTACTTTACTTATTAAGAACAAATTAACTCATGTTGTTCACGTGAAGACAGTATGGTTGAGAGTGTTTTATTAATCATCTTAAGCATTAAATGTTGTATGTAATGCAGAGGGGAAATGTTCCTGATAAATCTTGCACTATTTATATACATTACTGTGTTTCTTTTTATTCTGTAACGTAAAGAACAAAATACAACGTCACACGCATCCCAAACCCTAAACCTTCTGCCAATATGTTATGAATTAACATTATTAAGTGCTCTAAGTTAACAAAGTCCTCTGACAAATGTATTGTATATACACATCTAATTAAAAAATTCTGATATTCTGAAATTCTAAATTCTTGAGACAATAATTAAACAATTTATGTATTTTCATAACACACACTGATAGAGAGTGTCAACAATCTGGTTTGCATTATTCATGTGAGAAGGAATGTTTTGGTGGGAAATTTTCCAAAGTTTTGAATCGATTGTTGATTGTTTCAGTGTCATTTGGACCCTCGGTTCTCGCTTCCTCATTGTAAAAAAAAATTAAAATAAAAAAAAAGAGGAATCAGGATTTCAGAAAAAATACTCTGAATTGTTCAAAGTGGTGAACATGGTAAATGTATTGTTATAGTACAATGAAAATAATGTAAAATAACAAAATTATTAAATACTGTCACGTTTACAGATTCATAATACATTTTATTATTTTATGAAAGCATCAAAAGGTATAAAAACAAGCTCTGAATATGAACACACACAATATATATATTTATATTATTATATCACATTTACTTTAGCTCATTTAGCTGACACTTTTATTCAAAACCCTATTAACCCAAGCAATGAGGGTTGAGGGTCTTGCTCATGGACCCACATTGGTAACTTTAGCAGACCTGGGATTTGAACTCACAACACGGAGCTACCACGCCTGGATATATATGAGATGAGATAATGTGCAGTCCTTTAATCATCCACTTTGTGTTTCTTACTGCTTTGTCATCCTTAAAGTTATATAGTTATATATAGTTAAGTAGTTACAGCTCAGTTTGCGATTTTGTTTTCTCAATACTAAGCGTAAATGATCTCTGGCCCAAGGGCCATATGTGGCCCACAATGCTCAACCTCCTAATCATGACCTGCCTGTTTCCTAAATGGTTAATTTGCAATAGTACGTCCATTAGTAGAGCTACATTTTGTGTCACTCCTGATATAAATATAGTGGTGTACGGTGTGGTGCGTCAGCCATGTTTGATTTCCCAGTAGTGATTCTGATTCATATAGCTCTTTACAGAGCACTGGGATTTGTAGCATCATACGATGTTGTACATTATTATAATCAAGTTCAATTCATTTATTTATATAGCGCTTTTTTCAATAGTCACAAACATTGTCACAAAGCAGCTTTACAGTTTCATAAGCCTTTGAACCGCCAAAGACCAAGCCGAAGCGACGGTGGCAAGAAAAAACTCCCTGTTGTGTTATTTTAAGGAGGAAACCTTGGGAGGACCAAGACCCAGTGGGGGTCCTGATAGTAATCTGGGGGCTCCTGAGCAGATTTACATTTACATTTAGTTATTTGATTTGTTATTGTTTTTTTTTTATTTGATGCTGCGCCCCCCCCCCTTTATTTGTATTTAATTTTTTTTTCTACAACAGGTATTTATTAAAGAGATGTGTCTTCAGTAGTTTCTTAAAACTGTTTAGTGATTCCGCCTTACGGACAGAGTTGGGAAGATCGTTCCACCATTTTGCAGTGGTGAACGCCACGGAGTGAGAATTAGCTCCTCGGTGAGGTGGAACCACCAGGGGGCGATCATCACCGGAGCGAAGTGAACGAGTCGGAGTATATTTTGAAAATATAGAGTGAAGGGAGGAGGGGGAAGATCCAGAAATGGTTCTGTAGGCCAGAGTCAGAGACTTGTACTGAATGTGAGCAGCTACAGGGAGCCAATGGAGGGACATGAGTGATGGAGGGACATGAGTGATGGAGGGACATGTGTGATGGAGGGACATGAGTTCGCTTCGGCCGGTTAAACACGAGCCGGACTGCAGAGTTCTGAATCAGTTGAAGAGGTCTGATTGTGGAAGTTGGGATACCAGCAGGTAGCGCATTACAATAATCAAGCCGGGATAGGACGCGGGCTTGAACAAGCAGTTGGGTGGCATGTTCAGTCAAGAAGGGTCTGATCTTCCTGATGTTGTAAAGAAGGAATCAGGAACGGGCGGTTTTGATCACATGATCAGAGAGTTTAAGCTGGGAGTCTATTGTGAAACCAAGGTACCGGACCGAATCGGTTGGGGAGATTGTGGAGCCGTCAATTTGGAAGGTCAGGTCGTGATGGATTGAGGGTTTCCGAAGGTTGTGGGTTCAATCCTAGGCCCGCTGAAGTTACCAGGGTGGGTGGTTGAGAAAGACCCTTAACCCTCATTGCTCCAGAGATGCTGAACCAAACCCTGCGTTCTGACCCCATACTTTGGACACTTGTAAGTCGCTTTGGATAAAAGCGTCCGCTAAACGACCAAATGTTAATGTAAATGTCATAGTATGTCACAATAGCACCACGTATTGTTCTCCCTGAAGGGATGTTTCTGACAAATTGTGAGGCACATGACTCCCTGTACGTGTTAAACGTCCATCACAAGACGGCATGAAAGAAACCATGTGAATGGAGGAGAAAAAAAAAAAGAAAAAGAAAAAAAAAAAAAAAAAAACCCCGACACCGTTATTCTGACAGCTGACCCGATGGGCCTTCCATTCTCTGCCCTCTGCCTCCCATAAAAGGTCGTGGGCGTGGCGAGGACGTGTTGACGCCGCGCTCGGATTGGACAACCCTCCCGACACGCGATATTTTTTTTTTTCCCCCCTCGGCCGTCACCGATTGGCCAAGACGACTTGGTCCGATATTGTCTCATTCATTTGAATAAAAAGGGGCGGTTCGTTCCTGCCCCGCCCACATACAAACGGACACGCTCCGAAAAAAGAAAAAAAAAGGGACACCGCGCGCCGCGATTGGCCCGAGGGCACGTGGGAGTGAGGGGGGCCTTCCTTCGGA
The DNA here is from genome assembly GCA_019802505.1 of Corydoras sp. C115. Classification (NCBI taxonomy): domain Eukaryota; kingdom Metazoa; phylum Chordata; class Actinopteri; order Siluriformes; family Callichthyidae; genus Corydoras; species Corydoras sp. C115. The sequence continues at coordinate 199,819 of JAFMOC010000280.1, forward strand.
TTGGTCCGAGCGCGGCCTCGCGCGGCGCCGTTGGCCAATCACGAGGCGGGCGAGGCGGGGAAAGCCGCTGAGGCGAAAAAAAAAAAAGAAAAAGCGAGGACCGGAGCGGACGGTATAACGGTTTCGGCGGCGGCGGCGGACTGAAGACTCCCGGGGGCAGAGAGGCCGCTTTTTAAAGGGGGGTAGATCAAGAACCGGGCGTGCGAAAGGATGCTTGAAAATAAGCGAGAGCGGCTGAAGACGTTCCTGAGGAAAATCGACGAGAAGGCCATCTTCGGAATCAAGCATCTCATGAAGGAGAGGTGAGTGACGGCTAAACGGCTAACGGCTAACGGACTGCAGGAAAGCCCTTTAAATTTAACCTGCCGCCACAATTTTAAAATACCTTTCGATTCCAAGCTCGGTTTTGCTGTATGTTAACAGTGTCGTTTATCATTGGCTGGTTTATTACCCACGTTTAATGACGTTACAAAAAAAAAAAAAAATTGTAAATTTTTTTTACATTCATAAAAAAAATTCACCTTTGGAACGTGCAATATTCCTTTTCATTCATTATCTCCCGCTTTATCCTCTATTAGGGTCGCGGTGGGGTTCCCCATGCCCATCCAGGGGAGAACGTCTCGGGCGCTGGGCAGATAGACCCAGGACAGGGCGCCAATCCATCACTGGGCACACACTCACTCACACAGACACACCCTATATGGGGCAATTTTGAGAATTCAATTGACTTGATCCATGTTTTTGGACTGTGGGAGGAAACCGGAGAACGCGGAGGAAACCCACGCGGACACGGGGAGAACATGGAAACTCCACCCAGATGGGGATTCGAACCGGGAATCCCTAGCGCTGAGAGGAGAACGTGCTAAACCACTAAGCCACCCTGCCGCAACGTGCAATATATAAATATAAATACATTTCGCTCAGGTTGTACAGTTTATACGCTCTTGTAAATAAATTCTTTTTTTTTTTTCTCTTTCAAAATTTTTGTAAATTATAGTGCTATCTTTTAAATCTCTTTATTTAATTAATTTAAGTATGTGACACCGAAAGTATGGCACCTTAATTTCGTTATACCTGGTATAATGACAATAAAGAGATCCTGATTCTGATGAGGTACGATCAGCAGCCAGGATATGCCAACGTCACAATTTTTTAAATTTTAGTTACACGTTCCAGTTTGTGACGTCATTCTGGGGATTATTAAATACACCTTTACACTATCCATCCATAGGGTCGCAGTGGGGGGGGTCCCTATGCCCATTCAGGGGAGAACGTTTCGGGCGCTGGGCGGATGCCAATCCATCACTGGGCACCATATACACCGCTGAGGCTGTTTATGGTGAGGCGTGAGTGGCATCGAGGAAATCAGTGCTGTTTAGTCTCCACTGCCTTATTTAATTCGGCCGGTCATTACTGGAGTGTGTGGAACTGCTCCTTTTGGGATGCTTCCGTAAGTAATTTAGGGATTTAAGATGAGGAATTTGTCCTCCACACGTGACACACACTGGATGAAGTCAGCACACCTACCTGGAGATGTGGGCAGCCTTGGCACGATTGGGGTGAGGTCACTTCAGCTTTAGTACTTGTTGGGGCCAGAAAGGTTGGTTCTCTAAGTCCTTATGACAGGGGTGCCCACGCTTTTCTGGCCCGAGATTTACTTTTCCATTGGACAGGTCATCAAGATCTACCAGGGTTAATCCTTTTTTTTTTTAGGCTTTTATTATTGAAACCTGTTTACACACATCATAGTGTTAGTATTGTCGAATCAGCATAGAAAAGACGGCTTCAGATTGCCATTTTCATTAAACACATTCTAGCAAATAGCATGGAGATACTGTGTTGTTAAAAAAAAAAAAAAAAGCACTGATACATTATAAGCGCTTTTTTATTTTTTATTTTTTTCGTCAAACCTCCATCGCCATCTACCTGGCACCCCTGCGCGATCGACGTATTGGGCACCCCTGCCATGACTTCCATATTATGTGACTTCCTTTATGTCTTGTGATTGTTAATCAGGACACTGGCATACCCTGTGTGCTATGGAGGAAAGGTTTTGGGAAACCTATGTCCTCCACCTACAGCTTTAATGACCTCATACTTTGTAGCTGGAACAGGGTGTAGTATCTAAAAGGGCTTTCTACACGATTCTGTTATGCCTCACTGGGTAACCCCTTTATAACATTTGTATATGCAGAGAAGCATTTGTAATGTCAGACTAATGTCAGCTGGAGGATGGGGCCTGACTAAATCTCCATTCTAATTCATCCCAGGTGTCTGGTCATGTTCATCCACACCATTTCACTCCAACATGGGAGTTAAAAAGAGCCCTCTCACCACAATTTGGAAACGTACAAATGTCCCAAATCTCTGCCTAGGGGTTTGATTTGATGCACATGTGGCATTGAAACTCAAAAAAACACTTGGATTCAGAGATTCACAGCTGTCCATTGATATTTTTGCCCATGTAGTGCATGTCATCTGTTAGATTACCGTGTTGTTGTGGTCTTTTCTGGGAAATAATAGAATATGATGCAACAACCCTGTGCATATCTATAGTCTTACATATTTAATACGATCATTAAACTGATTGTGAGGCTGTAAAGTGGACCAGAATTTGGAATTCTTTACCTTTATTTGTGTTAAAATCTCATTATTTATTGCTTTTCTTTTTTTTTTTTTTTTTTTTTTTTTTTTTTTTTTTTTTAAATGCGTCTTCTACGTGTGGAGATCTGTTTTTATGGGTTTGTTGCGTAAAATATGTTTCCATTTATTGAACCACATGTAAAGATTTGGATCAGGCAGCCGGCTGTTTGATTTTAGGCCTTTTTAAATATGCAGTTAAAGGAATTGAGTGCAGTATTGAGCGAGCGACTGGTCAGGGTGTGGTTATGTTACCATATCTGTTATACTGCTCTTTCCTTTTCATTCATTATTATTAATATAGATTTCCAGAGAACCTCTGACTTCATGGGTGTTGAAATTCTTGCTTATTGAGAGATTTTATTTACAATGAATCTCCTCTTGATAAGTCTTTTCTGGAAGGTTCCGTTGAATCACCCCGTTTCTGGCATGTGTATTGACTGTTTAAATCCCAACACTCCTGACCCCAATCATCAACTGTAATCTAATTACATCACACCCGTTTTCGTTGCATAATTAATCCTCTGATATGTCTATACCAGAGAGAGTGTCATTCAGAGGATGTTCCTGTATTTAGGTCTCCAGCATTTGTTGTGGCCGATGCTCTATTTTGGTCGCGGTCAGCTGTGGGTGGTGTGCGATGCTGAGCTCTTCACCATCTGGCTGAAATAATGCTGTTTCCATAAGAAGGCGCATTGCAGTTGTTAATTCTTGGAAAGACAGCTGACCCACGGAGAGCCTTTAACATAAATGTATGTTCCATCAGCGGGGTGGAGGCATGTCGGCGGCTGGTGGGTGTGGGTCATCACGGTTGTAAAGTGGCTTAACTCGTGACCCAACGTTAATCTGTGTGTGTGTAGTTGTTGTTGGAGTCCTTGCGAGGCTGAAACGGTTCTAGAAAGGCATGGAAACGTCCCTAGCGTAATAACACGGCCGCCATGAGAGGGACCAGCGGCCTCATCACACCCATGAGCGTGAAGTCAAAGTTTAAGCTGGTTTTGAGCTTCTCTAAACACCACTGCAATGATTTAAAAAAAAACAAAAAAAAAAAAACACTGCTGTCAACACTTTAAATTTTCACTTCATTTTAGCCTACGAACCAGAACGCCTCACTTTAGAACTCATTATCAGTTCCCTTTTGTTTGTTCTCCTTTAAGTGTATGTTAAGTACCATTGACTGTTTAATGTCGTACAAACAGTATTTATACCTACCTTAAAGTTATAAATTATACTGTATTAAGTGTGTTATCATGAAGGGCATCTTTTTTTTTTTTTTTTTGTCCCCGTACCGTCCCACGCCATAGTCCTACTGTTGCATGATCATGTGATTATCTGCTGGAAAGTCCATGCAGCACTTTTATTGGTATTAATCAATGAGATGAAAGGGTTCTCTGTTTAGAAAGACACTGCCAGGAAGTGGGCATGACTCAACACCAGCATCCCGTCTGCTCTGTGTGTGTGTGTGTGTGTGTTCATGTGGAGGGGGGTCAGTGTGTGGTTATTAGGTTTAGTAAAGACAATTAAAAACACTTTTTTGTTTGAATTTCGGTGGATTTCATGGTTGTCTTTAATGTTACAGATGTAAAGGTGCTTCCGTCCTGTTTTCTGGCCACTCGCTGAGGAAATGCCCCACCGATGTGGTCGGATGAGTGCGGTGGCCGGTACACAGCCGTGAGCGCCACTTTGCATAGATTTGGACAAGTGTCATTTGCAAGTCGGGTTTCTCAATGAGCATCAATAGCTTCCTCACTCAAGCTTTTCACCTGAACTCAGGTTTCTTGTGGAGGATTTATTTTAAAGCACTTTGCGTTGTTTATGAAGCACATTTTAATAGTGTATTGTTTTTAAGGTGACACTAATTGGGTTCTATTGATAATGCGTGATCTGATGATGACTTAATAAATATAGTAACTTCCCGGTGTCGAGCTGGGTTACGTTCACGTCTCCGTCACCGTGGAAATGTCCAGTTTGCATCACGACAGAGGAAGAGATGTGATGAAAGGTTGCCGCATCGTGGACCTTCACAAGATTAGGCTTCACAAGACCTTTCTCAGAAACGAGCGGTGGCTCACAGGTGTTTCCCCGTCATTCACCTGACGGAGCCCCCAAAGTTGCACCCGTAGTTGTCGGGTGACCTTTTTGGCCAGCGTGACGCCAGCGCTCCATTCAGGAAACCTTCTGTGAAGAACAGCCTAACACCTCCTGTGAGGTAATGGGTGAGGTAAGCGTTGACTCAGTCTGCCTTTCTGCAAGTCAGCTGGTCGCTGGTGTTGAGCTGATAAGTCGGATAAGAGGGCGGCAGGCGTCGTGACCCAAATTCATCATCGTCCGCTTTGCCTCTTCAAGTTGAAGCTCAGACGTCGCATCAGAAAATGGGAACTCAAACGTCCCGAGTCTAATTTCAAGCTCTGTCCAGCCCTCACTCGAGTCCTAAATCACAGCTCAGCCATTCTTCTGTATAACGAGTCTATTATTGTCCCACGCCGTGGGTTTTCGTGCATCGTCCAGCGCCGGGCCGAGCTCGTCCCGACCCTTTTGTGCGTCCTCCATCCTTTTGTCCCGCTAACGCGTGCGTGCCATTCTCCCACCCCGCTTTGATGACATTCAAACGACGTTTAAAAAAAAAAAAAAAAAAAAAGCATCGTTTTTCCACCACCCACTAATCCTTCCACTGACCTCCTGTTTCCAAGGAAACGGCACTGTAGGAGACGAGCAGTGGGATTCTGGGTAAAAATATCTCAGTCTCTGCATTTCGCCGCATGCAGCACATCTGTGTAGATAGTGAGGGCTGTAAAAAAAAAAAAACATTACTAAATAAGCCAGACCTTTGGACCTTTCCGACGAGTTGGACTGCGGGATAACGGGTCAGTGGCCTTAATTACGGGACGGCGACGAGCGCGAGGCAGCGTTCCGTCATGGAGAGCGTCGCGGAGCGAGCCGACGGCGTGCGGGGAGAGGAAACGGGGAGGTAGGTCACATTCTCACCGCTGTTTGTTTCGGTAATCGTTGTTGAGTCATTCGCGGGGAAATCGTTGAACCAAACGGGCGCGATGTCGTCGATTTTAACACATCCTGCTCAAGGGTTTGCTCGGAAATTCTCTGATTGGTCAATGAGGCTGGTTCGAAGGAAACAGGACAGGGGTCAGTGGTTCATAAAGCAATTAAAAAAAAAATTTAAAATGAGGGTTTTAACGGGAAAAGTATTTAAAGACACATTTTAATGCCACAAGTTTGCATCGTTAAGTGCGCAATCATGAATTTCGACAACCGCACACTTCCAGTTCTGTGGGAACAGTTTGGGGAAGGCCCCTTATTTGTGCCCTTGTACACAAAACAGTCACTGTGAACCCTGTCCTGTCACCCACTTCTCCATGTCCTGCCCGTCCTGATAAATCGGTTTTAGTTTCCACACAAACACACTTTGTCAGAGACAGAGTTGTCAGCAGACAAATGCTCTGTATTGGATGTCCTGACATGGGGACACTGTGGGTGTCTGTAGGGTGTAGCACTTGGTCATGATTGGGGGGCTGTTGCCATCCGAGTTCCATCGGTGTTCCCCATTTTGATTCAGGAGTCGTTTTTTTTTTTTTTTTTTTTTAAAGCGATTCCTTCATTTCCTGTTTATTAGTTCGACCGGCTTGGACTTCAGTCCTTTACCAGCAGTCGGTTTATTCTTGGCGATAAACCGCTCACCGGCGAGGCACCCTAAACCTAAAACATCTCCCCCGGCTCATGACACACTATGTATAGAACAGGATGTGCATGTCTAGAACGTTTAAATAACGTTCTCCGAACATGAGGTCTATTTGGAGGCTGGCAGGAGGCCACGTTCTAACTTACTTGCACTCTGTGTCTGTTCATGTTTTGTTACACACTATCAACGCGGTGGTTATTATATCAACGGGGGAGCGGTCATCACCGGCCACTTTATTAGGTACGGGTTTTTGTGTTTGCTGTCTCTCTGCTTGTTCCCTTGTTCTGTTCTGGTAATATTGGGGGGGTGGATGATTGCCAATGCTGGATTATACCTACTTTATGGTGGTGTTGTGCTGGTTTGAGTGGATCAACCACAGTAGTGCTGCTGGAGTATATGTAAACCCTATATCAAGTGACTTAGATACATCTACCTTATGGATGTCCTAAGCTGTGGATGCCGTTGGGGGGCGACACAGTGGCTTAGTGGTTGGCACGTTCGCCTCTCAGCGCTAGGGATTCCCGGTTCGAATCCCCATCTGGGTGGAGTTTCCATGTTGTCCGCGTGGGTTTCCTCCAGGTTCTCCAAAAACATGGATCAAGGTCAATTGAATTCTCCAAATTGCCCCACATAGTGTGTCTGTCTGAGTGAGTGTGTGCCCAGTGATAGATTGGTGCCCTGTCCTGGGTGTATCTGCCCAGCGCCCGAAACGTTCTCCCCTGGATGGGCATGGGGAACACCCCCCCCCCCCCCCCCTCGCGACCCTAATTGAATGGACATTGTGGTTGCAGGGATGTTCTCACAGTGGTTGTGTAGAGGCTCCAGCAGCATTAATGAACTTCCTAGTTCATCTTTATGGTAAAATGGGCAAGAAGCCTGTATGCAGTTTTATACCTTCTGGTCTTTTTTTAGACCTCTGTATTAATGAGGCCCGTTTAGACCGAAACATCAAGAGGAAGTGAATCTCCAAACTGCGTGGGCTGAAGTGAAAGTAAAGTTTTTTTTTTTTTTTTTTTTTTTTTTTCACCGCTGCAGTTTCTCTTTAAATCTGTGGTCGCATTGTTTTCGTATCTTCTTCTTCCTCGTTGTTTTTTTAGCCCTGTCCTACCTCACCCCCACCCCCAAGTGATAACCAGCAGACTCTTCACACAGGCTCATGTAACATGGTCCCTTCTGTTCCTCATACACTCCCACCAGGCAGTGTGCTGAGTCAGTGTTCGGAGGTCCGGGAGACGGACGTTCCGTACACTTCCTCTCATCTGTCAGCTGTTGTCCTTTAGAGACATATCATGTTCTTTAAGAGGACCGTTTGCTTTCATGCTGTATGTACCCTGCGCCTTCGTGGCCGAGACGGTTTTTTTTTTTTTTTTTTTTTTTTTTTTTTTTTTTTTTTTTTTTTTTTTTTTTTTTTTTTTTTTTTAACCGATGTGGCCTCGTACCCGGGTGATTCAACGCTCCCCGTCCACCACACGCCGACCCACGGTCGATCAGACGAGCCCATGCAGCTAACTAAGATCCCTGCGTTCTCTCCATGTCTTACAAAGGATTTTGTGCAATCAGGCTCCACCTTAATTTTTTTTTTTTTTTTCTGAAAGCAAACAGTCATGGTGTGATCTCTCACCTGGCTGAGCGCACCTATGGCCGTGCAGTAATCTGATGCCAGCTGCTTTGTAATTGGTATGAATGAGATTTGAATGCGTCGTGGCACCGCTGCACACGTCCTCCTACGCAGCCCGAAATACCACGAGGTTTCAGTTCGTCAGCCGTAGGCCGTTCATACGAACAGTGAGAGGAAAGTGCATGGGACGCGGCCTCCTCGTTCGGCCCTATCTCTCTGCCCCCCGGCGTCAACCCACTTGTGTCCTCTCATCAGTATCTTTTTACCGGCCGTTACGTAAGCGCTGGGGAACTTCATGTATCCCACACCGCCTTCTCCCTCGACCAAAGTCGCGCCGGTATCACTGGACATGGCACAGGCCCCCACACTTTAGAACGTCTGGCCTTACATAGACGAAAACAAATCGTGCAGACCTTTTAAGGTTCATCACCCTCAGTTGGGGGCAGAAGTTCAGTATGCTCGTGATTGTAGAAGCGACCCAGCCGTGGTGCGCAGGGGGATTTGAATATTCAGGTGTAGAACACGCCGGTTACGTCCGTAGTGACGCGCGGGCTGGACTTTCTTTAACCCATCCATTCTAGCTTTTTTTTTTTTTTTTTTTTTTCCTCTTGATCTCTTCGTTTTTCTTTGGGTTTATGGCTTGAAAAATGTTTTTCTAGTTCTACAGATGGGGCACCAGAGTGTTCTCACAAGCCTCCATCCATTACATTTTTTTATTTATTTATTTATTTAATTTTTATAAAGGTGGCTTAGTGGTTTAGCACGTTCGCCTCTCAGCGCTAGGGATTCCCGGTTCGAATCCCCATCTGGGTGGAGTTTCCATGTTCTCCCCGTGTCTGCGTGGGTTTCCTCCGGGTTCTCCGGTTTCCTCCCACAGTCCAAGAACATGGATCAAGTCAATTGAATTCTCAAAATTGCCCCATATAGAGTGTGTCTGTGTGAGTGTGTGCCATCAACGGGGGAGCGGTCATCACCGGCCACTTTATTAGGTACGGGTTTTTGTGTTTGCTGTTTCTCTGCTTGTTCCCTTGTTTTGTTCTGGTAATATGGGGGGGGGGGTGGATGATTGTCAATACTGTGGTTATACCTACTTCATGGTGGTGTTGTGCTGGTTTGAGTGCCCTGTCCTGGGTGTAACTGCCCAGCGCTCGAGACGTTCTCCCCTGGATGGGCATGAGGAACCCCACCGCGACCCTAATAGAGGATAAAGCGGGAGATAATGAATGAATGAATTTTTATAAATAATATTGGGTTTCAGCATGACTGCGCTAGTGAACAACGCAAGGTCCCTAAAGACATGGTGGGTGAGTTTAGAGTGGTAGAACCCTGATTTCAAACCCCACCTTTTATGATTCAGGTTCCCCTCATCCAGAGTTTGAACTGCTCTTCTGGATAAATGGACAAAAAAATTTCCACACACTCCAAAACCTCGTAGAAAGACTCTATAGAAATGTGGACGTTGTTACAGATGGAGAAATGGGGCGATTTGATGTGTCGGGGTCTTAATACAACGTTCCAAGTCGTCCCACTGGTTACGGATCCATTCTTATCAATGGAAACCAAAATGTTGAGTTATTTCCTGTATGCATTTAAAAGAACAGTGTTCCATATTAAAGGGAAATGCAGGTGTAACTCTATAAGGAAACACGGTCTGATGGCAGTAATGAACGCATGCTGTAGGTGGCGACACCATCGGTTTGGTGTTGCTTCTCGAATGCGTCGTGTGTAGGTGTGATTGACAGGAGGAGGAAACGGCACCTGGACGGGACTGATATAAACAGGTCCATACCTGTTTGCCGGCTCATGCTGCGTTTGTCAAGAAGGTGTTTTGGAGGTGTTCCTATCCCGTCACGCGATCAGTAGTCATAGCTTTGCCGTCATGGACCCACCTCTTTGAAGAATTTGCGTTCGCTCGCTTGAGCTGACTTTCATTCTGCACTCTGGTCCTCCGCGGTTCCACACCGCCGGTTCTTTATACCTTGGCATACCGAGTCAGATTTCGGTGGATTAAAGGTGAAATGAACCTGTATGTGCGGGGTACCTGAAAGGATCACGGTGCTATGGAGAGGTCTCTGAGTTTAAGATTATCCAGGAGACTGCAGAATGAGGTGTACAGGTGAGACGGGTGACGTGCCAGATGCTCAGCTATACGATATGAACCGAAATGTTTGCTATAGGTCATTGGTATGTTCTCCCACACCTTACTGTTGATTGAGAAATTTCAAGGCTGTCGTCTCTTTCTGTCTCGCAGCTATCCGGTGGAGAGCGGGACTCTCCCCATCAAATCTAAGAAGGACAAGATGAAGAAGAAGCTGGAGCCCAAGAAGGCTTTGAGTTTGGAGGAGGCTCAGCTCGAGCTGCAGCAGCAGAGCAAGACCCAGAGCAGGCTGGCCCTGCCCAGGTAAGAGCCTCCCGTTGGGAAAGGAACCTTTTTAAGAACCTTTTCAAGTCTCTGAGTCTTCACAATAATAGGATTTGGGGAAAGACAGAGCAGACGGCAGGAATCTGGATAATTCTGGACTGAAGGATAAATGATTTATGGTTTTGTTTAAAATAGAAATCAGTGGATCTGATAAATCAAAGAGATTATTGCCTTTTACACAGTGAAGGCTGGGATAGGCTCAAGGTAGCCATCGTAAGTCGGATGAAAGGCTTAGACGATGAGTGGGTCACTGGAATTGCAACCCGTCTTCTCTTTTTGAACAATTAAGCGTAATGACGATTCATCAACTTGTCATGCCTGATTGATCACCCGCTGGTTGATCGATTGGTTTGAGTTTGTAAGGACGTTGTGGGGGTCAACCGATTCCTTTAAAGGTGTTAACACGGACGCTTGATGACGTCATCGTGAGCTTTTGGGACACGAGCGATTGACGGGACTAATTTACATATATGCATATGACATGGCCGGAAACAGGACACGCCCCTTAACTCCTGAATTACTGAAATGAAGTCCTGCATAACTGCATTTTATTGTGGGAACAGTTTGGGGAAGGTCCCTTTCTATTCTAGCCTGACTGTTTCTTGGTGGGATGGCATGTTCTCCTCTCAGTGCTGGGGATCTGGGTGGAGTTTGCATGTTCTCCTTGTGTCGCGTTGGGTTTCCTTCAGGTTCTCCAGTTTCCTCCCACAGTGCAAAACATGGGTTTAAGGTGAATTTGGCTGTTCTAAATTGCCCCTATGTAGAACACTTTAACTTTCATATGTGCTCTGTATTCTTTATTCTAAGTTGCCCCTATATAGTGTGACTGTGTGTGCCCAGCGATGGCTTGGTACCCTGTCCCATGTGTATCTGCCCAGCACCTGAAACGTTCTCCCTGGCTTGTGGAACCGCTCGTCCCTAGTATAACATAAGCAGAAATGAGATCAGGTGTGTTGTGGTTGATGAGGTGCATGGCTTATATGAAGCCCTGACTTTAACCCCACTTTAAGGTGAAGGCTACATCCACAAAACAATTATGATTTCTATCTCTCCAGCCAAACAATCGACCAAATGTTTGAACCGAGGCTGTTTCTGCTCCGCAGGTCGCAGACGATCGCAGAGGGACCTTTGGAAAGGAACGACAGCATGAGCTCGAGAAGTGTACGTACCTGAGACCAAAGCGAAAATGTTTTTTTTTTATGAATGCAGACTCTGCGTGTGATTTAATGAATAATTTTTTTGTTTGTTTGTTTGTTTTTGTTTTTGCTAACAGAGCTTCATGAAGCACAACAAAACATTTCACAAACTGTTTCCAGACATCCCTGAGAGCGAGGATTTATTACACGGTGAGGATCCGGGACCTGCAGTCACCTGAACTTTCTGCAGATTAAGAAAACTAATGGAACAAGTAGCGCTGTGTGGGTGTGAGTGAGTGAGTGAGTGAGTGCGTGCTTGGCTTTGTTTGCAGAGGTGGTACTGACCTTTACCTTAATTAGCCGAAGCTTTTAGACGTACTGGGAGGGGTGGATCAAACAGTATGATGGGGAAACCTGGATAATGATTGAAGTATAATGATGCTGGATTTGCTGCGTAATGTTGTATTAAAAGTGTGTGTGTGTGTGTGTGTGTGTGTGTGTGTGTGCAGCATACATCTGTGCCCTGCAGAAGGAGGTGCCTTACCACGGACGTCTGTATATCACGGAAAGCAACGTGTGCTTTCACTCCTCTGTGCTGCTCAAGGCCACCCGGGTAATTCAGACGCGACCTTTGCTTCTATAAACCGGCTTCTGATGAAAAACATTTTTTTTCTGACGCAAACGATTTCGTTTTTTTTTATTTATTTATTTAGAAACGTATTTTGAATTAAAGCTTCGTGATGAGGGACATTTCTCCTGAATGAAGTGTGGCAGCTGTCAGCAGTGTTTTTTGTGTTATTTATATGTTTGTTTTGTGTTCGGTGTCTGTAACAGGTGGTGATCCCGGTGTCCACCATCAGTGTTCTAAAGAAGCAGAACATGGCGCTGCTGGTGCCAAACGCCCTGTCCATCCGCACCGTCCTGGGGGAAAAGGTCAGTCTCACACACACACACACACACACACTTACACTTTAACTTTCATACACACACTTACGCACACACAAAATTTTACTTACATACTTAGAATTTAACTTTCTTACACACACACACACACACACACACACACACACACACACACAAAACACTTTCACTTACATTTTCAGACTTTAACTTTTATACACACATACACACCCCCACACACACTTACTTACACTTTACCTTTCGTACACACACACACACACACACACACACACACACACACACACACACACACACACACACACAAACGTTTACTTACATACTTACACTTTAGCTTTTATACACACGCACATACACATTTACTTACATACATACACATTGAAATTCACACACACACACAAACTTTCATTTACACACATACACTTTAACTTTTATAAACACACTTATGTACACACACACATATTTTTACTTACATACATACACTTTAACTTTCACTCACACACACACACACACACACACACACTTACTTACATATGTACACTTTAACTTTTATAAACACACACACGTACACATTTACTTGTATAATTTACCTTTTTAAACACACTTAGACCACACACACACACACACTTTTACTTACATACGTACACTAACTTTTTTACACACAAACTTTTACTTACACACATACACCTTAACTTTTATAAACACACTTTACACACACATTTGTACTTACACACATACACTTTAACTTTCGCACACACACTTACATACTTGCACTTTAACTTTCTCACACACACACACACACATACACTTTAACTTTTATAAACACACTTATACACACACACACACACACATTTGTACTTACATACATACACTTTAACTTTCACACACACACTTACATACTTGCACTTTAACTTTCACACACACACACACACATACACTTTAACTTTTATAAACACACACACACACATTTGTACTTACATACATACACTTTAACTTTCACACACACACTTACATACTTGCACTTTAACTTTCACACACACATACACTTTAGCTTTTATACACACACTTACACGCATACTTACACTTTAACTTTTATAAACACACTTATACACACACACACACATTTAGTTAATAACTTTCACACGCGCGCACTTTTACTTACACACTTACGCTTTAACTTTCACACGCGCGCACTTTTACTTACACACTTACGCTTTAACTTTCACACGCGCGCACTTTTACTTACACACTTACGCTTTAACTTTCACACGCACGCACTTTTACTTACACACTTACACTTTAACTTTCACACACGCGCACTTTTACTTACACACTTGCGCTTTAACTTTCACACGCGCGCACTTTTACTTACACACTTGCGCTTTAACTTTCACACACGCCCACTTTTACTTACACACTTACGCTTTAACTTTCACATGCGCGCACTTTTACTTACACTTTAACTTTGACACGTGCGCACTTTTACTTACACACTTACACTAAATTTCACACGCGCGCACTTTTACTTACACACTTACACTTTAACTTTCACACGCGCGCACTTTTACTTACACACTTATGCTTTAACTTTCACACGTGCTCACTTTTACTTACACACTTACGCTTTAACTTTCACACGCACACACTTTTACTTACACTTTAACTTTGACACGTGCGCACTTTTACTTACACACTTACGCTTTAACTTTCACACGCGCGCACTTTTACTTACACACTTACACTTTAACTTTCACCCGCGCGCACTTTTACTTACACACTTACGCTTTAACTTTCACACGCGCGCACTTTTACTTACACACTTACACTTTAACTTTCACCCGCGCGCACTTTTACTTACACACTTACGCTTTAACTTTCACACGCGCGCACTTTTACTTACACACTTGCGCTTTAACTTTCACACGCGCGCACTTTTACTTACACACTTACGCTTTAACTTTCACACGTGCACACTTTTACTTACACTTTAACTTTGACACGTGCGCACTTTTACTTACACACTTACACTAACTTTCACACGCGCGCACTTTTACTTACACACTTACACTTTAACTTTCACACGTGCACTCTTTTACTTACACACTTACGCTTTAACTTTCACATGCGCAAACTTTTACTTGTGCTCTAACTTTCACACGCGTGCACTTTTACTTACACACTTATGCTTTAACTTTCACATGCGCGCACTTTTACTTACACACTTACCCTTTAACTTTCACATGCGCGCACTTTTACTTACACACTTACGCTTGAACTTTCACTTACACACTTACGCTTTAACTTTCACACGCGCGCACTTTTACTTACACACTTACCAAAGGGTTAAAGTTAAAGAACTTTCACATGCGCACACTTTTACTTACACACTTGCGCTTTAACTTTCACACGCGCGCACTTTTACTTACACACTTACGCTTGAACTTTCACTTACACACTTACGCTTTAACTTTCACACGCTTGAACGTTCACACGCTTGAACTTTTACTTACACACTTGCGCTTTAACTTTCACACGCGCGCACTTTTACTTACACACTTACGCTTTAACTTTCACACGCTTGAACGTTCACACGCTTGAACTTTTACTTACACACTTGCGCTTTAACTTTCACACGCGCGCACTTTTACTTACACACTTGCGCTTTAACTTTCACACGCGCGCACTTTTACTTACACACTTGCGCTTTAACTTTCACACGCGTGCACTTTTACTTACACACTTGCGCTTTAACTTTCACACGCGCGCACTTTTACTTACACACTTACGCTTTAACTTTCACACGCGCGCACTTTTACTTACACACTTGCGCTTTAACTTTCACACGCGCGCACTTTTACTTACACACTTACGCTTTAACTTTCACACGTGCACACTTTTACTTACACTTTAACTTTGCCACGTGCGCACTTTACAACTTACACTAACTTTCACACGCGCGCACTTTTACTTACACACTTACACTTTAACTTTCACACGTGCACTCTTTTACTTACACACTTACGCTTTAACTTTCACATGCGCAAACTTTTACTTGTGCTCTAACTTTCACACGTGTGCACTTTTACTTACACACTTATGCTTTAACTTTCACATGCGCGCACTTTTACTTACACACTTACCCTTTAACTTTCACATGCGCGCACTTTTACTTACACACTTACGCTTGAACTTTCACTTACACACTTACGCTTTAACTTTCACATGCGCGCACTTTTACTTACACACTTACCCTTTAACTTTCACATGCGCACACTTTTACTTACACACTTGCGCTTTAACTTTCACACGCGCGCACTTTTACTTACACACTTACGCTTGAACTTTCACTTACACACTTACGCTTTAACTTTCACACGCTTGAACGTTCACACGCTTGAACTTTTACTTACACACTTGCGCTTTAACTTTCACACGCGCGCACTTTTACTTACACACTTACGCTTTAACTTTCACACGCGCGCACTTTTACTTACACACTTGCGCTTTAACTTTCACACGCGCGCACTTTTACTTACACACTTGCGCTTTAACTTTCACACGCGTGCACTTTTACTTACACACTTGCGCTTTAACTTTCACACGCGCGCACTTTTACTTACACACTTACGCTTGAACTTTCACACGCGCAAACTTTTACTTACACACTTGCGCTTTAACTTTCACACGCGCGCACTTTTACTTACACACTTACGCTTGAACTTTCACACGTGCAAACTTTTACTTACACACTTACGCTTTAACTTTCACACGCGCGCACTTTTACTTACACACTTGCGCTTTAACTTTCACACGCGCGCACTTTTACTTACACACTTGCGCTTTAACTTTCACACTCGCGCACTTTTACTTACACACTTACGCTTGAACTTTCACACGCGCAAACTTTTAATTACACACTTACGCTTGAACTTTCACACGCGCAAACTTTTACTTTCACACTTATGCTTTAACTTTCACACGCGCACACTTTTACTTACACACTTGCGCTTTATCTTTGACACGCGCAAACTTTTACTTACACACTTATGCTTTAACTTTCACACGCGCGCACTTTTACTTACACACTTACGCTTTAACTTTCACACGCGCACTTTTACTTACACACTTACGCTTTAACTTTCACACACGCGCACTTTTACTTACACACTTACGCTTTAACTTTCACCCGCGCGCACTTTTACTTACACACTTGCGCTTTAACTTTCACACGCGCGCACTTTTACTTACACACTTGCGCTTTAACTTTCACACGCGTGCACTTTTACTTACACACTTGCGCTTTAACTTTCACACGCGCGCACTTTTACTTACACACTTACGCTTGAACTTTCACACGCGCAAACTTTTACTTACACACTTGCGCTTTAACTTTCACACGCGCGCACTTTTACTTACACACTTACGCTTGAACTTTCACACGTGCAAACTTTTACTTACACACTTACGCTTTAACTTTCACACGCGCGCACTTTTACTTACACACTTGCGCTTTAACTTTCACACGCGCGCACTTTTACTTACACACTTGCGCTTTAACTTTCACACTCGCGCACTTTTACTTACACACTTACGCTTGAACTTTCACACGCGCAAACTTTTAATTACACACTTACGCTTGAACTTTCACACGCGCAAACTTTTACTTTCACACTTATGCTTTAACTTTCACACGCGCACACTTTTACTTACACACTTGCGCTTTATCTTTGACACGCGCAAACTTTTACTTACACACTTATGCTTTAACTTTCACACGCGCGCACTTTTACTTAAAGTTTGCGCGTGTGAAAGTTAAAGCGTAAGTGTGTAAGTAAAAGTGCGTGTGTGAAAGTTAAAGTGTTTGTGTGTAAGTAAAAGTGCGCGTGTGAAAGTTAAAGTGTAAGTGTGTAAGTAAAAGTGCGCGTGTGAAAGTTAAAGCGTAAGTGTGTAAGTAAAAGTGTGCGCGTGTGAAAGTTAAAGCGTAAGTGTGTAAGTTAAAGTGCGCGCGTGTGAACGTTAAAGTGTGAGTGTGTAAGTAAAAGTGTGCGCGTGTGAAAGTTCAAGCCTAAGTGTAGAAGTGCGCACATGTGAACGTTCAAGCGTAAGTGTGTAAGTAAGTGTTCGCGTGTGAAAGTTAAAGCGCAAGTGTGTAAGTGGAAGTGCGCACATGTGAACGTTCAAGCGTAAGCGTGTAAGTAAAAGTGCGCGCGCGTGAAAGTTTAAGCGCAAGTGTGTAAGTAAAAGTGCGCGTGTGTAAAAGTTCAAGCGTAAGTGTGTAAGTAAAAGTGTGCGCGTGTGAAAGTTAAAGTGTAAGTGTGTAAGTAAAAGTGTGCGCGTGTGAAAGTTAAAGCGTAAGTGTGTAAGTAAAAGTGCGTGTGTGTGTGAAAGTTCAAGCATAAGTGTGTAAGTAAAAGTGCGCGTGTGAAAGTTAAAGCGTAAGTGTGTAAGTAAAAGTGCGCGCGTGTGAAAGTTAAAGCGTAAGTGTGTAAGTAAAAGTGCGCGCGTGTGAAAGTTAAAGCGTAAGTGTGTAAGTAAAAGTGCGCGCGTGTGAAAGTTAAAGCGTAAGTGTGTAAGTAAAAGTGCGCGTGTGTGAAAGTTCAAGCATAAGTGTGTAAGTAAAAGTGCGCGTGTGAAAGTTAAAGCGTAAGTGTGTAAGTAAAAGTGCGTGTGTGAAAGTTAAAGCGTAAGTGTGTAAGTAAAAGTGCGCACGTGTGAAAGTTAAAGCGTAAGTGTGTAAGTAAAAGTGCGCGTGTGAAAGTTAAAGCGTAAGTGTGTAAGTAAAAGTGCGCGTGTGAAAGTTAAAGCGTAAGTATGTAAGTAAAAGTGCGCGTGTGTGAAAGTTAAAGCGCAAGTGTGTAAGTAAAAGTGCGCACATGTGAACGTTCAAGCGTAAGTGTGTAAGTAAAAGTGTGCGCGTGTGAAAGTTAAAGCGTAAGTGTGTAAGTAGAAGTGCGCACATGTGAACGTTCAAGCGTAAGTGTGTAAGTAAAAGCGTGCGCGTGTGAAAGTTAAAGCGTAAGTGTGTAAGTAAAAGTGCGCGTGTGTGAAAGTTAAAGCGTAAGTGTGTAAGTAAAAGTGCGCCTGTGTGAAAGTTAAAGCGTAAGTGTGTAAGTAAAAGTGCGCGTGTGTGAAAGTTAAAGCATAAGTGTGTAAGTAAAAGTGCGCGTGTGAAAGTTAAAGCGTAAGTGTGTAAGTAAAAGTGCGTGTGTGAAAGTTAAAGCGTAAGTGTGTAAGTAAAAGTGCGCATGTGTGAAAGTTAAAGCGTAAGTGTGTAAGTAAAAGTGCGCGTGTGAAAGTTAAAGCGTAAGTGTGTAAGTAAAAGTGCGCGCGTGTGGAAGTTAAAGCGTAAGTGTGTAAGTAAAAGTGCGTGTGTGAAAGTTAAAGCGTAAGTGTGTAAGTAAAAGTGCGCACGTGTGAAAGTTAAAGCGTAAGTGTGTAAGTAAAAGTGCGCACGTGTGAAAGTTAAAGCGTAAGTGTGTAAGTAAAAGTGCGCACGTGTGAAAGTTAAAGCGTAAGTGTGTAAGTAAAAGTGCGCGTGTGAAAGTTAAAGCGTAAGTGTGTAAGTAAAAGTGCGCGTGTGTGAAAGTTAAAGCGTAAGTGTGTAAGTAAAAGTGCGCGTGTGAAAGTTAAAGCGTAAGTGTGTAAGTAAAAGTGCGCGCGTGTGAAAGTTAAAGCGTAAGTGTGTAAGTAAAAGTGCGTGCGTGTGGAAGTTAAAGCGTAAGTGTGTAAGTAAAAGTGCGTGTGTGAAAGTTAAAGCGTAAGTGTGTAAGTAAAAGTGCGTGTGTGAAAGTTAAAGCGTAAGTGTGTAAGTAAAAGTGCGCGTGTGAAAGTTAAAGCGCAAGTGTGTAAGTAAAAGTGCGCGCGTGTGAAAGTTAAAGCGTAAGTGTGTAAGTAAAAGTGCGCGCGTGTGAAAGTTAAAGCGTAAGTGTGTAAGTAAAAGTGCGCACGTGTGAAAGTTAAAGCGTAAGTGTGTAAGTAAAAGTGCGCACGTGAGAAAGTTAAAGCGTAAGTGTGTAAGTAAAAGGGCGCGTGTGTGAAAGTTAAAGCGTAAGTGTGTAAGTAAAAGGGCGCGTGTGTGAAAGTTAAAGCGTAAGTGTGTAAGTAAAAGTGCGCGTGTGAAAGTTAAAGCGTAAGTGTGTAAGTAAAAGTGCGCGTGTGAAAGTTAAAGCGTAAGTTTGTAAGTAAAAGTGCGCGTGTGAAAGTTAAAGCGTAAGTGTGTCAGTAAAAGTGCGCGTGTGTGAAAGTTAAAGCGTAAGTGTGTAAGTAAAAGTGCGCCTGTGTGAAAGTTAAAGCGTAAGTGTGTAAGTAAAAGTGCGCGCGTGTGAAAGTTAAAGCGTAAATGTGTAAGTAAGTACGCGTGTGTGAAAGTTAAAGCGTAAATGTGTAAGTAAGTGCGCGTGTGTGAAAGTTAAAGCGTAAGTGTGTAAGTAAAAGTGCGTGTGTGAAAGTTAAAGCGTAAGTGTGTAAGTAAAAGTGCGCGTGTGAAAGTTAAAGCGTAAGTGTGTAAGTAAAAGTGCGCGCGTGTGAAAGTTAAAGCGCAAGTGTGTAAGTAAAAGTGCGCGCGTGTGAAAGTTAAAGCGTAAGTGTGTAAGTAAAAGTGCGCTCGTGTGAAAGTTAAAGCGTAAGTGTGTAAGTAAAAGTGCGCGCGTGTGAAAGTTAAAGCGTAAGTGTGTAAGTAAAAGTGCGCGCGTGTGAAAGTTAAAGCGTAAGTGTGTAAGTAAAAGGGCGCGTGTGTGAAAGTTAAAGCGTAAGTGTGTAAGTAAAAGGGCGCGTGTGTGAAAGTTAAAGCGTAAGTGTGTAAGTAAAAGGGCGCGTGTGTGAAAGTTAAAGCGTAAGTGTGTAAGTAAAAGGGCGCGTGTGTGAAAGTTAAAGCGTAAGTGTGTAAGTAAAAGTGTGCGCGTGTGAAAGTTAAAGCGTAAGTGTGTAAGTAAAAGTGCGCGTGTGAAAGTTAAAGCGTAAGTGTGTAAGTAAAAGTGCGCATGTGAAAGTTAAAGCGTAAGTGTGTAAGTAAAAGTGCGCGCGTGTGAAAGTTCAAGCGTAAGTGTGTCAGTAAAAGTGCGCGTGTGTGAAAGTTAAAGCATAAGTGTGTAAGTAAAAGTGCGCGTGTGAAAGTTAAAGCATAAGTGTGTAAGTAAAAGTGCGCGTGTGAAAGTTAAAGCGCAAGTGTGTAAGTAAAAGTGCGCGCGTGTGAAAGTTAAAGCGTAAGTGTGTAAGTAAAAGTGCGCGCGTGTGAAAGTTAAAGCGTAAGTGTGTAAGTAAAAGTGCGCACGTGTGAAAGTTAAAGCGTAAGTGTGTAAGTAAAAGTGCGCACGTGTGAAAGTTAAAGCGTAAGTGTGTAAGTAAAAGTGTGCGCGTGTGAAAGTTAAAGCGTAAGTGTGTAAGTAAAAGTGCGCATGTGAAAGTTAAAGCGTAAGTGTGTAAGTAAAAGTGCGCGTGTGAAAGTTAAAGCGTAAGTGTGTCAGTAAAAGTGCGCATGTGAAAGTTAAAGCGTAAGTGTGTAAGTAAAAGTGCGCGTGTGAAAGTTAAAGCGCAAGTGTGTAAGTAAAAGTGCGCGCGTGTGAAAGTTAAAGCGTAAGTGTGTAAGTAAAAGTGCGCGCGTGTGAAAGTTAAAGCGTAAGTGTGTAAGTAAAAGTGCGCACGTGTGAAAGTTAAAGCGTAAGTGTGTAAGTAAAAGTGCGCACGTGTGAAAGTTAAAGCGTAAGTGTGTAAGTAAAAGTGTGCGCGTGTGAAAGTTAAAGCGTAAGTGTGTAAGTAAAAGTGCGCATGTGAATGTTAAAGCGTAAGTGTGTAAGTAAAAGTGCGCGTGTGAAAGTTAAAGCGTAAGTGTGTCAGTAAAAGTGCGCGTGTGTGAAAGTTAAAGCGTAAGTGTGTAAGTAAAAGTGCGCCTGTGTGAAAGTTAAAGCGTAAGTGTGTAAGTAAAAGTGCGCGTGTGAAAGTTAAAGCGTAAGTGTGTAAGTAAAAGTGCGCGCGTGTGAAAGTTAAAGCGCAAGTGTGTAAGTAAAAGTGCGCACATGTGAACGTTCAAGCGTAAGTGTATAAGTAAAAGTGTGCGCGTGTGAAAGTTAAAGCGCAAGTGTGTATGTAGAAGTGCGCGCGTGTGAAAGTTAAAGTGTAAGTGTGTAAGTAAAAGTGCGCGCGTGTGAAAGTTAAAGTGTAAGTGTGTAAGTAAAAGTGCGCGTGTGTGAAAGTTAAAGCGTAAATGTGTAAGTAAGTGCGCGTGTGTGAAAGTTAAAGCGTAAGTGTGTAAGTAAAAGTGCGTGTGTGAAAGTTAAAGCGCAAGTGTGTAAGTAAAAGTGCGCGCGTGTGAAAGTTAAAGCGTAAGTGTGTAAGTAAAAGTGCGCGCGTGTGAAAGTTAAAGCGTAAGTGTGTAAGTAAAAGTGCGCGCGTGTGAAAGTTAAAGCGTAAGTGTGTAAGTAAAAGTGCGCACGTGTGAAAGTTAAAGCGTAAGTGTGTAAGTAAAAGTGCGCACGTGTGAAAGTTAAAGCGTAAGTGTGTAAGTAAAAGGGCGCGTGTGTGAAAGTTAAAGCGTAAGTGTGTAAGTAAAAGGGCGCGTGTGTGAAAGTTAAAGCGTAAGTGTGTAAGTAAAAGTGCGCGTGTGAAAGTTAAAGCGTAAGTGTGTAAGTAAAAGTGCGCATGTGAAAGTTAAAGCGTAAGTGTGTAAGTAAAAGTGCGCGTGTGAAAGTTAAAGCGTAAGTGTGTCAGTAAAAGTGCGCGTGTGTGAAAGTTAAAGCGTAAGTGTGTAAGTAAAAGTGCGCCTGTGTGAAAGTTAAAGCGTAAGTGTGTAAGTAAAAGTGCGCGTGTGAAAGTTAAAGCGTAAGTGTGTAAGTAAAAGTGCGCGCGTGTGAAAGTTAAAGCGTAAGTGTGTAAGTAAAAGTGCGCACATGTGAACGTTCAAGCGTAAGTGTGTAAGTAAAAGTGTGTGCGTGTGAAAGTTAAAGCGCAAGTGTGTATGTAGAAGTGCGCGCGTGTGAAAGTTAAAGTGTAAGTGTGTAAGTAAAAGTGCGCGCGTGTGAAAGTTAAAGCGTAAATGTGTAAGTAAGTGCGCGTGTGTGAAAGTTAAAGCGTAAATGTGTAAGTAAGTGCGCGTGTGTGAAAGTAAAAGCGTAAGTGTGTAAGTAAAAGTGCGTGTGTGAAAGTTAAAGCGTAAGTGTGTAAGTAAAAGTGCGCGTGTGAAAGTTAAAGCGCAAGTGTGTAAGTAAAAGTGCGCGCGTGTGAAAGTTAAAGCGTAAGTGTGTAAGTAAAAGTGCGCGCGTGTGAAAGTTAAAGCGTAAGTGTGTAAGTAAAAGTGCGCACGTGTGAAAGTTAAAGCGTAAGTGTGTAAGTAAAAGTGCGCACGTGTGAAAGTTAAAGCGTAAGTGTGTAAGTAAAAGGGCGCGTGTGTGAAAGTTAAAGCGTAAGTGTGTAAGTAAAAGGACGCGTGTGTGAAAGTTAAAGCGTAAGTGTGTAAGTAAAAGTGTGCGCGTGTGAAAGTTAAAGCGTAAGTGTGTAAGTAAAAGTGCGCGTGTGAAAGTTAAAGCGTAAGTGTGTAAGTAAAAGTGCGCGTGTGAAAGTTAAAGCGTAAGTGTGTAAGTAAAAGTGCGCGTGTGAAAGTTAAAGCGTAAGTGTGTCAGTAAAAGTGCGCGTGTGTGAAAGTTAAAGCGTAAGTGTGTAAGTAAAAGTGCGCCTGTGTGAAAGTTAAAGCGTAAGTGTGTCAGTAAAAGTGTGCGCGTGTGAAAATTAAAGTGCTTGTGTGTAAGTAAAAGTGCGCGCGTGTGGAAGTTAAAGCGTAAGTGTGTAAGTAAAAGTGCGCGCGTGTGAAAGTTCAAGCGTAAGTGTGTAAGTAAAAGTGCGCGTGTGTGAAAGTTAAAGCGTAATTGTGTAAGTAAAAGTGCGCGTGTGTGAAAGTTAAAGCGTAAGTGTGTAAGTAAAAGTGCGCGCGTGTGAAAGTTCAAGCGTAAGTGTGTAAGTAAAAGTGCGCGTGTGTGAAAGTTCAAGCGTAAGTGTGTCAGTAAAAGTGCGCGCGTGTGAAAGTTAAAGTGTTTGTGTGTAAGTAAAAGTGCGGGTGTGTGAAAGTTCAAGCGTAAGTGTGTAAGTAAAAGTGCGCGTGTGAAAGTTAAAGCATAAGTGTGTAAGTAAAAGTGCGCGCGTGTGAAAGTTAAAGCGTAAGTGTGTAAGTAAAAGTGCGCGCGTGTGAAAGTTAAAGCGTAAGTGTGTAAGTAAAAGTGCGCGCGTGTGAAAGTTAAAGCGTAAGTGTGTAAGTAAAAGTGCGCGTGTGTGAAAGTTAAAGCGTAAGTGTGTAAGTAAAAGTGCGCGTGTGTGAAAGTTAAAGCGTAAGTGTGTAAGTAAAAGTGCGCGTGTGTGAAAGTTAAAATGTGTTTGTGTGTAAGTAAAAGTGCGCGCGGGTGAAAGTTAAAGCGTAAGTGTGTAAGTAAAAGTGCGCGCGTGTGAAAGTTAAAGCGTAAGTGTGTAAGTAAAAGTGCGCGTGTGTGAAAGTTAAAGCGTAAGTGTGTAAGTAAAAGTGCGCGTGTGAAAGTTAAAGCGTAAGTGTGTAAGTAAAAGTGCGCGCGTGTGAAAGTTAAAGCGTAAGTGTGTAAGTAAAAGTGCGCGCGTGTGAAAGTTAAAGCGTAAGTGTGTAAGTAAAAGTGCGCACGTGTGAAAGTTAAAGCGCAAGTGTGTAAGTAAAAGTGCGCACGTGTGAAAGTTAAAATGTGTTTGTGTGTAAGTAAAAGTTAAAGTGTAAATGTTTAAGTGAAGTTTGTACTTGATCTTGTACTTTAAATTTCATACTCATGTTTATTTCTATAAACCCGTATTGACCGTTACGTTCCGCCGTCTGTCCTGCAGTATTTATTGGTGTCCCTTCGGAACCGCGACCGCTGCTTTAAGCTCCTGCAGGCGGTGTGTCCTCAGCTGGACGACTGCAGCGCCAACAGCAGCCCCCTCTTCTCTTCTGCAGAGAACAGCTTCGACCAAAGCAAACTGGTGGTGAGGACTCGGCCTCTTCGGCGCCCTCTGTAGGAATGTTCTGTTTATGCACCGACGGTCACTGAATACACATCTTTATGTTCTAGAACTCGAGCCAGTCCAGTCTGACCGACGCTTACGAGGAGCTCGATGAACCGGATTCAGGAATCCCGCTGCAGTCGCCCAAATTAAATACAGGTGAGCGACTGTCCTGAGTGTGCATCACGGCTGAATCGTCTCGGGGTTCTGATGGTGTACTGACCAAAGTGTGTGTGTGTGTTTTAGCCTCTTTGCCTAATGGAAATCCTCCGACATTGAGGACGTCTCACAGAGAACAGGACGAGAGGCGGACAGAGGATAACTCAGGTAAACGCGCTCGTCAGGTCACTTTATTAACATTTACACATTTTCTTAACACAGTCGGTATTTAAGGCGAGACTAATGAATATGTAAATGAGCTCAGCTCTGGATATCTGTATTGTACATTCATATAAAACGTACATATATATATATATATATATATAAACATCACAAAGCTATTTAATGTTTATGATTTACTTTCTTTATATTGACGGCACGGTGGCTTAGTGGTTTAGCACGTTCTCCTCTCAGCACTAGGGATTCCCGGTTCGAATCCCCATCTGGGTGGAGTTTCCATGTCCTCCCCGTGTCCGCGTGGGTTTCCTCCGGGTTCTCCGGTTTCCTCCCACAGTCCAAAAAACATGGATCAAGTCATTTGAGTTCTCCAAATTGCCCCATATAGAGTGTGTGTGTGTGAGTGAGTGAGTGAGAATCTATGCCCAGCGATGGATTGGCACCCTGTCCTGGGTGTATCTGCCCAGCGCCCGAAACGTTCTCCCCTGGATGGGCATGGGGGAAGCAATCCGTGACCCTAATATAGAATGAATGAATGAATATAGTAGTAAATATATTATATATATGTAATATAAAACATACATATATATATATAAACATCACTAAGCTGATTAGATTTAATATTTTACGATTTACTTTCTTTATATTTATACAAATTGAAACGTGTGTGTGTGTGTGTGTGTGTGTGTGTGTGCCGCAGGTCGGTGGTGGATATGGAGTGTAACGGATGCAGCCCGATCGCTTCTTATCCAAAGAGAAGCCCCCAACCTCAACACCCTGCTGCTGATCTACCTGATGCTGTGAGTCAAACCCGTCCTGCGCCGAATGGCCGTCCTCGTCGCCGATGCGTGTTGCTGCTGAGACCTGGTGGTGCCTCTCTGATTGCTTTGATGTTTTTTTTTTAGTGTGGTGCTGCTGGTGTTGTCCTCCGGTTACATCGGGCTGCGCATCGTGGCTCTGGAGGAGCAGCTGACCTCACTGGGAGCGCTGCCTGAATTCACGCTGCACAGCGGGTGAGCGAGCGGCACTCACGCCACAATTACGTTTTTTATTTAACGCTTACAAACACAAAATAATAATAAATGAAAAAAAAAACAAGGTTCGTTTCATAAGTTTGTTTATTGCAAACAAAATCGTTAAGAACGTCTACTGCCATCTGGTGGCCAAATAACAGAAGACAGTTTTGTTAAGACAGCATGGGGAAAGTAAAGTATTGTACATCACACACTGTATGTGAAGCGCTCAGCGGTGAGTCTTATGGTCAGTGATGTCACGGCTGGAGAAACAGATTCGTTTTATAAACAAAAAAATGATCTCCATCTTCAGGTACAAGGACACATAAGCTGCTCGGAAAAGGAGATCGGACATCTGAGTCAACGAGGAGGAGGAGGAGGAGGAGGCGTCCCGGTTCCACCTGGAACAAAACCAGATGTGCTCCGGGTGACTCCCCATCGGGCGCCTTCCAGCCCTCAGGCGCAGCTGCACCAAAGACCACCCCCAACCGGAGAGCCGGCAAGCGGAGAACGTTCACGCCGTTCCTCCTCCGGTTCCGAAGCACCTCCTCCTGCTCACACGCGTCTCCTCAACTGAAATCAGAAGGGTTGCGTTTTTCACTCCGTGCACAAAACAGAACGCCGCCCTTCTGGTCTCCGTGTCCCTTGCGTTCCTGGATGTTCTGCGTCTATGCACAAAGATCCCCTCCTCCCTCATCAGGTTCCTTAGATTCTTCTCCACGCGCCTCGTACATCGTGGGGGGGGGGGTGATGGACTACTAAAGGAGAAGACGTCTGGGGGGGGGCAAAGACTTCACAGAGACAGTATACTTGAACCAGGTTTTAATTGCCAAGGTCCATTATATGCATGAACGGCGTCGTGTTCTCGAGTGCGCGTGCGACGGGTGGACGCTCGCTGATGGAGAACGAAAGCCAAACCTGTGCACTTTATCGTTCGAAGGCGCCCCGGCCACGCCGCCCGACCCGGGACTCGCCGCACGTCAGGATCCCTCAGCCTTCTGGCGGCGAGCGCTCGTGATTCCGGCTTGTGCATGCGGCTGCAGCGGTGCGTCATGCACATACGACCCCGAGTGGAAAAAAAAAAAAAGAGAAGAACTAATGTATTTTATTTATTTACGTTCGTCCGGGGGTCGCCACGTGGAGTCCAGGAACGAAACGGAACGGCCCCGGTGTCGTTAGGACGCGGCAGCGCGAGAGCCGTACAGTGCGATCCTATTGGCCGATCATCCAGGAGTCAAAGTTTTAAAAAAACGACAATAAAAACGTTAAAGATCCACTAAATACAAGTGGTGGCTTAGTGGTCAGCACGTTCTCCTCTCAGGAGTTTCCATGTTCTCCCCGTGTCCCCGTTCTCCGGTTTCCTCCCACAGTCCAAAAACATGGGTCAAGTCAATTGAGTTCTCCAAATTGCCCCATATAGAGTGTGTCTGTGTGAGTGAGTGTGTGTCCAGCGATAGATTGGTGTCCTGTCCTGGGTCTATCTGCCCAGCGCCAGAAACGTTCTTCCCTGGATGGACATGTGGAACCCCCCCATGACCCTAATATAAGATAAAGCGGAAGATAACGGATGTTTGTTCTGGTGTAGCACGGTGGCTTAGTGGTTTAGCATGTTCTCCTCTCAGCGCTAGGGATTCCCGGTTCGAATCCCCATCTGGGTGGAGTTTCCATGTCCTCCCCGTGTCCGAGTGGGTTTCCTCCGGGTTCACCGGTTTCCTCCCACAGTCCAAAAACATGGATCAAGGTCAATTGAGTTCTCCAAATTGCCCCATGTAGAGTGTGAGTGTGTGCCCAGAGTGTGATTGGCGCCCTGTCCTGGGTGTATCTGCCCAGCACCCGAAACGTTCTCCCCTGGATGGACATGGGGAACCCCCCCCCCCCACGACCCTAATAGAGGATAAAGCAGAAGATATTGAATGAATGAATAAACACAAGTGTTCAACATTTAATTTATAAAGTGCACTCACTCCGAGGATGGCGCCCTCTATAGGATTACACTGTATGTCGTGCGGCCCCTGTCCTCCTCGATTCCTGGTTCTGTCCTTTCGTTCCTGTTTAAAAAAAACACGGGGTCCGGCTCGGCAAGGCCACAAGAACCCCGCCCTTCAGACGGTGCTAAAGTCCTGCAGCTTCAGGACTGAATCACGACATCAGGTTTGCAGCCAAACGCTCGATTAATAACCTTTAATCTCGTGCGTCTCACGACGGTCACTTTAAAATTACGAGGTTTGCATGCGCACGCGCCGAATGTGGTGGACACCCCGCGCTGGCGTGCCGGGACGGGAGAACCCGAGGGGACGGATCCCCCGCCACGAGACAAGAACCACAAAGCAATGCAAGAACCCACGTCCGGCGTACGATGTGTTTGCACTTCGGGAGTTTTTTTTTTTTCTTTTTTTTCTTTTGTAAATGTTATTTTGTATTGATTTTCGTTTCCCCCGGACCCTATTTATTGCACCTGCTGTAATTCGGGGGCCGTCTCCGTGAGATCGGCTTCGGCTTCGTCTGAATAAATTAATCGACGGGGGAGTCGAGGAGACGTCACGACTTTTATTCCACAGTTAAATGTCCTGTATTAACATGAGACGTTCTAACAGCTTTATAAAACGCTGCATTACATAAGAGTTCTTAGGATTAAAACAACAGAACCACCATGAAACAGCGCCCCCTGGAGCAATAAGGGTCCGACTCCATGAATTCAGGTGTCTCTCTGCACCGTCAGGCACATTAGCTCTGGGTTTTGGAAACTTACAGCCATCCATTA
The DNA here is from genome assembly GCA_019802505.1 of Corydoras sp. C115. NCBI lineage: Eukaryota > Metazoa > Chordata > Actinopteri > Siluriformes > Callichthyidae > Corydoras > Corydoras sp. C115. The sequence goes on from JAFMOC010000280.1 coordinate 228,339, forward strand.
TCTTCTGCTTTATCCTGTATTTGGGGTGGGGGGGGGTTCCCCGTGCCCATCCAGGGGAGACGGTTTCGGGTGCTGGGCAGATAGACCCAGGATGGGGGAGCAATCTATCACTGAGCACACATTTACACAAACACACTCTATATGGGGCAATTTGGAGAATCCAATTGACTTGATCCATGTTTTTTGGACTGTGGGAGGAACCCGGAGGAAACCCACGGGCAGAACATGGAAACTCCACCCAGATTGGGATTCGAACCGGGAATCCCTAGCGCTGAGAGGAGAACGTGCTAAGCCACCACGACGCCCATTTTTGGAAACTTGTATGCCTTTAAATCATGACAAAACAGTTTGGGGAAGGCCCCATTACCACCTGCACCCACAACCTCACACTTCATATAAGCAGCTGTTTATAGAGGAATAAACGCCTTCACACCGATGTGTATAATCGCAAAATAGAATTTATTGGAACCCGATCGTGGTTCCTCCAGCGCCGGACCTCGTCCTGCGGCGTCTGACCTCGTACGGCCGCGGCGGTCCGGGACACGCGGTCCTTCAGGGCCCTCAGCTGTCGTTTACGGTCTGGGGCGCCGGCTCGGCGGTGCTCCTCTGATAGGCGCAGATCTGGAGGACGCCTGAGAAGACGGACGGTTTGATGTTAGAACCTCAGAATGCGATATTTAAGGTGAAGTTGACAGACATTCATCCATTATCTTCCACTTTATCCTCTATTAGGGGCGTGAGGGGGTTCCCCCATGCCCATCCAGGGGAGAACGTTTAGGGCAGTGGGTAGATACACCCAGGACAGGGCGCCAATCCATCGCTGGACACACACTCACACAGACACACTCTATATGGGGCAATTTCATTCACTCATTCATTATCTCCTGCTTTATCCTCTATTAGGGTCGCGGGGGGGGGGGTTCCCCATGCCCATCCAAGGGAGAATGTTTCGGGCGCTGGGCAGATACACCCAGGACAGGACGCCAATCCATCGCTAGGCATCTATGGGGAAATTTGGAGAACTCAATTGACTTGATCCATGTTTTTGGACTGTGGGAGGAAAGCGGAGAACCCTGAGGAAACCCACGCGGACACGGGGAGGACATGGAAACCCCACCTGGATGGGGATTTGAACCGGGAATCCCTAGTGCTGGTGGTCCATAATACTATTAAGTTGTAGGACACTGAGGTGGTGGTGTGTTAGTGTGTGAGGTGCTGCTGGAGTTTACAGTGTACACTCTTATCATACACCTCCATCTAAGTGCGCCACCTTGTGGATGTAGAATCAGAAACATTAGGTCAGGAACTGTGATCCTCCATCAGTGGTCACAGGATGCTGGTAAAAAATAATGGGTGATTTTTGGGTGGTGGATTATTTGTAATCCAGCAGCACTACATACACTGAGACACACCTCCATCATCATGTCAGAGTCAGTGCAGTACTGAGCGTCACCCACCACCCAAATGACACCTGCTCTGTTCATGGTCCCGATCAGAGAACAGAGTAAAGAGGACGGACTACAAAATGGAACTGAACTACAAAGTCCAAGGATGTGGTAGCTCAGTGAGGACGTGGTAGCTCAGTGGTTGGGGCATTGGGCAATCAATCTGAAGGTTGGGGGTTCAAATCCCAGCTCCACTAAAGTTACCAATGTGGGTCCTTGAGCGAGGCCCTTAACCCTCATTGCTCCAGGGGGCGCTGTGATGAACCCTGTGCTCACCTTGTAAGTCGCTTTGGATAAAAGCGTCCAATAAATGTAATATGCACATCCAAAACACATCCCTTCCCATCCATTATCTTCCGCTTTATCCTCTATTAGGGTCGCGGGGGGGGGGGTTCCCCATGCCCATCCAGGGGAGAACGTCTCGGGCGCTGGGCAGATACACCCAGGACAGGACGCCAATCTATCGCTGGGCACACACTCACTCTACGTGGGGCAATTTGGAGAACTCAATTGACTTGATCCACATTTTTGGACTGTGGGAGGAAAGCGGAGAACCCGGAGGAAACCCACGCGGATACGGGGAGAACATGGAGACCCCACCCGGATGGGTATTCGAACCGGGAATCCCTAGCGCTGAGAGGAGAACATACTGAAGGACTAAAGGGAAACGGTAGCCGATTGGAAAGCGTTACACCAAAAAAGGTGGAACCAACAACGTCCGTCCACATTGGCCTGAGACTGACCTGCTGCCAGAGACAGGATGAGACCGATCCACCCGAGGACGTAGGACCAGGAGAACTTCCACTCGATGTAGCGCTTACCGAAGAAGTTGACCGTCACGCCCGTGTAGATCGCCAACGCCAGCAGCGCCAGGAAACCTGCACCACGCAACAACGGTACACGACAAGATGACCCTTTACTTTACACAGGACGTACGTGTGTGTGTGTGTGTGTGTGTGTGTGTATGTGTGTGTGTGAAGCAACAACCCACCGGCCAGCAGCAGCGCCACGCCCCCCGCTCGAACCCGGGTGTTCTTGGTCCGGTTGGTGAAGGCGGTGAGGCCCAGCACCACGCCGGCGAAGCAGCTGATCACCGAGAGCAGCATGAAGGCCCTGGTGGCGTCCCAGAACGCTGCGGGAGGCGGACGGCAGACGTTAACCCCCGACTCGGAACACACACGCCACCGGCCACGGTCAGGCGATGACCGCACTCACCCACGGTCAGCGTGTGGGCGTGGCACTTGTAGTTGATGCAGAACCTCCACAGGCCCTGGTTGGCGAAGCTGCCGGAGTAGCGGTACTGCATCCAGTAGTCGGTGGCGGTGGAGACGATGAGGAGCATGAAGGCGGCCACGCCGCTCAGCGTGCCGCCTCCGGCCAGAGTGTACAGCATCTGGTGGGGGGGGGGCCCGGGGTCCGGGGTCCGGGTCCTAATGCAGGCCAAGGGATCCTCCTGCGGTGTGAAGAACAGGAAGCACGAACACTTTCAATAACGGATTTACAAAAAAAAAAAGGAAAAATAATAATTAGGGCGGCACGGTGGATTAGTGGTTTGGCATGTTCTCCTCTCAGCGCTAGGGATTCCCGGTTCGAATCCCGATCAGGGTGGAGTTTCCATGTTCTCCCCCTGTCCGCGTGGGTTTCCTCCGGGTTCTCCGGTTTCCTCCCACAGTCCAAAAACATGGATCAAGTTAATTGAGAACTCCAAATTGCCCCATATAAAGTGAGTGTGTGTCCAGCGATAGACTGGCGTCCTGTCCTGGGTGTCCCGGGCCCGAGACGTACCCCCCCCCCCCACTGAGGTGGTGTAACTCTCCGCCATCAAACATGTCACCTCACCGCTGGACTGAGAATACCCACGGATTAGATGAACCACGCTGCAACAGTCGACCTATAGGTGGCGCTGTAAGGTGGAGGCATCTGATACAGTGTGCGGTAAGTGGATACAGGGTTTATAAACTTGCACCACCGCCAGCGCAATGTTAAACTGAGAATCCTCCACCTAAATAATCCATCATCATCATCATCATCATCATCATTAGGGACTAACAACTAACACCAGACAAGTGTCCCCTCCACCCGGACCGTGAGAACGTCCTTTATAAGTGGACTTCTTCATAAAGGGGTTGATGCTGATGACATCAGAGCTGAATTAACCCCCCCCCCACCCACCCACCCGAGGTTCTCCATCCTCATCTGAGCGGAGTGGGGGTTGGGGGGAGTTCGTCAGCGGTACCAACTCCGGCGCCTGATCCCCTTTAAATGGAGAAGGTACCAGAGAGAGCGAAACTGTCCACACAGCATAGTGAGGTCAGCACATTTCTACATCGTCCTAAACGCCGCAATTCATCTCACTGGCCCCAGTGTGGGGGGGGGGGGGGGGGGGGGGGGATTGGGGGCGGGGCTCTGCGTTCCACAATCCAACATTCATCTAGAACATAAGAGAACTATTCAGACAGATGCGCACACGCCTGCCCACACACACACACCCACACACACACACACACACACACACACGGCTTTGTTGCAGGATGATGCAAACCACCATCACAACATAAATGTATATATATATATATATATATAGTGGGCGGCACGGTGGCTTGGTGGTTTAGCACGTTCTCCTCTCAGCACTAGGGATTCCCGGTTCGAATCCCCATCTGGGTGGAGTTTCCATGTTCTCCCTGTGTCCGCGTGGGTTTCCTCCGGGTTCTCCGCTTTCCTCCCACAGTCCAAAAACATGGATCAAGTCAATTGAGTTCTCCAAATTGCCCCATATAGAGTGTGTCTCATGTGTGTCTGTGTGAGTGAGTGTGTGCCCAGCGATAGATTGGCGTCCTGTCCTGGGTGTATCTGCCCAGCGCCCGAAACGTTCTCCCCTGGATGGGCATGGGGAACCCCCACACGACCCTGATAGAGGATGAATCGGAAGATAATGGATGAATGAATGAATGAATATATATAGTACAGTTTAGGAATCCAGGACGGTTCCAGGTTCTCCAGCAGAACCTAAAACGAGCAACACGACTGTAAGACATGGTGATGTTAGGGTTCAAGTCCCTAAAGCACATGCGCATAACATCAAACACATAGAACCCATAGAACCGCAGATTACTGTCTGCGCTCAACAGTTTGGGGAAGGCCCGGTTCCATTCCAGCATGACACCAAAAGCAAGGACCATTACAGAAACCGATGAGAGGAAGAACCTGACTGTCCCTCACAGAGGCCCTGAACCCCCTCCACACACACACACACACACACACACACACACACACACACACACACCACCGGAATGAACTGGAACAGCGATCATGAGCCACGTCCTCTAACATCAGCTGGAAATTCTGAGACACTCCAAAATCATGTAGAACTCAGAGAATCGAACAGTAAACATCCTCTCTGTGTGTGTGTGTGTCTGGGGGGTGGGTGGGCTTACCTCGGGTTCTGCAGTAAATTAAACAAAGTAAAGTAAACGAGCTGTTCTGCATTTCGTCTCTAAACATCAGTATTCATTTAGAGCCGGGTTCTGGGTTCCAGGTTAATGTCCTCCACCCGGGTGGAGGACGAACGGACAGCGTACTCACTGTTCTGTGACCAGATGTCCTGCAGGTCTCTCCCGGTGCCGGCGCTGGTGCCCGTGTCCCGTCTGCGGCGTTTTAAGCGTTCGGTTCTCTGCCGTCATTGTCTCTGCCACAAAGGAGGGAATGATCGAGGACGGCATGTGAGACGTGAGCTAATCCCTCTCGCTCTCTCTGGCTGACCCGCTCGCCCCCCGTCCACCCACCCACCCCCCCACCCGCTGGACATGTTGATTCACTCCCACACAATCAGAGGGCCCCGCGAAGCCGCTGCCTGGCTGCATGGTTCTGCTGTCTCATGGATCTGCTGTCCCCTGGTTCTGCTGTCTCATGGATCTGCTGTCCCCTGGTTCTGCAGTCTCATGGATCTGCTGTCCCCTGGTTCTGCTGTCCCCTGGTTCTGTTGTCTCATGATTCTGCTCCCTCATGGCTCTGCAGTCCCCTGGTTCTGCTGTCTCATGATTTTTCAGTCCCCTGGTTCTGCTGCCTCATGGCTCTGCAGTCCCTTGGTTCTGCTGTCTCATGGATCTGCTGTCCCCTAGATCTGCTGTCCCTTGGTTCTGCTGCTTCATGGTTCTGCTGTCCCCTGGTTCTGCTGCCTCATGGATCTGCTGTCCCCTGGTTCTGCAGTCTCATGGATCTGCTGTCTCATGGATCTGCTGTCTCATGATTCTGCTCCCTCATGGCTCTGCAGTCCCCTGGTTCTGCTGTCTCATGGCTCTGCAGTCCCTTGGTTCTGCTGTCTCATGGATCTGCTGTCCCCTGGTTCTGCTGTCCCCTGGATCCGCTGTCCCTTGGTTCTGCTGCCCCTTGAATCCACTTGTCCCTTGGTTCTGCTGCCTCATGGCTATGCAGTCCCCTGGTTCTGCTGTCTCATGATTTTGCAGTCCCCTGGTTCTGCAGTCTCATGGATCTGCAGTCCATTGGTTCTGCTGTCACATGACTGTATTCCCCTGGTTCTGCAGTCTCATGATTTTGCAGTCCCCTGGTTCTGCAGTCTCATGGATCTGCTGTCCCCTGGTTCTGCTGTCTCATGATTTTGCAGTCCCCTGGTTCTGCTGTCTCATGGCTCTGCAGTCCCTAGGTTCTGCTGTCTCATGGCTCTGCAGTCCCCTGGCGTGGGGATCCATCACTGGACACAGACACACTCTATATGGGGCAATTTGGAGAATTCAATTGCCCTCGATCCATGTTTTTGAACTGTGGGAGGAAGCCGAACCCGGAGGAAACCCACGTGGAGGACATGCAAACTCCAACCAGAATGGGATTCGAACCGGGAATCCCTAGTGCTGAGAGGAGAACATGCTAAACCACTAAACCACTGGCTGCCCAACAGATAAATAATAAAGACACTGATTAAGCTCAAACATCAAAGACACTCTGCTCTGATCTTGGTGAAGACGAAGGTGCTCGGAGGTCATCAGTGTGGACGGGGGTGAGGATGAGGATGAGGGCACTTCAGAAGAACAGTTCCAGAATTCAAGACCTTCAGCGAGAACAGGTTCAGGTTTTTATTTTCATAAAGATGATTACAAAAAAAAAAAAACCCCAAAAAAAAAAAAAAAAAAACCAAAAAAAAAAAAAAAAAAACCCAAAAAAAACAACACAAAACACAAAACAACCCCCCCCCAAAAAAAAAAAAAAAAACAAACAAAAAAAAAAAAAAACACAAAACAAATCCCCCCCCCAAAAAAAACCAAAACAAACAAAAAAAAAAAAAACACAAAACAAATCCCCCCCCCCAAAGAAAAAAAACCAAAAAAAAAAAAAAAAAAAACACAAAACAACAAAACAACCCCCGCCCCCCCCCCAAAGAAAAAAAAAAAAACCTAAAAAAAAAAAAAAAAAAAAAAAAAAAAAAAACAGATTCACGTTTCAGAGTCCCAACACATACAGAACCGGTCCAACGTTAGGACACGCCCCCTTCTTTCTCCTCTTACCACATAGATGGACGTTGTAGTTTTATGTAGCCACAGATGTGTTCATTTCTATATTTAAAAAAAAAAAAAATAGAGGACGCAGTGCCTCCCACATGCTGAATAAACCTGGACTGACCCCAGGTCAGCACGACGATACGTACACCGGTCCTCCACCCTAAACTTTAGAGGCACTCTGGGGTGGGAGGGGGGTTCTGGCACGGCTGGGTTCTCCTGCAGCTCAGCGCTTTGTCATCAGTCCTGAGGGGCTTCCGCGCCTCACTTCCTCTTCGGATGCCCCTTCCCCGTCTTTACCCCTTTGCCACCCTTCCCCGTATTACCCCCTTTGCCACCCTTCCCCGCCTTTCCCCCTTTGCCACCCTTCCCCGTATTACCCCCTTTGCCACCCTTCCCCGCCTTTCCCCCTTTGCCACCCTTCCTGCCGCCCTTGCCCTTGTCCCTCTGCTCCTTCTTCCGTTGTCCCCGTATGTCCTTCTTCATTCTGCCATCCACCACGCGGAAGACGCCCTTCACCCCGGGGGGGCGGCGGATCTTGCGCCCGGCGCCTTTCTTGGCCACCACGTAGGTGACCTCCCTTTTCTCCTTCCCCACGCCGGCCTTCTTGTAGATGCTGCAAACACAGTGATGTCATGAGGGAGACCCCGTGTCATTAATCATTACTATAATAATAACAATAACCACAATCCGTCAGCTGGATGAGTGACAGCTGGCGGGACACGCCCACGATGCAGACCTCTTAAGCTGCGCCATCTTCTCCCGCTCCGAAATGTCCACCGTGTTCACCACAGCTTCGGCCTTCTTCTTGGCCTGCTCCATCTTCTTTAACGTCTGAGACTAGCAGATAACGGGGGGGGGGGGGGGGGGGGGGGGGGGGGGGGGGGGGGGGGGGGGTTAGTGTCGCCCCGACGCCACGCCGAGCTCAGAGACGTTACGATGCCACCGGAGGGCGCTCACCCGTCTCTTCTTCCGCGCTTTGGCCTCGGCCAGCTTCTTAATGGGACGAGCGTTGATCTCCTTCCACTTCTGCTTGTACTCCTCCACCATGTCCCGCGTCACCGGGATGGGCTTCCTCCTGTGTTTCTTCTCATCGTCGACGAACCAGAGGGGGACCTCGCCGTGGTCGTCCGAGCTGGCGAACCTGAGCGTGGGGGCAACCACACAGAGTTAACACTGGGTTAAAGTCAGCATCCTCTCAGCAGCATAGGAACGTCAGATCAGCATCAGCATCATATGAGCATCGTTTCAGCATCATAACGGCATCAGCATCACAGGAACGTCAGATCAGCATCAGCATGAGCATCGTTTCAGCATCATAACAGCATCATAACGGCATCAGCATCACAGGAACGTCAGATCAGCATCAGCATCATATGAGCAATCTTTCAGCATTATAACAGCATCAGGATCACACGAGCATCGTTTCAGCTTTATATCAGCATCATAGGAACGTCAGATCAGCATCAGCATCATGAGCCTCATTTCAGCATTATATCAGCATCAGAATCACATGAGCATCGTTTCAGCATCATAGGAACATCACATCAACATCATATGAGCATCGTTTCAGCATTATAACAGCATCAGCATCATATGAGCATCGTTTCAGCATTATAACAGCATCAGTATCATATGAGCATCGTTTCAGCATTATAACAGCATCAGTATAATATGAGCATCGTTTCAGCATTATAACAGCATCAGCATCATATGAGCATCGTTTCAGCATTATAACAGCATCAGCATCATATGAGCATCGTTTCAGCATTATAACAGCATCAGAATCATATGAGCCTCGTTTCAGCATTATAACAGCATCAGTATAATATGAGCATCGTTTCAGCATTATAACAGCATCAGGATCACATGAGCATCGTTTCAGCTTTATATCAGCATTATAGGAACGTCAGATCAGCATCAGGAGCCTGGTTTCAGCATCACAGGAACGTCAGATCAGCATCAGCATCATGAGCCTCATTTCAGCATTATATCAGCATCAGAATCACATGAGCATCGTTTCAGCTTTATATCAGCATTATAGGAACGTCAGATCAGCATCAGGAGCCTGGTCTCAGCATCACAGGAACGTCAGATCAGCATCATGAGCCTCATTTCAGCATTATATCAGCATCAGTATAATATGAGCATCGTTTCAGCATCATAGGAACGTCAGATCAGCATCATGAGCCTCGTTTTCAGCATTATAACAGCATCATAGGAACGTCAGATCAGCATCATGAGCCTCGTTTTCAGCATTATAACAGCATCATAGGAACGTCAGATCAGCATCATGAGCCTCGTTTTCAGCATTATAACAGCATCATAGGAACGTCAGATCAGCATCATGAGCCTCGTTTTCAGCATTATATCAGCATCATAACAGCATCAGGATTATATGAGCATCGTTTCAGCATCACAGGAACGTCAGATCAGCATCATACAAGCATCGTTTCAGCATCATAACGGCATCAGCATCATATGAGCATCGTTTCAGCATCAGAGGAACGTCAGATCAGCATCATACGAGCATCGTTTCAGCATTATAGGAACATCAGATCAGCATCATATGAGCATTGTTTCAGCATTATACCAGCATCATAGGAACGTCAGATCAGCATCATGAGCCTCGTTACAGCATTATAACAGCATCAGCATCATATGAGCATTGTTTCAACATTATAACAGCATTATAACAGCATCAGCATCATATGAGCATTGTTTCAGCATCATAACAGCATCAGTGTTATATGAGCATTGTTTCAACATTATAACAGCATTATAACAGCATCAGCATCATATGAGCATTGTTTCAACATTATAACAGCATTATAACAGCATCAGCATCATATGAGCATTGTTTCAGCATCATATGAGCATTGTTTCAGCATCATAACAGCATCAGCATCATATGAGCATTGTTTCAGCATTATAACAGCATTATAACAGCATCATATGAGCATTGTTACAGCATTATAACAGCGTCAGCGTTATATGAGCATCGTTTCAGCATCATAGGAACGTCAGATCAGCATCATGAGCCTCGTTTCAGCATTATAACAGCATCAGCATCATATGAGCATCATTACAGCATCAGCATCACAGGAACGTCAGATCAGCATCAGCATCACATGAGCCTCGCAGCATCAGCATCATCCTCACTAAACATCAGGCAAACTCATGTAAGGTGCCGTGTGATGGGCGGGCGACGCGGGACGACCCACCTGTGGAAGGAGTCGTCGATCAGATCCCTGCGTCTCTTCTTGGACGTGGCGAGCTGGGCACCGATAGCCAGACCCTCAGGGCTAAGGATCCGAGCTCGTTTACCTGAACAGAAACAATCTTTTTTCAGTAACCGTTTCGATTGGCATGTTCTCCTCCCTTCTAGAATCTAAAAACATAGAAGGATCAGATTCGCAGTTCTGTACTAGAACCCCAACTAGTCAAACCGAGACGCTCATCGGCTGAACAGACGTTCTGCGTGTGAGAACCTGCGATTCCATTCGGTTTAAAAAAATAATTAATTAAAGGAATTAACACCACACAGGAAAAGTTTCCCTTTAACCTACTTGTGCTTTCCACGGGAACGACCTGAAAGTCCTCATCACCTTCAGGCGCGTCGCCGGAACCGGGGTTCTTCTTCATTCTCTCGATGTCTCTGTGGACAGAGCGGAGAACATCATGTGATTTATGTAAGCGCGACTTCCTGTTTAAGAACCTGAAGTGGGGCAAATTAGTTCCTCAGCACGTTTGTTTAAAGTACAAGTTTTCTTAATTAGTTTACCGAACACGGCGGCACGGTGGTTCAGTGGTTTAGCACGTTCGCCTCTCAGCGCTAGGGATTCCCGGTTCGAATCCCCACCTGGGTGGAGTTTCCATGTTCTCCCCGTGTCCGCGTGGGTTTCCTCCGGGTTCTCCGGTTTCCTCCCACAGTCCAAAAACATGGATCAAGTCAATTGATTCCTCACAATTGCCCAATATAGAGTGTGTGTGTGAGTGAGTGTGGGTCCAGCAATAGGTTGGCGTCCTGTCCTGGGTGTATCTGCCCAGCGCTTGAGACGTTCTCCCCTGGATGGGCATGGGGAACCCCCCCCCCCGGCGACCTTAATAGAGGATAAAGTGGAAGATAATGAATGAATGAGTTTTCTGAACAAATAAACTAACAACCACCTTTCATCATCACTGCTGTCACTCGAATCATCATCATCATCGGAACCCTTTTCGTCTCCGGCAGGCTTCTCGACTTCTTGTGAGGGTGTGGCCTCCTCCTCCTCCTCCCCCGCCTCCTCGTCTCCTGCAGCATCATCCGCCGCCTCCTCAGCCTTCCTCTTCTTTGCTTTGCCTGAAAGAACACATCTTTAGAACGCAGCACTGCATCTCAAAGTGGGGTATAAAAGTATGGGGACACCAAAGTATGGGGACACCTAAACGTTGAACTTGATGTTCTAACATACTTGTGTATATATTGTGTAAAGTGTTTATTCCGAAGTCTCACCGCGAGAATTTCAAACGCACACGTCCAGACTTACAGTGAATGACAAATAAACGTCAAACTATTACAGCTGAAAAAGCGCTTTCTTTACCCCGAAAAGAACAGAGAAAAGCTTTCCGTTGACTTTGGGAGGGTCTGTGGGGATCTTATGCCTGTGTGAGGTCAGGCACCGATGACCGATGTAATGTCTGAGGGTCTTTCTGATCAAAAATGACCCGTCCAGGTCTTTATGGAGCTTCATTTGAATATTAAGGTCTAGTCCGAGTGCAACGGGAAAGCGCCCCCAGTCTGTGAGTGGATCATACAGAAAGCCTGGCTGGGTGACTGACGTTAAACACCAAACGCGAGTGTAACACCTGGATTCAGTCAGCAGATTGTTGTACAGTGTGGGGAACGTGATGTCACTCGTCACATGCTCAGTGATGTATGTTTAATACAGTGTACATGAACAGATACCTGCAGTCTGTTTGGTGAGAAGCATTTGGGTTTGTTTGAGTTCCCTCACCGCATCCCCGTCCCCATCGATGTTCAGTTCAGCAAAGATGTCCTGAAAAGACAACATCACCATCATCAGTACCACCATCATCACCAGTACCACCATCATCACCATCATCACCAGTACCACCATCATCACCATCATCACCAGTACCACCATCACCATCATCATCAGTACCACCATCACCATCATCAGTACCACCATCACCAGTACCACCATCATCAGTACCACCATCACCATCATCATCAGTACCATCATCACCATCATCATCAGTACCACCATCACCATCATCAGTACCACCATCACCATCATCAGTACCACCACCACCATCATCAGTACCACCACCACCATCATCAGTACCACCACCATCACCATCATCAACATCACCATCACCATCATCAGTACCACCATCACCATCATCAGTACCACCACCACCATCATCAGTACCACCACCATCACCATCATCAGTACCACCATCACCATCATCAGTACCACCACCATCACCATCATCAGTACCACCATCACCATCATCAACATCACCCATCACCATCATCAGTACCACCATCACCATCATCAGTACCACCATCACCATCATCAGTACCACCACCATCACCATCATCAGTACCACCATCACCATCATCAACATCACCATCATCAGTACCACCATCACCATCATCAGTACCACCACCATCACCATCATCAGTACCACCATCACCATCATCAGTACCACCACCATCACCATCATCAGTACCACCATCACCATCATCAGTACCACCATCACCATCATCATCATCAGTACCACCATCACCATCATCAGTATCACCATCACCATCAGTACCACCATCATCAGTACCACCATCATCAGTACCACCATCACCATCATCGGTACCACCATCATCAGTACCACCATCATCACCATCTTCAGTACCACCATCATCAACATCTCCATCACCATCACCACCATCATCAGGATGGTTTTTAAAGATCCGTTCTCTGAGACTCTGTAAAGCTGATGTATCTTCCTCGGTGACTGAGATCACAGTAGGTTTCAGATACCTTGCTGAACCACATGCTGGTCTCTCGGTCGCGTCTCTCCTCTTTTCCCTCTAAATCCACCAGCAGCTCATTTCCCTGCTCCTCTTCATCTTTATTCTCCTCTTCTTTGAAGGAAACCCTGCAGGAAGCAACAGCAATACGTTTCAGATTGTACTCAACACAATTAAATGTTAGTACAGTCCTCCCACCTTAAACCATGAGTGCTGGGATAAGCTCCAGCATCCCCTACCACCCTGATCAGCAAAAACGTCTGAAAAAGAATTAAAGTTTTACTTCTTCTTTGGGATCTTCTGCTTCAGCTGCTGCTCTCGGTCCTCGATCTCTGCCATGTCGTCGTCGTCCAGGTCCGAGGCCAGAGAGACCATGTCGCTCTCGCTGTCAGAGATGTGCACGTCGTCCTCCTTCTCCTCGTCCTCCAGAGCGTCCGCGGCCTTCATGTCACCCAGAGACACTTTACTCAGATCCTGCAGGAGCAGCACACACAGGAGAGTGAGCCATGTACACGAGCCCAACCCACAGACACACACACACCCTATAACAGCAAGAAACACACACACACACACACTGCATAACAGAGTGAGACACACACACACACACACTAAAGAGAGACAGGCGTTGAGAACAGGGATGAGACGCACGCTTTCGCAATTAATCATGTTTAGAAATATTACAATTAATTCATCGTAGGAGTGCACCATCATCGTCATGACGATTTAATTTTTTTAATTTCGATTTTCAAACAAATTAATAAAAGAAAATACATTAAAAATTAATTACATTTAATATTTTCTATTATTATTCAGCGTGAAATACAATACATTATTTTCTCATACTTTTGTAGAAACTGCGTTCTGTAATTTGGCCACTAGATGGCAGAATTCCATCTGTTACTCAGAGATCAGCATTCTCTTTAAAAACCGGAGAAGATCAGAATATTCACGATTTTGTTTTTAATAAACACATTTCTGAATCAAACCTTGTATTTTTTTTTTACTACGGTGTGTTTGTAAGTGTTTTATCAAAGCAATAAAAAATAAAATAAAAACACTCGAGGTCGTGCATTATTGCGAATTAAGCCACGCCCTCTCGTATCGCAATGCCTTATTATGTCATTGACAGGGCAGCACACTCACTCACACAGACACACTCTATATGGGGCAATTTGGAGAACTCAATTGACCTTGATCCATGTTTTTGGACTGTGGGAGGAAACCGGAGAACCCGGAGGAAACCCACGCGGACACGGGGAGAACATGGAAACTCCACCCAAATGGTGATTGGAACCGGGAATCCCTAGCGCTGAGAGGAGAACGTGCTGACCACTAAGCCACCGTGCTGCCCTCCTGTAGGACTGTAAATAACTAAAATTAGAAAATTAGATTTTTATCTTGTATATATAGGTTCCTAACTGTATTTAAATCTTTAGGCGGCACGGTGGCTTAGTGGTTAGCACGTTCTCCTCTCAGCGCTAGGGATTCCTGGTTCGAATCCCCATCTGGGTGGAGTTTCCATGTTCTCCCTGTGTCTGCGTGGGTTTCCTCCGGGTTCTCCGGTTTCCTCCCACAATCCAAAAACATGGATCAAGTCAATTGAATTCTCCATATTGCCCCATATAGAGTGTCTGTGTGAGTGAGTGTGTGCCCAGCGATGGGTTGGCGCCCTGTCCTGGGTCTATCTGCCCAGCGCCCGAGATGTTCTCCCCTGGATGGGCATGGGCATGGGGAAACCCCCCCCCCCCCGCGACCCTAATAGAAGATAAAGCGGGAGATAATGAATGAGGTCAGTAACAATCAAAAGTGTATGAAATATTACACAAGATCGCTCTATAGCACAGATCAGAGGGTGTGTGTGTGTGTGTGTGTGTGTGTGTGTGTGTGTGTGTGTGTGTGTTTAAGGTGGTGCTATATCCCTGATGAAAACCACATTAATAAGTGACACTGCTGCATGACGTGTGTGTGTGTGTGTGTGTGTGTGTGTGTGTGTGTGTGTATGATTCGAGGTACCTTGGCTTTATTAATGGTGCTGAGGGAGAACATGTCAGACTGTCCCTCATCAGCAATCGAGACTCCCGGCAGGTCCATCTTCAGCTCCATCCTCTCTCTCTGCTTGCGCCGCTCTTTCAGAAGCTTCTTCTTCTTCCTGCCGTCACACGTTAAAGTCAGCGCCTCCGTCGCCCTGCGTTCACAGCCCCGCCTTCTCGCCATTCGTACCGTTTCAGGTCTGCGATCTCCTCAGCCTTCAGCCCCGTCAGCTGTTTCTCCAGCTCCTCCTCCTCCTCCTCCTTCTCCTCGAGGTCCTTCTTCTCCTCCGCGGCCGCCGCCGCCGCCTTCGTCTTCTTCGTCCTCCTCTCCTCCACGTCGCTGTCGTCGTCGGAACTGAAACTGAATCGCGAGCAGACGCAGATGGCTGTTAATCGCGTGACCTCGGGCGTCTGCGGCGGTGGAACCCTCTGCCGTGCGGCTACCTGATGTCCTGTCCCAGCTGTTTGGCTTCCTCCTTCAGCTTCTTGGCCAGGGACCTCCTCAGCTTCGTTCGCCACGACAACAGGAGCCTGAGAGATTCAAGATTCAAGAAAATGTTATCATTATTAACATCACGTGAGGTACATGAGATAAGAACGACATTATGGGTCACGGACCTCCGATGACCCCGTTATTTTAAAGTTATAATTTAAATTCAAGTTTTAAAGAAGAAAATGACAGAGAAAAAAAATTACAGTATATAGACATGTGAAATATAATAATATACAATATATAAATACAAATAATAATATGTTCTCCCCGTGTCCGCGTGGGTTTCCTCCGGGTTCTCCGGTTTCCTCCCACAGTCCAAAAACATGGATCAAGGTCTATTGAGTTCTCCAAATTGCCCCATATAGAGTGTGTCTGTGTGAGTGAGTGTGTGTCCAGTGATAGACTGGCACCCTGTCCTGGGTCTATCTGCCCAGCGCCCGAAACGTTCTCCCCTGGATGGGCATGGGGAACCCCACCGCGACCCTAATAGAGGATAAAGCGGAAGATAATGAATGAATGAACTATAAATATAATATATAAATGTATATATACAACATATAAAATAAATTTAAGAATATATATATATTCATTCATTATCTCCCGCTTTATCCTCTATCAGGGTTTGCGGGGGGGGGGGTTTCCCCCATGCCCATCCAGTTTGGTGAGAACGTTTCGGCGCCGCTGGGGCAGATACACCCAGGACAGGGCGCCAATCCATCGCTGAACACACACTCCACCACCACAGACACACTCTATATGGGCCAATTTTTTGAGAATTCATTGACTTGATCCATGTTTTTGGACTGTGGGAGGGAAACCGGAGAACCCGGAGGAAAACCCAACGCAGACACGGGGAGAACATGGAAACTCCACCCAGATGTGGATTCGAACCGGGGAATCCCTAGCGCTGAGAGGAGAACATTGCTAAACCACTAAGCCACCGTGCCGCCTACACACACATATATATATATATATATATATATATATATTATATATATATATATATATATATATATATATATATATACACACACATACACTATTTATAAAAAGTAGTATACAATGCGGACAAATTAAGAGTTGGCGTCGAACTGCGTGACATCAGAGGCAGAGAGACACCCCCTCCTCACCTGAGCTCCTTTCTCCCGAGAAC
>JAFMOC010000280.1:250000-347500 GCA_019802505.1 Corydoras sp. C115
AATTTAAGAGGGTAAGAAAAATAGAATGAAGATAAAATAAAAAATATAAAATAAAATTTAACTATGTATTTACACTAATAACTACTAATAATAACTAATAGTTTGCATCTCATGTACCACGTGTTACATAAATGACAATAAAGCCTCCTCGAACCAAAATACTTTAAACAAACGCAGTGTTAGGATGTAATTGTATATTGTAACACGTGTGCTATAATTAAATTAGGTTTAAACTGATGTTTGAAATACTTTTATCGTAAAGTAATGACTGTGTGACCTCAAGAGTCTCAAAATATCAATCTTAAGTCTTATTTTGGCGGCACTGTTTAGTTTTAAAGCAAATTATTATAATAAATAAAAAAAATTTGCACGTATTTTTTTTATTTAAGGTGAGAGTTTCATGAGAAACGACGATCGGGAGAATGTTTCGCTGGGCAGATACACCCAGGACAGGGTGCAAATCCACTCTCACACTGTATGGGGCGATTTATAGCATTTGATTCACCTTGAATCCATCCATCCATCCATTATCTCCCGCTTTATCCTATATTAGTGTCGCGAGGGGGTTCCCCATGCCCATCCAGGGGAGAACGTTTCGGGCGCTGGGCAGATAGACCCAGGACAGGGCGCCAATCTAACGCTGGACACACACTCTTACACAGACACACTCTATATGGGGCAATTTGGGGAATTCAATTGACTTGATCCATGTTTTTGGATTGTGGGAGGAAACCGGAGAACCCGGAGGAAACCCACACGGATTTTTTTATTTAAGGTGTGAATTTCATGAGAAACGACGATCTGACGTCTCTGAACACACGACAACAACGAGGCAAAAGGTTTTTCACACGTTCAGAGCTTCGGGTTAATTTCTGATTAAATAAATAATTAAGGTGTCATGGTGGCTTAGTGGTTTGGCATGTTCTCCTCTCAGCGCTAGAGATTCCCGGTTCGAATCCCCATCTGGGTGGTTTCCATGTCCTCCCCGTGTCCGCGTGGGTTTCCTCCGCGTTCTCCAGTTTCCTCCCACAGTCCAAAAAACATGGATCAAGGTCAATTGAGTTCTCCAAATTGCCCCATATAGAGTGTGTGTGTGTGAGTGAGTGTGTGTCCAGCGATGGATTGGCGCCCTGTCCTGGGTCTATCTGCCCAGCGCCCGAAACGTTCTCCCATGGATGAGCATGGGGAACCCCCCCCGCGACACTAATAGAGGATAAAGCGGAAGATAATGAATGGATACGGGGTGGCACGGAGGCTTAGTGCTTTAGCATGTTCTCCTCTAGGGATTCCCGGTTCGAATCCCCATCTGGGTGGAGTTTCCATGTCCTCCCCGTGTCTGCGTGGGGTTCCTCCGGGTTCTCCGCTTTCCTCCCACAATCCAAAAACATGGATCAAGGTCAATTGAGTTCTCCAAATTGCCCCATATAGAGTGTGTCTGTGTGAGTGAGTGTGTGTACAGTGATAGATTGGCGCCTTGTCCTGGGTGTATCTGCCCAGCGCCCGAGACGTTCTCCCCTGGATGGGCATGGGGAACCCCACCGCGACCCTAATAGAGGATAAAGTGGGAGATAATGGATGAATGAATGATTAAAACGCTGAACGGCGGACTGACGGTCTGAGCTAAAGACGCTAACGCTGTAAACACACGTCGCAAACCGCTCTGCGTTCGGATGAACTCACCCGTTTCTTTGGCCAGATGATAAAACTTGTCCTTGCGCGTCTTTCCGACTTTTAATTTCTTCCCCATTTTTTAAAATGTATATATATATATATTTTATTTTTTTTTTACAAAAAACGACACGAAAACAGAACCGACGGCGCGCGACTCACGAACGGCAAACACGTGCACGCACGCTGGCGGCGCGGGAACATGACGTCACTCGCCGCGTGCGTCTCGCGAGGGGAGCGATCCGATTCAAAAAAAATTTATTTAGTTAATATAAAGCACATTTCAAAAATAGCCGAAGCTGAACCAAAAGTGCCGTGTGCGTTCGATCAAAACTCTATATGCATACGTTTATATACACATTGTATAAAATAACACATTATTATAACACATTATATAAAATATGATAGGTGGCTTAGTGGTTTTAGCATGTTCTCCTCTCAGCACTAGGGATTCCCGGTTCGAATCCCCATCTGGGTGGAGTTTCCATGTTCTCCCCGTGTCCGCGTGGGTTTCCTCCGGGTTCTCCGGTTTCCTCCCACAGTCCAAAATCATAGATCAAGGTCAATTGAGTTCTCCAAATTGCCCCATATAGAGTGTGTCTGTGTGAGTGAGTGTGTGTCCAGCGATAGATTGGCGCCCTGTCCTGGGTGTACCTGCCCAGCGCCTGATACGTTCTCCCCTGGATGGGCATGGTGAACCCCACCGCGACCCTATAGGCTTCCTCCGGGTTCTCCGCTTTCCTCCCACAGGCCAAAAACATGGATCAAGGTCAATTGAGTTCTCCAAATTGCCCCATATAGAGTGTGTCTGTGTGAGTGAGTGTGTGTCCAGCGATAGATTGGTGCCCTGTCCTGGGTCTATCTGCCCAGCGCCCGAAACGTTCTCCCCTGGATGGGCATGGGGAACCCCCACCCCCACCTTAATAAAGGATAAAGCGGAAGATAATGGATGGATTGATTCAAGGTGAATGAAATGCTATAAATTTCCCCATACAGTGTGTGAGTGGATTTGCACCCTGTCCTGGGTGTATCTGCCCAGCGCCCGAAACGTTCTCCCCTGGATGGGCATGGGGAACCCCACCGCGACCCTAATAGAGGATAAGGCAGAAGATAATGGATGGATGGATTCAAGGTGAATCAAATGCTCTAAATTGCCCCATACAGTGTGTGAGTGGATTTGCACCCTGTCCTGGGTGTATCTGCCCAGCGCCCGAAACGTTCTCCCCTGGATGGGCATGGGGAACCCCCACCGCGACCCTAATAGAGGATAAGGCAGAAGATAATGGATGGATGGATTCAAGGTGAATCAAATGCTCTAAATTGCCCCATACAGTGTGTGAGTGGATTTGCACCCTGTCCTGGGTGTATCTGCCCAGCGCCCGAAACGTTCTCCCCTGGATGGGCATGGGGAACCCCACCGCGACCCTAATAGAGGATAAGGCAGAAGATAATGGATGGATGGATTCAAGGTGAATCAAATGCTCTAAATTGCCCCATACAGTGTGTGAGTGGATTTGCACCCTGTCCTGGGTGTATCTGCCCAGCGCCCGAAACGTTCTCCCCTGGATGGGCATGGGGAACCCCACCGCGACCCTAATAGAGGATAAGGCAGAAGATAATGGATGGATGGATTCAAGGTGAATCAAATGCTCTAAATTGCCCCATACAGTGTGTGAGTGGATTTGCACCCTGTCCTGGGTGTATCTGCCCAGCGCCCGAAACGTTCTCCCCTGGATGGGCATGGGGAACCCCACCGCGACCCTAATAGAGGATAAAGCGGAAGATAATGGATGGATGGATTCAAGGTGAATCAAATGCTCTAAATTGCCCCATACAGTGTGTGAGTGGATTTGCACCCTGTCCTGGGTGTATCTGCCCAGCGCCCGAAACGTTCTCCCCTGGATGGGCATGGGGAACCCCACTGCGACCCTAATAGAGGATAAAGCGGGAGATAATGAATGAATGAATGAATAATAATAATAATAATAATAATAATAATAATAACTGGAGGCAGACTGGGATTCGAACCCGGGTCGCCAGCGTTGAGAGGAGAACGCGTTAACCACTGAGACGATGTAAACTGGCTGAGGCAACGAGCGCTACTATTGGTTAAACCGACTCTACGTCATCAGCGATAGTCGAAGGTTGTAGGGCTGCTCGTGGAAGTTTCGAGATCATCATGGCGGCCTACATGAAGATGTGGGAGCGCTACAGAGCGGCGTGCCGAGCGCTCAGCGTCCTCTCCAAACCCTGCGCCCCGCGGCCGGGGGGAGCCGCCTGTCCGCGGCCGCAGTGGGACGCCCCCCGCCGCGGCGGCTCCGTGACGGCGGCGGCGGCGGGGCAGAGCGCGCTGAGGACCGGCGACCCGAGGACATGGAGGCGGATCAGCGGCGTCCTCTCGCCCGCGGGGCAGACCCTCAGCTCCGCCTGCCCGCCGAGCCGCGACCACCGCAGGTACCTGTTCGGGAGCAGGAGCGGCGGGATGGCGGGCGAGAGCGGCGCGGAGAGCGGCGGCTCGGACGGGGATGAGTCCGGCGCGGATGGCGCGGAGTCCGGGTCCGGGGCGCCCGCGCCGCACATCACCGCGCTGACTCCCATGATGGTTCCCGAGGTGTTCCCTCACGTTCCCCTCATCGCCGTCAGCAGGAACCCGGTGTTCCCGCGGTTCATCAAGATCATAGAGGTAAAAAGGGTGGAGGAAGGCGTGGGGGCATTCTGCACAGCATCTATCCATCATATTTACTAGGGTCGTGGGTTCCCCTGCCCATCCAGGGGAGAACGTTTCGCTGGGCAGATACACCCAGGACAGGGTGCAAATCCACTCTCACACTGTATGGGGCAATTTAGAGCATTCGATTCACCTTGAATCCATCCATCCATCACCTTCCGCTTTATCCTCTATTAGGGTCGCGGGGGGTTCCTCATGCCCATCCAGGGGAGAACGTTTCGCTGGGCAGATACACCCAGGACAGGGTGCAAATTCACTCACACTGTATGGGCCAATTTATAGCATTTGATTCACCTTGAATCCATCCATCCATTATCTTCCGCTTTATCCTATATTAGGGTCGCGGGGGGTTCCCCATGCCCATCCAGGGGAGAACGTTTCGGACGCTGGGCAGATACACCCAGGACAGGGTGCAAATCCACTCTCACACTGTATGGGGCAATTTATAGCATTTAATTCACCTTGAATCCATCCATCCATTATCTTCCGCTTTATCCTATATTAGGGTCGCGGGGGGGGGGGGGGTTCCCCATGCCCATCCAGGGGAGAACGTTTCGCTGGGCAGATACACCCAGGACAGGGTGCAAATCCACTCACACTGTATGGGGCAATTTATAGCATTTGATTCACCTTGAATCCATCCATCCATTATCTTCCACTTTATCCTATATTAGGGGGAGGGGGGGGGGTTCCCCCATGACCATCCAGGGGAGAACGTTTCGGGCGTTGGGTAGATACACACAGGACAGGACGCCAATCTATCGCTGGGCACACACTCACTCACACAGACACACTCTATATGGGGCAATTTGGAGAAGTCAATTGACTTGATCCATGTTTTTGGACTGTGGGAGGAAACCGGAGAACCCGGAGGAAACCCACACGTATACGAGAACATGCTAAACCACTATGCCGCCCTTGTATATTTAGCTCTTAATGAAAACTCTCTGAAGGTATTAAATGGATGTATGGTGTTTGTTTATGGAGAAGGTTCTTGGTCAAGGGCATAATAATCCACCACCCTAATTATACCTGGTCCTGATGGTGAGAGAACATACTAAAGGTTCTACGAAGTATGTGGAGGAACCAAATGGACTGCAGAATGTAATTGTAGGACATCTATATAGAAGGTGGAGCTGATATAATTAACTGAGAGAGGAAACGAGGGGGTGGACACAGAGACACGTCCCCTGTTATTAAACATTTAAAGTCTCATTTCAATGACATGCTGCAGGTTTGTTTGTAGCTACGGCTTTTGTGACGGAACGTCCACCTCACTCACCTGTTCCTTCACGTCTCCAGGTGAAGAACAAGCCGCTGATGGACCTGCTGAGGAGGAAGGTGCGACTCGCTCAGCCGTACGCCGGAGTTTTTCTGAAGAAGGACGATAAGTACGGACTGCGCCATGGTTCTCTGTCGAAAGATAAAAATAATAATTTAATATGGGGGGGGGGGGGCGGCACGGTGGCTCAGTGGTCAGCACGTTCTCCTCTCAGCACTAGGGATTAGCAGTTCGAATCCCCATCTGGGTGGAGTTTCCATGTGCTCCCCGTGTCTGCGTGGGTTTCCTCCGGGTTCTCCGGTTTCCTCCCACAGTCCAGAAACATGGATCAAGTCAATTGAGTTCTCCAAATTGCCCCATGTAGAGTGTGTGTGTGCGATGGATTGGCGCCCTGTCCTGGGTCTATCTGCCCAGCGCCCGAAATGTTCTCTCCTGGATGGGCATGGGGAACCCCACCGCGACCCTAATAGAGGATAAAGCGGAAGATAATGAATGAATGAAATTGCCCCATATAGAGTGTGTATGTATGAGTGAGTGAGTGTGTGTCCAGCGATGGATTGGCGCCCTGTCCTGGGTGTATCTGCCCAGCGCCCGAAACGTTCTCCCCTGGATGGGCATGGGGAAACCCCCCCGCGACCCTAATAAAGGATAAAGCAGAAGATAATGGATGGATGGATTCAAGGTGAATCAAATTCTATAAATTGCCCCATAGTGTGTGAGTGGATTTGCACTCTGTCCTGGGTGTATCTGGCCAGCGCCCGAAACATTCTCCCCTGGATGGGCATGGGGAACCCCCCCCCCGGCGCGACCCGCGACCCTAATAAAGGATAAAGCAGAAGATATTGGATGGATGGATTCAAGATGAATCAAATGCTCTAAATTGCCCCATACAGTGTGTGAGTGGTTTTGCAACCTGTCTTGGGTCTATCTGCCCAGCGCCCGAAACGTGAAATTGCCCCCCTGGATGGGCATGGGGCAACCCCCCCCCCCCCCCCCCATGGGGCGACCCAACCCTAATATAGGATAAAGGGGAAGATAATGGATGGATGGATTCAAGGTGAATCAAATGCTTTCTAAATTGCCCCATACAGTGTGTAGTGGTTTTGCAGTCCTGGGTGTATCTGCCAGCGCCCGAAACGTTTCTCCCCTGGGGGGGGGGTCCCCCTGCCCATCCAGGGGAGGGTCCCCCTGCCCATCCAGGGGAGGACCCCCCCCCCCCCCCGCAACCCTAATAGAGGATAAAGCGGGAGATAATGAATAAATGAAATTGCCCCATATGAGTGTGGTCTGTGTGAGTGAGTGTCCAGCGAGTGCCCAGCGCCCGAAACGCTTCACCCTAATATAGGATAAAGGGGAAGATAATGGATAGATGGATTCAAGGTGAATCAAATGCTCTAAATTGCCCCATACAGTGTGTGAGTGGATTTGCACCCTAGGATAAAGCGGGAGATAATGGATGAATGAAATGAGGAGTCACGCTTCACCTTTTCCAGTGACGAGTCGGACGTGGTGGAGAACCTGGAGACGGTGTACCACACGGGGACGTTTGTGCAGATCCACGAGATGCAGGACCTCGGCGATAAGCTGCGCATGATCGTGATGGGACACCGGCGGTAAGCACGCCGACGTGACGGTTAGGGACAAATAAATAACGAAACAAATGGAAGTGGGACGAAGTCGGACGTCTGCAGGATTCGGATCGCGAAGCCGCTGGACGTGGAGGACGAGGACTCGACGCCGGCGCTGGAGTCGGATCCGGAACAGGGCAAGACGCCACGGCGGAAGCCGAAGCGTCATCGCAAGGACCTCGGGGTCTCTGGCGGACGCCATGGCGGAGAGGGTGAAGGAGGTGGAGTTGGCGGCGGAGGCCGTGCCGCTGCCCGGCAACGAGGTCCTGATGGTGGAGGTGGACAACGTCATGCACGAGGAGTTTCAGGTCACAGAAGAGGTCAAGGTAAGGTGGGGGGGGGGCGTGAACAGCCGTGAGGTGTAGCTCCGCCTCCACGGATTGTCTGGGTGTGGCTTCAGGGGAAACTAACGGGGCTCCTGTGTTTAGGCTCTGACTGCGGAGATTGTCAAGACCATCCGAGATATCATCGCTCTGAATCCATTATACAGGTAACACACACACACACACACACACACACACACACACACACTAGGGGTGTGAATCTCTGTGTCTGGCGATTCGATTCTGATTTTTGAGGTCACGATTCGATTCAGAATCGATTGTTTTTTTTTTCAGTTCAAATGGTCTTTCATGTGATTGACCAGATGAAACGAGAACGGCGGCACGGTGGCTTAGTGGTTTAGCACGTTCTCCTCTCAGCACTAGGGATTCCCGGTTCGAATCCCCATCTGGGTGGAGTTTCCATGGTTCTCCCCGTGTCCGCGTGGGTTTCCTCCGGGTTTTCCGGTTTCCTTCCACAGTCCAAAAACATGGATCAAGTCAATTGAATTCTCCAAATTGCCCCATATAGAGTGTGTCTGTGTGAGTGAGTGTGTGCCCAGCGATGGATTGGCGCCCTGTCCTGGGTGTATCTGCCCAGCGCCCGAAACGTTCTCCCCTGGATGGGCATGGGGAACCCCGCGCGACCCTAATAGAGGATAAAGCGGGAGATAATGAATGAATGAAACGAGGATGTAAACCAATAGAACATTTATTTAAAACCATACGTTCAGGTTCCGTCCTGTATCAAATCTTTTTGCATCATTTTATATTCATATAAAAATAGGACTGCGCTAAATTAAAATGAGCAGCGTTAGGTTCGCTGAGCTGCCCGGCCTTTTCTTACATAAAAAAACATCTATCAATGAACAAATAATATATTAATACAAAAGTTTACCATCGTGCATTTGCCTTTAATCCAAACTAAAATACAGGCTTTACAGTCAGAGTGCATTTAGATTCTGCAAATCCTTCAATTTAACCTTAAAAAATAAAATACATACTTCAGTCTTTTTAACTATATTGCAACAACGTTCGCTACATTTAAAAAAAAAATAAAAAAAACATAAACACTAGCTGCAATATTCGCTGATTCGACGATTCGATTCGGAGAACCGTAGTCGACTATGAACCTCATAGTCGAATGTACCATTTTGACCACATTGGGGGTGCCCATGGCTGCTGCTAAGCATTAGTTTTTACATGAAATGTCTTTGTTTTCGTTATATATATAGCCTTTTGTCAAATAAAATCATCCTAATTTCTGTTAATATTTTTTTTAAATGATGTGTGTGCTTTAACAATAGGCTACACATTAATAAAGCAAGTAAAATATAAAAAAAAAATATTTTTTTTTAAAAACCACGCTTATAGCGCCATCGACTATCAGTCGACTACAGGGAAAATCTGACGAATCAGATTCGACTATGAAAATCCTTAGTTGAAGACACCCCTAATAAACACATTTTTAAAAAATCGATTCTTGGGCATTGTGAATCGATTTTTTTTTTCCAGCACCCCTAACACACACACAGCCCTGAGGCATCTGATCCCCATGGACTGCTGTACCTGTTCTTGTGTTCTGCAGGGAGTCGGTTCTGCAGATGATGCAGGCTGGACAGAGGGTGGTCGACAATCCCATCTACCTGAGCGACATGGGCGCCGCCCTGACGGGCGCAGAGTCCCACGAGCTGCAGGACGTCCTGGAGGAAACCAACGTCAGCCTTCTGAACTCTTTCAGCATCTCCTTTTGATCTGTAGACAACGTTTGTGACGTGTGTGTGATGTGTGTGTGTGTGTGTGTGTGTGTGTGTGTGTGTAGATACCAAAACGTCTGTACAAGGCTCTGTCGCTGCTGAAGAAGGAGTTCGAGCTGAGTAAACTGCAGCAGCGTCTCGGCAGAGAGGTGAGCGACGGCGTCTCGGGCGCGTCTCCAGAACGTGGACCGTCGAGGAACCCGAGCTGAAATGTCCTCTGGGCGTCTCTCCCTCCGTCTGGCCCTCAGGTGGAGGAGAAGATCAAGCAGACCCACAGGAAGTACCTCCTGCAGGAGCAGCTGAAGATCATCAAGAAGGAGCTGGGCCTGGAGAAGGAGGACAAGGACGCCATCGAGGAGAAGTTCCGCGAGAGGCTGAAGGAGCGCACCGTGCCGGAGCACATCATGGAGGTCATCGACGAGGAGCTGAACAAGCTGAGTCTGCTGGACAACCACTCGTCCGAGTTCAAGTGAGTGACCTCGTAGGGGGCCTACGGTGAAGTGCACTTGGTTGAGGAGGGATGAACACGCCCCCATCTGTCCCCCACCCCGCAGCGTCACGAGGAACTACCTGGACTGGCTGACCTCCATGCCGTGGGGCACCAACAGCACGGAGAACCTGGAGCTTTCCCGCGCCAAGGAGGTTCTGGAGGAGGATCATTACGGGATGGACGACGTGAAGAAGCGCATCCTCGTAAGACGGCCCCTCGGTTTCAGACCCCCACCCCAGGTTCGGCTCCCCACCCTTGGCTCACGCTCTGTTCTCCTGCAGGAGTTCATCGCGGTCAGTCAGCTGAAGGGCAGCACCCAGGGGAAGATCCTCTGCTTCTACGGACCGCCCGGCGTCGGGAAGACCAGCATCGCCCGCTCCATCGCCCGGGCGCTGAACCGCGAGTACTTCCGCTTCAGCGTGGGGGGCATGACGGACGTCGCCGAAATCAAAGGCCACAGGTACGGAGAGGGAGGCGAGGCTTGGAGGTTTGAACTGTCAAGGTAGGACTTCTGTAGGACCTTGTTGACTTCTGCGCCCCCCGCAGGAGGACGTACGTCGGCGCGATGCCCGGGAAAATCATCCAGTGCTTGAAGAAGACGAAGACGGAGAACCCGCTCGTCCTCATCGACGAGGTCGGTGTCTGAAACGCCGACGCGGTCAACCACGTTTGTTATGATTTTAAACCCCGGCCCCCCCCCCCCTCTTTTCTTTCTGACCGATAAAGGTGGATAAGATCGGCCGCGGTTACCAAGGAGACCCGTCCTCCGCCCTGCTGGAGCTGCTGGACCCGGAGCAGAACGCACACTTCCTGGACCATTACCTGGACGTCCCCGTCGATCTGTCCAAGGTGACCCGACGTCTCCGAGCTCCACCCCGAGTCGGTCACTGTCGCTCTTGGAGCGCCGCCCTTCATGGTTCCGTCATGCGTCTGTTCAGGTTCTCTTCATCTGCACCGCCAACGTGCTCGACACCATCCCGGAGCCCCTGAGAGATCGGATGGAGATGATCAACGTGTCCGGCTACGTGGCTCAGGAGAAGCTGGCCATCGCAGAGGTCCGGGTTCCGTCGTTTTTGGGACGGTGACGTGTTGAATGTTATGTGGTACCCCATGGGTGACACGGCCATGTGTTGTGTCTATAGAGATACCTGGTTCCTCAGCTGAGGGTTCTGTGCGGTCTGGACGAGCAGAAGACCAGCATCTCGTCCGAGGCTCTGAACGTCCTGATCCGTCAGTACTGCAGGGAGAGCGGGGTCAGGAACCTCCAGAAACAGGTGGAGAAGGTACGACGTTCCGAAGGTCATCCCTTTCCATCCTGCCCCTCATACTCGCTGTCCTGACCTCCTCATGGACGCCATCCATCCATCATCTTCCGCTTGTCCAGGGTTCGGGTCGCGGGGGCAGCGACCGAAGGTAGGGAGACCCAGACCTCCCTCGCCACAGTCACCTCCACCAGGGGGAACCCCAAGGCGTTCCCAGACCAGCTGAGAGATATAACCCCTCCAGCGTGTCCTGGGTCGTCCCCGGGGGTCTCCTCCCTGCTGGACTTGCCTGGAACACCTCCCTAGGGAGGCGCCCAGGAGGCGTCCTGACCAGATGCCCGAACCACCTCAACTGGCTCCTTTCGATGTGGAGGAGTAGCAGCTCCACTCCGGGTCTCTCCGGATGACCGCCCCGTCTCTAAGGGAGACCCCGGACACCCTGCGGAGAGATCCCATTTCGGCCGCTTGTATTGGCGATCTCGTTCTTTCGGTCATCACCCAA
Source organism: Corydoras sp. C115 (assembly GCA_019802505.1). Lineage (NCBI taxonomy): Eukaryota > Metazoa > Chordata > Actinopteri > Siluriformes > Callichthyidae > Corydoras > Corydoras sp. C115. Next base: position 261,638 of record JAFMOC010000280.1, read on the forward strand.
AGCTCATGACCTCAGGTGAGGGTCGGAACGTAGAGCGACTGGTAAATCCAGAGCCTTGCCTTGTGGCTCAGCTCCTTCACCACAACGGACCGGTATAGGGTCCCCATCGCCAGGTGCATCTAGTTTTCATGAAATATAGGCCTGGGGCAATTGTCGGCCAGATTGCCCCCCTTGAACACAAAGTACTTACAAATCACAAATTTTTATCCCTTCACCGCTGACCCCGCCCTCATCCGTCCTGTCCATCTCACGCTCCATCGTACCATCGCTCGTGAACAAGACCCCGAGATACTTCAACTCGTCCACTTGTCCCCGAGACCTGATCCCCGACCCAGAGAGGACCTCGCGACCCTTTTCCGACCGAGACACGGGTCTGACGGGCGTGGAATGTTCAGTCTCACCGCCGCTTGGACGCCGTTCGCTGACCCCGTGCTCTCGTCTCCACAGGTGTTCCGGAAAGCGGCGTTCCGCATCGTGAACGGCGAGGAGGTCGCCGTCAGCGTGACCCCCGATAACCTGCAGGACTACGTGGGCAAAGCCCCTGTTCACGGTCGACCGCATGTATGACGTCACGCCGCCGGGCGTGGTCATGGGCCTGGCCTGGACAGCCATGGGTAAGGCGTGGGGAGACGGGCAACGTCCATCAACGTCGTCACTCCAAATGTTCTTCACACGTCCTCGTCCTCCTCCCCAGGTGGTTCCACGCTCTTCATCGAGACGTCTCTGAGGCGCCCCAGAGGCTCGGGGACGAAAGACGGGCCGGCCGAAGGCTCTCTGGAGGTGACGGGGCAGCTGGGCGACGTGATGAAGGAGAGCGCCAAGATCGCCTACACGTTCGCGCGCTCCTTCCTCATGAAGGCGCGGCCGGACAACGAATTCCTGGTGGGCTCGCACCTGCATCTCCACGTGCCAGAGGTGAGACGAGAGCTTGGGTTCCATTGGGTCAGCGGCGCGCATTTGTTCTCCGAGGCTCACGTGTGGTACGTGTCCCCTGTCGTGATTAGGGAGCCACTCCTAAAGACGGCCCCAGCGCAGGCTGCACCATCGTCACGGCGCTGCTGTCCCTGGCGACCGGACACGCCGGCGCGGCAGAACGTGGCCATGACCGGAGAGGTGTCCCTGACCGGGAAGATCCTGCCTGTGGGGGGCATCAAGGAAAAGACCATCGCGGTGAGTTTTCAGGAGAGGGAGGGTGGTTTACACTAGGGGTGAGCTGCAATATTTGCTGATTCGATTCGGAGAACCGTAGTCAACTACGAACCTCATAGTCGAATGTACCATTTTGACCACATGGGGGCGCCCATGGCTGCTGCAAAGCATTAGTTTTTACATGAAATGTCTTTGTTTTCGTTATATATATAGCCTTTTGTCAAATAAATTCATCCTAATTTGTAGAAAAAAAAAGAAAAAGCAAAAACAAAAAAAAAGGTTTTCTTTTGTTAGAAAAACAAGTAAAATAATTTTTTTTTTTTTAAAACTACGCTTATAGCGCCATCTTGTGGTGAAATTTTAACTGATTCGACTATCACTCGACTATAGGGAAAATCTGACGAATCAGATTCGACTACGAAAATATGTAGTTGAATACAGCCCTAGTTTACACACAATACACTAAAGAAAACAAAGCAGGGCAAATTCTTAACACCATCTACCCTCCTCTTCCCCCAGGCCAAGAGGGCAGGTGTGACCTGCCTGATCCTCCCCGCCGAAAACAAGAAGGACTTCTCCGACCTGGCCGACTACATCACAGAGGGACTGGAGGTTCACTTCGTGCAGCACTACCAGGAGATCTACACCATCGTGTTCCCCGGACAGTGAAGACATGTCCCGATTTAATCACCCGATTAAAGGACGGGTCCCGTACCTGCGCACGCCCGCGGGGATGGGGGGGAGGGGAGGGGGGCAGGGCCATTGGAAAGCATCGGCTTTTTACCGACCAGCTCCGTCCCTCTGCCGGCAGGACGTTGGAGAACCCATGGGCACGTCCATGATGTGTACCGTGGGATGCTGGGATTGCGAATTTGCTGCTGCGCAGCTTCAAGCGTTACAGATTCTATCATAAAGAATTAGATATGAACACAGAGCATCGTCTCCGGTCCGTCTTTAAACCTTTTTTTTTAGCCTGAAAGAATAAATTTATACATATAGAGTATGTGTGTGTGTATATATATATACACACACATCTATATACATATATATACACACACACACATCAGTGACTTTATACATTCTCGATATAAGAGCAATGATGTGTGTATGGCCTAAGAGTAATGTATGTAAACATATATATCTCAGTACATATAGTGAGACCATTGTGTCTATATAGATGCAGAGCATATAATATAAATACATTGAGGTATATAGAGAACATTGACATACAGCAGTGTGCACATGAGAATATATATAAATAGAATTTATAGGGGCGCATGGTGAGCTTAGTGGCACGTTCTCCTCTCAGCGCTAGGGATTCCCGGTTCGAATCCCCATCTGGGTGGAGTTTCCATGTTCTCCCCGTGGTTGTGTGGGTTTCCTCCGGGTTCTCCGGTTTCCGCCCACAGTCCAAAAACATGGATCAAGTCAACGGAGTTCTCCAAATTGCCCCATATAGTGTGTGTATGAGTGAGTGAGTGTGTGCCCAGCGATGGATTGGCACCCTGTCCTGGGTCTATCTGCCCCAGCGCCCGAGACGTGTCTCCCCCTCCCCGATGGGCAAACCCCAACCCTAATAGAGGATAAAGCGGGAGATAAGGAAATGAATATTTATGACAATATATATACAGAGAGAAATTATATGTATGTAGTTTGCTTGTGTGTATATGGGTTCTTGATATAGAGCAGTGTTGTGCATATATATATATCTGGATGATATAGCATAAGTACAATATGAGGAAAAAAATAATTCTATATATTCATTCATTACCTCCCGCTTTATCCTCCATTAGGGTCGCGGGGGGGGGGGGGGTTCCCCATGCCCATCCAGGGGAGAACGTCTCGGGCGCTGGGCGGATACACCCAGGACAGGGCGCCAATCCATCGCTGGGCACACACTCACTCACACACACTCTATATGGGGCAATTTGGAGAATTCAATTGACTTGATCCATGTTTTTGGACTGTGGGAGGGAACCGGAGAACCCAGAGGAAACCCACATGGACACGGGGAGAACATTGAAACTCCACCCAGATGGGGATTCGAACCGGGAATCCCTAGAGCTGAGAGGAGAACATGCTAAACCACTAAGCCACCATATATATATATACACATACACACACATTTATATTTATAGTGTATGAGAAAGTATTGTGCAAACAGTTTGGGAAAGGCCCGTTTCTGTTTCTACAAAACTTTAACTCGGTGCACAGAGTTAAAGTCTAGTGTTTTATGCAAGAACCCGACTCCCAAAAAAAAAAAAAAAAAAGGAAATTTAACAATTTAAATGTCATAATATTTGCAGTGTTTTAAAAGCTCCTGTAGGTGTCGCCATACTTCACCCCCTGTAGAGTATACATGATATCTTGGGTTTCAAACGCACGCAGGTCGGTCAGTCAGTCAGTGGGTCAGTAACGGTCACGTGGAACGCTCGGTGTGAAGTGAAATCACGAGGACAGAGGGGAATACAGTTATACAAATTTATTTGTTTAATCAGTCGAGTTAATCTTTCTTTGCCGCTGCCTTTCTCATCGCAGCCAGAATGTTGCTGAGCTCCTCCCTCTTTCTCTTGGCGCGGATGTGAGTTCCCACCTGAGGACGAGGCACAGCATGAGTAACGAACAGCAGTACTGATGCCACACGGGTCACAGGGCAGGACAACAAGAGAATTACAATCAGGCCACGCAACGATGTGGAAACAGTTTGGGGAAGGCCCCAAAACCCCCATCTGAGACAATTAGGATGAACTGGAATAGACACCATAAGCCAAGTCTTTCATTTAATACCAATATCTGACCACATGAACGGACGTTCATAAGGGGGTGGCTTAGTGGTCAGCACGTTCTCCTCTCAGCACTGGGGATTCCCGGTTCGAATCCCCATCTGGGTGGAGTTTCCATGTCCTCCCTGTGTCCGCGTGGGTTTCCTCCCACAGTCCAAAAACATGGATCAAGTCAATTGAATTCTCAAAATTGCCCCATGTAGAGTGTGTCTGTGTGAGTGAGTGTGTGCCCAGCGATGGATTGGCGCCCTGTCCTGGGTCTATCTGCCCAGCACCCGAAACGTTCTCCCCTGGATGGGCATGGGGAACCCCCCCCCACACAACCCGAATAGATGATAAAGCAGAAGATAATGGATGGATGGATGAACGACTACTGAGTGAAATAAGGTGGTATTTTCCACCATTGGTTTCATAATGGGGTTCAAACTGACGAGAACCCAGCACTCACCCTTTTCTTGATGAACTTGAGGGCTCGCTTGTCTTTGGACACCTTCAGCAACTCCATGGCGCGCCTCTCGTAGGGGGCGAACCCGCAGACCTCGCGGATCATGTCCCGCACAAATTTGCTGTGCTTGGTCAACCGCTGAGGGAATAAACGTCCACGTTAGAGACAAAGGATGTGCAAGAACGTCCACGGAACCCCGTTACAACTTCTCAGAGGAGGCTTTAAAGAACCCTCGAAACAAGCTTCAGAGGGATGGGACACATATCAAAGCAACTTATGAATATCCCACGTTGGTTGGGGTCAGGGGCGGCACGGTGGCTTAGTGGTCGGCACGTTCGCCTCTCAGCACTAGGGATTCCCAGTTCGAATCGCCATCTGGGTGGAGTTTCCATGTTCTCCCCGTGTCCGCGTGGGTTTCCTCCGGGTTCTCCGGTTTCCTCCCACAGTCCAAAAAACATGGACCAAGTCAGATGAATTCTCCAAATTGCCCCATAGAGAGTGTGTATGTGTGAGTGAGCGTGTGCCCAGCGATGGATTGGCGCCCGGTGCTGGGTCTATCTGCCCAGCGCCCGAAATGTTCTCCCCTGGATGGGCATGGGGAACCCCACCGCGACCCTAATAGAGGATAAAGCGGAAGATAATGAATGAATGAATGGTTGGGGTCAGAACACAGGGTTCATCAAACAGAACCCTGGAGCAATGAGGGTTACGGGTCTTAGTGAACGACCCATACTGGTAAATTCAGTGGATTTGGGATTTGAACCCACAACCTTACAGAGGAATCTGTCCTCCACATTTCATTAATCCCTGAAGTGAAACACACGGAGTGAAGTGAGCACACGTTCCCGGAGCGGCGGGCCCTGTATACGGCGTCCGGTGCTCTACTTCAGTCGTAGTACTTAGTGGGACCGAACCAGTGGCTGGTTCTTTAACCCAGTGCTTCTCAAATAGTGGGGCGCACCCCGCGGTGCCTGAAGGGGCGCATAACAAGATATCACAGAGCAAGTGATATTAAGTGTAATGAACAAACCCTCAAGAGACGACATGGAGAAATATTTAACAGAGATGGTGGAGAGAAAGGCGGAGATAATAAGACCAACAAAAGTCAACCGAAAGTTAAAACGCGGAAATGTGTCGAAGTGTATACAGCGCTTGGCTTCACGGTAACTGAGGTGGGAGACGAAGAGAGAGCGGCGTGTCTTAAAATGTTGGCAGCGGACAGCGTGAAACCAAATAGATGAAGGCGTCACTTAAATATATGACACCCCAATCACACCGATAACCGCTTTGAGTTTTTTTAATCGAAAACGTGACGCGTAGAGCCACCGACCATCCCGCTTTATGAAAGCTACTTCAGAAAAGCTGTGTGCTTTTTTATAATAAAGAAAAAAGAATAATTTAAAAATAAAGAAAAATAATAATTTAAAAAAAACAGCACAAATTGTTGTATTTATTTTTGTTTTGTAGGTTAAAGTGTTAATAATAAATTGAGCTCCTGAATGAATGTTGCTGATGAATTTGAATTTATTATTTATTGATTTTATTTCATTTCATTTCTCACCATCAAATGCCAGTCGGTTCAAAAATGTTTCTCGTTTAAATAAGGATTTCGTTCGTTTCTGTTACAAACTAAAAAACAAAGTTAATAAACTGATTCCTTGTTCTAAGCCGATCTATATTTCTTTATTTATTTATTTTCTTTATGGTTAATAAGGAGAACATTGTTATAATAGAGCTGTACTTATAACAAATTTATAGACAAATGATACTACAGTGGGCGAGTAAAAATACTTTTTCATCCCATTTTGTCATGTAGGGGGGGGGGTGTGAGTGTGCCTGGGGGGGCGCACAAAAAGTTCACTTCTTCCTGGGGGGGGGGGGGGGGGGGGGGGGCTTAGCAGAAAATAATTGAGAATCACTGCTTTAACCACAAACTTGAGACTTCCTCCTAATTTAATATTCCTAATCCCTAAACACTGAGCTCCCACACCCCTGAAACAGCCCACGGTAGGTATTAGGTATTTAGAACATGCTTACCCCTCGTCTGCGGCTGTGCCTGGGCTTCGACACGTTCTTGGTCACTGGGTGGCCTTTCTTAAGGCCCACAGCCATAGGATACCGAACTGCCATTTCTGTAAAAAAAAAAAAACAAAGGAATTAAGTCAGATTTAAACGTGTGATGTGATGACGGTTCACAAACTCTACAAACTCAGAACCCTACAGCCCACATAACACACACGACGAATGGACCAAAGCCCTATTTTATTAAGTTGCCCCCTCTGTGCGCTTCTAAGACTCGTTACCCGATTTTTATGATTCCACCGTTCTTCTCCCGCACTTTTCACACCATCGCAGTGGCTTTCGTGGGACAGACCCGGCTCATCGGTGAGATCACGCACAGCTACGGAACCGGTCCAACCTTTATCCCCGTTCCCCCCCAAGACAAAATTCTAATTCACTTCGCATTACGGAACTTTTTTTTTGCACTCCGTCGGTCGGCCAATTTTTGAGCAACAAAGACGAAATTCCCCGAGACGGCTGCAGCCAGAGCGATCCTGTGACATCACAAAGCAATCGCACTCTTTAAATTTGCCTTAGTTCATCTCAAATAGGACCAATCCTATCCCTGCAGGTACCATCCATGTTCTCAGTTCCACTCCCTGTACAGATGGACTTTGTAGTTCTACAGGTCCAGACTGTAGTCCATCTGTGGTGTGTTCTACAGTACATACGGCGTACGTCCCCTCTACTCTGTTCTAATGGTCAGAACCCCAATAGCACCACCACCGAGCAGGGCTTATTGGGTGGGTGCATTAGTCCTATCCCAGCAGTGTCACTGAAATGTTTAAATGAAACTCCAGCAGCATTGCTGCACCAACCCCCCCCCCCCTTCACACACACACAAAAGTGTCACTGCAGAACTAACAATAAACAATCCACCACCCAAATGAGACCCGTTCTGTGATGCTCCTGAGAACCAACAGAGAACAGAAGAGACTAACAATAACTAACAGGTGGACTACAATCTGTAATTTTAGAACTACAAAGTCCATCTGTATGGTAAGTGGAGCAGACAGTCGACTGATGCAGGACTTTATTAAAATATAAATAAATTCTGTGACGTTTCCACCGAAGTGAACATGCTGCCCGAATCCCCGTGCGCTCGTAAACGAGTCATTACGGTAATTTAGCAGCAATTATACGAGATTCTAGACATATCAGAGTTTACGAACGCACTCCGCAGATCGATTAACCGGAGACTCTTTAAATATCGATTATATATCGTGGTGTAAACGATGCGAACCGACATTATTCGGTAAATTTAAACCGCTCTGTGTAATGAAGCCCGAACGCGGCGGAGCGGCCACACTGACGGACGATCCGCGTTTAAAACCACCTTCTAACTCAACAATAAGACCCGCGATCGGCTCTAAACGCGAGACGCCATCGAGAGGACCGGGTTTGTGAGGTGATTTGTGAAGATGGCGCTGATTCGCGGCGGATTACAAAGAAAACCCAAAGCCCGATGGCGCCGTACCTGCTGCTGCGAATGGCGTCCAAACAGGAAGGACTCTGCCCGCGACGGAGGAGGATGATCACAACGCAGCGGCGCCGGGATCCCGCGCCTGGCCCACAGCGCCCCCTGTCGACTGGAAGCCGCATCACAAGAATCGAAATGTATTTACTGGAATCGCAGATTTTTTTTTTTTTTTTTTGATGCTCAAATAATTCTTGTTCATAAAGATTTAACAAGTGCAGCGAAATTAAACTAAAAATAATAAAAATACAGGTAAACGTAAAGTAGCAGTGTGAAGTAAGTTTTATATATATTAAATAAAAATAAAATATAAACCCGAAAATATATGATGGTTAAGGGCCTCGCTCAAGGACCCACATTGGTAACTTATGTGGACCTGGGATTTGAACCCCCAACCTTCAGATTGATAGCCCAACACCCTAACCACTGAGCTACCACTCTCCCAAACACACAAACAACACTATAAGACAACAAAAACGTTATAAAGTGTGTAAATCACTGCAGTTACAACATTCAGTAAGAACATTTGTAATATAAATAATATAAATAATTTGTAATCAATTAAGGCGGCACGGCGGCTTGGTGGTTGCCACGTTCGCCTCTCGGCGCTGGGGATTCCCGGTTCGAATACCCATCTGGGCGGAGTTTCCATGTTCTCCCCATGTCCGCGTGGGTTTCCTCCGGGTTCTCCGGTTTCTGGGTGGGTGGGGTTCCCCATGCCCATCCAGGGGAGGGCGTTTCGGGCACAGGGCAGATACACTCAGGACAGGGCGCCAATCCATCGCTGGGCACACACTCACTCACACACACACACTCTATTTGGGGCAATTTGGGGAACTCAGTTGATTTGAGCCATGTTTTTGGACTGTGGGAGGAAAGCGGAGAACCCGGAATAAACCCACGCGGACACGGGGAGGACATGGAAACTCCACCCAGATGGGGATTCGAACCGGGAATCCCCAGCGCTGGGAGGAGAACGTGCTAAACCACTAAGCTACCATGCCCCCAATACTACAAGTACATGACGTGTTCAAATATATAAATATAATGTTCAGTAATTGTAATTATGTCATGTTTAATTAAAAAAATTGATTAATTGAGACAAAGACGTGGAAACGCGTTTCGACAGGAAAAATAGATGATGCGTTGGCCGGGAATCGAACCCGGGTCAACTGCTTGGAAGGCAGCTATGCTAACCACTATACCACCAACGCTACGTTGACGTAAGGCTTCAATCTCAGCCTTTAAAGCCGCGTCTCTTTTCCGGACACGCCTTTCGAATCGAATGATGCCCACGTCACGGCGCGCGGACTTTTTTTGGGGGGGGCGCCGACGTCATGACGCAGGCGGCGTGCGTCTGCTTTCTGGTGAAGATGGCGGCGGTCGTGTTGACGGCTCCGTTCGGACGCGGCTCCGGGCCTCGCTGCAGGGACTGAGCCGATGCTCCCGCCCCCGCGGCCCGCCGCTCGCAGTGCAGGTGCTCGGCTCGGGACGCGGCCGCGAGAGTGCGGAGGCAGCGGGCCGCAGTGGGCCGCGAGATCATGACACAGAGCAAGAAGAAGAAGCGGGTGAATCGCAGCCTGCTGCTGGCCAAGAAGATCGTCATCAAGGATGGAGGCGCGGTGAGTGGAGCAGACCCACATCCACACGGACTGAGACACGGCTCACATCCACGCGGACCGAGACGCGGCTCACATCCACACGGACCGAGACACCGAGACACGGACCGAGACACAGCTCACATCCACACGGACCGAGACACGAACCGAGACACCGAGACACGGACCGAGACACGGCTCACATCCACACGGACCGAGACACGGCTCACATCCACACGAACCGAGACACGGACCGAGACACGGCCCACATCCACACGGACCGAGACACGGCCCACATCCACACGGACCGAGACACGGCCCACATCCACACGGACCGAGACACGGCTCACATCCACACGGACCGAGACACGGACCGAGACACGGCCCACATCCACACGGACCGAGACGCGGCTCACATCCACACGGACCGAGACACGAACCGAGACACGGCTCACATCCACACGGACCGAGACGCGGCTCACATCCACACGGACCGAGACGCGGACCGAGACATCGAGACACGGCCCACATCCACACGGACCGAGACACCGAGACACGGACCGAGACACGGCTCACATCCACACGGACCGAGACACGAACTGAGACACGGCTCACATCCACACGGACCGAGACACGGACCGAGACACGGCTCACATCCACACGGACCGAGACACCGGCTCACATCCACACGGACCGAGACACGGCTCACATCCACACGGACCGAGACACGGCTCACATCCACACGGACCGAGACACGGACCGAGACACGGCTCACATCCACACGGACCGAGACACGGCTCACATCCACACGGACCGAGACACGGCTCACATCCACACGGACCGAGACGCGGCTGACATCCACACGGACCGAGACGCGGACCGAGACATCGAGACACGGCCCACATCCACACGGACCGAGACACCGAGACACCGAGACACGGACCGAGACACGGCTCACATCCACACGGACCGAGACACGAACTGAGACACGGCTCACATCCACACGGACCGAGACACGGACCGAGACACGGCTCACATCCACACGGACCGAGACACGGCTCACATCCACACGGACCGAGACACGGCTCACATCCACACGGACCGAGACACGGCTCACATCCACACGGACCGAGACACGGCTCACATCCACACGGACCGAGACACGGACCGAGACACGGCCCACATCCATCCGACTTCATTAACCTTACATTCAGCGGGTTCGCTTGATAAAAGCGGCTGGATTTCAAGATTTTTTGGAGATATGACACCCTGAAAAAGATACCAAACCTTTAACTCTATAGAGATACAATACAGAATGAGATACCAAACCTTTAGCTAATAGAGATACAACACAGAATGAGATAGCAAACCTTTAGCGTAATAGAGATACAACACAGAATGAGATACCAAACCTTTAACGTAATAGAGATACAACACAGAATGAGATACCAAACCTTTAGCGTAATAGAGATACAACACAGAATGAGATACCAAACCTTTAGCGTAATAGAGATACAACACAGAATGAGATACCAAACCTTTAGCGTAATAGAGATACAACACAGAATGAGATACCAAACCTTTAGCGTAATAGAGATACAACACAGAATGAGATACCAAACCTTTAGCGTAATAGAGATACAACACAGAATGAGATACCAAACCTTTAGCGTAATAGAGATACAACACAGAATGAGATACCAAACCTTTAGCGTAATAGAGATACAACACAGAATGAGATACCAAACCTTTAGCGTAATAGAGATACAACACAGAATGAGATACCAAACCTTTAGCGTAATAGAGATACAACACAGAATGAGATACCAAACCTTTAGCGTAATAGAGATACAACACAGAATGAGATACCAAACCTTTAGCGTAATAGAGATACAACACAGAATGAGATACAATACAGAATGAGATACCAAACCTTTAACGTAATAGAGATATAATACTGAATGAGGTACAATACTGAATGAGATACCAAACCTTTATCGTTACAGAGATACAATACTGAATGAGATACCAAACCTTTAACGTAATAGAGATAAAATACTGAATGAGGTACAATACTGAATGAGATACCAAACCTTTAACTTTACCGAGATACAATACAGAATGAGATACCAATCCTTTGACGCCATAGCGATACAATACAGAATGAGATACCAAACCTTTACAGAATGAGATACCAATCCTTTGACGCTATAGAGATACAATACAGAATAAGATACCAAACCTTTAGCGTAATAGAGATACAACACAGAATGAGATACCAAACCTTTAACGTAATAGAGATACAACACAGAATGAGATACCAATCCTTTGACGCTATAGAGATACAATACAGAATGAGATACCAAACCTTTAACGTAACAGAGATACAACACTGAATGAGATACCAAACCTTTATCGTTACAGAGATACAATACAAAATGAGATACTAATCCTCTAACGTTACAGAGATACAATACTGAATGAGAGACCAAACCTCATAACATTACAGAGAAACTACATCCTAAAAAGATACTTATTCCTCCTGTACGTTACAGAGATACTACACCTCAAAGGTAACACTGAGGTTCTGTATGATGTTCAGGGTGTAGTATCTCTAACAACTCATGTTACACCACACACTCAATATGGTAGATACCGCACACTGAATGTTGTTCTGCAGCTGCAGGATGTACTGAATTCCGCTCCTGAATGCTGAACTGATTTTTTTTTCTGTTCAGTGATTAAAGGCCTGTGGAGGAAAAAAATAAAAGTTGTTTCAGAATAATAAAACTGACTCTCCCCCCCGACTTTCACACGAGGAACTAATCTTCTGATGCGTTTTAATTTCCTGAAGCCGTTGTAATCGTAATGACGTTTTAACTAAAGCGTTAAATTAGAGCGTTGTTTTCCGTGGGCGGTCGTTTAACGCAGCCTGATGGTCGCTGACCCCTGTCTCCTTCCGCAGCCGCAGGGTTTCGGCGCCCCCAGCGTTTACCACGCCGTCATCGTCATTTTTCTGGAGTTCTTCGCCTGGGGCTTGCTGACCGCTCCGACCCTGGTGGTGAGTTCCGATGACGTGCTGTTGTAACTCTCTGGATCTCAGTAGTCGGCGTGATGCTGACCTGGATTCCACTGAGTCAGCAGAACCTCAATAAGGCTTGGTGTTTTCTTCGGGGACCCCCCACCCCCCCAAAAAAATTATTTGACATCCTCGTTTGTCCTCTTGTTTGTCCGTCTGCAGGTTCTTCACGAGACATTCCCGAAGCATACGTTCTTAATGAACGGCTTGATACAGGGTGTGAAGGTACATCGGCGTCCCGATTCGTCTCTTTTATTAACCCATATCTATCGCGCTGAGTACTACTGACCGCTCTGTTATGTTCACAGGGGTTGCTGTCGTTTCTGAGCGCTCCTCTGATCGGTGCTCTGTCTGATGTGTGGGGCAGGAAGTCCTTCCTCCTGCTCACCGTCTTTTTCACATGCGCTCCAATCCCGTTGATGAAGCTCAGCCCGTGGTACGAGACCCCGGTTACGTTTACATCACATTTAGTCGTTCAGCCGACGCTTTCATCCACAGCGACTTATAAATGAGAACATCACAAAATCAGAAGTTATGGAGAAAACCAACTATACTGTAAATTCATCAAACCTGATTGTTTCCCCCTTATAACAGGTATTTGTTAAAGAGATGCGTCTTCAGTCGTTTCTTAAAGCCGCTCAGTGATTCTGCCTTACGGACAGAGTTGGGAAGATCGTACTATCATTTTGCAGTGGTGAACGCCACAGAGTGAGAATCAACTACTCGGTGAGGTGGAACCACCAGGGGGCGATCATCACCGGAGCGAAGTGAACGAGTTGGAGTGTATTTTGAAAAGATAGTGAAGGTCAGAGGGGGAAGATCCAGAAATGGTTCTGTAGATCAGGGTCATGTGACTTGTACTGAATGCAGCAGCTACAGGGAGCCAATGGAGGAACAAGAGTGATGGAGGGGACACGAGTGATGGGGGGGGGGGGGGGGGGGGGGGACACGAGTGATGGGGGGGGGGGGGACACGAGTGATGGGGGGGACACGAGTGATGGGGGGGGGGGACACACGAGTGATGGGGGGGGGGGGAGACACGAGTGATGGGGGGGGAGACACGAGTGATTGGGGGGGGGGAGACACGAGTGATTGGGGGGGACACGTGGGGGGGGGGACACACACACGAGTGATGGGGGGGGGGACACACGAGTGATGGGGGGGGGGGGGGGGGATGGGGGGGGGGACACGATTGATGGGGGGGGGGACACACGAGTGATGAGGGGGGGACACGAGTGATTGGGGGGGGGACACACGAGTGATGGGGGGGGGGACACACGAGTGATGGGGGGGGACACACGAGTGATTGGGGGGGGGGGGGGGGGGACACGAGTGATTGGGGGGGGGGGGGACACGAGTGATGGAGGGACATGATTTTGCTTGGGTGGTTGAACACGAGTCGGGCTGCAGAGTTCTGAATCAGTTGAAGACGTCTGATTGTGGAAGCTGGGATACCGGCAAGTAGCGCATTACAATAATCATGCCGGGATAGGACGCGGGAGCACGGTCACTTGCCTAGTGGTAAATAATCAGGGCACTAACAGGGCACTAACTGTGGTTAATTCTCCCAAAATCATAGGCTGAGGTGCAAAAGGCCTCCATTTGAATGGTATCTGCTGTGGATGGGACATCCGTCCTGTACGAAGACATTAATGCTTTCCATCATCAGTTCCCTGATGCTGATTCCATGATGCCGGCCACTTTATTAGAGACCCCTCTCGTCTGCCGTGTTTCAGGTGGTACTTCGCCATCATCTCCGTGTCCGGGGTCTTCGCCGTGACCTTCTCGGTGGTCTTCGCCTACGTTGCGGACATCACACAGGAGCACGAGCGCAGTATGGCGTACGGCTTGGTATGAAATAACGACCGGATAATTAAATTCATCTGTAAATGCTCGATGTGGACAGAAGTATTTGGACACCAATAACATTACACCTACAGATGATCCTCCACCTATCTGGGTGGTGGACCTGTGCAGATATTGGGCTAGAGGACGTGGCTCACAGTCCATTCCAATTCATCCCAAAGTGGGTGTTTGGTGGGGGTTGAGGTCCGGTCTCCTATGTCTTTCTGGACATTGGGGTTGAGGTCAGGTCTCCTATGTCTTTCTGGACAATGGGGTTGAGGTCAGTTCTCCTATGTCTTTCTGGACATTGGGGTTGAGCTCCGGTCTCCTATGTCTTTCTGGACATTGGGGTTGAGGTCCGGTCTCCTATGTCTTTCTGGACATTGGGGTTGAGGTCCGGTCTCCTATGTCTTTCTGGACATTGGGGTTGAGCTCCGGTCTCCTATGTCTTTCTGGACCTTGCTTTGCGTGCTGAGGGAGACAACCATGTTGGAACAGAACCCCTTAATACACCTGTGGTCCACATAAACCCGGGGGATTAAGAGCTCTGTCCTCGTACTTCTGTCCATGTCATTGAGTAACGTACAATTACAGTTCCCCGTCTCACCTCTGATGCCGCGGTCAGGTCTCCGCCACGTTTGCGGCCAGCCTGGTGACGAGTCCGGCCATCGGTGCCTACCTCAGCCGAGCGTACGGCGACAGCCTGGTGGTGGTCCTGGCCTCGGCCATCGCCATGCTGGACATCTGCTTCATCCTGGTGGCCGTGCCGGAGTCTCTACCCGAGAAGATGAGGCCGGCGTCGTGGGGGGCGCCGATTTCCTGGGAACAAGCCGACCCCTTTGCCGTGAGTCTTTACGAACTCGTCGATTATTCACTAAAAACATGACCCGCGTGGTCGACCCGTCGTAAAGCGTCTCCTCGTCCTCAGTCTCTGAGGAAGGTGGGTCAGGACTCGACGGTGCTGCTCATCTGCATCACGGTGTTCCTGTCGTATCTCCCGGAGGCGGGGCAGTACTCCAGCTTCTTTCTCTACCTGCGACAGGTACGTCTGAGCGTACCTCGATCCGGTGCAGTCTCGGTTGACCGCCGACCCCCGGTCAGGTCCGATTGACCCTCTGAAGCCGCTGATGTGTTTGTTGTTCGCTCTGACGTCTGTTACAGATCATGGGTTTCTCCTCGGAAAGCGTCGCCGCGTTCATCGCCGTCCTCGGCCTGCTTTCCATCGTTGCACAGGTTTGTTGACTTCTGTCTGCGGAGATTCAGACGGAAACAAATTTTTACGTTTCACCTTTAATCCTTTAACCATGGAAACCAACGTACACAATCTCCACTCTGACACAAAATTACAAATCCATTCATTAACTTCCGCTTTATCCTCTATTAGGGTTGCGGGGCGGGGGTGGGGGGGGGGGTTCCCCATGCCCATCCAGGGGAGAACGTTTCGGGCGCTGGGCAGATACACCCAGGATAGGGGGGCAATCCATCACTGGACATACACTCACTCACACACACACACACACTCTATATGGGGCAATTTGGAGAACTCAATTGACTTGATCCATGTTTTTTGGACTGTGGGAGGAAAGCGGAGAACCCGGAGGAAACCCACGCAGACACGGGGAGAACATGCAAACTCCACCCAGATAGGGCTTCGAACTGGGAATCCCTAGTGCTGTGAGGAGAACATGCCAATCACTAAAGCCACCGTGCCGCGCTAGAATTGCACATCACCGTTATTAATTATCTACTCTCTAGGAGTTCCCGGTTCGAATCCCCAATCTGGGTGGAGTTTGCATGTTCTCCCTGTGTCCGCGTGGGTTTCCTCCGGGTTCTCCGGTTTACTCCCACAGTCCAAAAACATGGAGCAAGGTGAATTGAATTCTCCAAATTGCCCCCTATAGAGTGTGTCTGTGTGAGTGAGTGTGTGCCCAGCGATAGATCGGCGCCCCGTTCTGGGTGTCCCCCTGGATGCCCCCCCCCCACCGTGACCCTAATAGAGAATAAAAGCGCAAGATAATGAATTAATGGATTAATTATCTACTCTGAATTACAAAGTAGCACCTCACACAAATAATTAAATAGCGTTTTTGGAGTTGATCGGGTGTTGAGGTCAGGGCTCTGTGAGGTCCAGTCTTCTACAGCCCATACGAACATGTCCTTAAGGCAGTGCTTCTCAAATAGTGGGGCGAACATAACAAGATATCACAGAGCAAGTGATATTAAGTGTACTGAACAAACCCTCAAGAGACAACATGGAAAAATATTTAAAAGGGACGACGGAGAGAAAGGCGGAGAGAGACGAAGATAATGAGAGCAACAAAATTCAACCGAAAACTAAAACGAGGAAACAATGTCGAAGTGAATGCAGCGCTTGGCTTCACTGTAACTAAGGTGGGAGACGAAGAAAGACCGGCGTGTCTTCTGTGTCTTAAAATGTTGGCAGCGGACAGCGTGAAATAAATGAAGGCGTCACTTAAAGATATTAATTATTATTTAATTATTATTAATTATTATTATTATTATTATATATATAATAATTATTAATTTCATTTTTCAGTATCAAATTCCAGTCGGTTCAAAAATGTTTCTCGTTTAAATAAGGATTTCATTCGTTTCTGATACAAACCACAAAACAAAGTTAATAAAATGATTCTTTGTTCTAAGTTGATCTATATTTCTTTCTTTATTGTTTTCTTTATTGTTATAAAAGAGGTGTACTTATAACAAATTTATAGACAAATCATACTATGGGGGGGGGGGGCGCAAAATGTTTTTTTTTTCCTAGGTGGGGGGCTTAACAGAAAATAATTGAGAATCACTGCCTTAAGAACCCTGCTTTTTTAAAAAAAAAAAAATTTTAGGTTGAGGTACATTCCTGCTGTAACCGATATGGACCTTCCCCAAACTGTTTCCACAAAGATGCATACAGTATGCAGAACGTATATGTGGTAATGAACCTAACCCCCCCCCTCTCTCTCTCTCTCTCTCTCTCTCAGACTGTGGTGTTGAGTTTACTCATGCGTTCCATCGGGAACAAGAACACGATCCTCCTGGGTTTGGGGTTCCAGATTCTGCAGCTGGCGTGGTACGGGTTCGGATCGGAGCCGTGGTGAGTGCCGGGCGCGGACGCCTCGGGTGCGGTTTTGCAGCCGTTTTGGTTGACCGTTCCCGTCTCTGGGTGCAGGATGATGTGGGCGGCGGGAGCCGTGGCGGCCATGTCCAGCATCACCTTCCCGGCGGTGAGCGCGCTGGTGTCGCGCACCGCGGATCCGGATCAACAGGGTGAGTCCCCCTCTCCGTCTCGCCCGTTTCCCATGAGCCGGTAACCGGGACGGGTGACGAGGGAGAACCCGGAGCGGATTCATTCGTTCTCTGGTCTCTCGGTCAGGTGTGGGTCAGGGTATGATCACCGGGATCCGCGGCCTGTGCAACGGACTGGGACCGGCGCTGTACGGCTTCATCTTCTACATCTTCCACGTGGAGCTGGACGAGGTGCCGGACGCCGGAGAGGCCGCGGCCCATCACGCTCGGCTACACCAACAGGTCCCGTCCTCGTACAGATGGACGTCGTAGTTCTCTCGTTGCCCATTTGTAGTTTGCCTGTGACTGACCGTCCATCCTGCGACCTCTCGTTCCAGAGTGCGATCATCCCCGGGCCGCCGTTCCTGTTCGGCGCGTGCTCCGTGCTGCTGGCCCTGCTGGTGGCGCTCTTCATCCCCGAGCACACGCAGTCGGGCGCCCGCGCGGGCAGCTGGAAGAAGCACACCTCGCCCCACGGGCACCAGCACAGCGCGCCGCCCGCCGAGGCCAAAGAGCCGCTGCTGCAGGACACCAACGTCTGAGCCGGGGGTCAGTCCGGCGGTCAGTCCGCGGTCCCGCGCGTTAGTATTATCACGCTCATCGTTATCACAGGGCCGAGTGTAAATAGAGGAACGTATTTAACGAGGTTCCAGACGGTGGCGCCGTTGCCGTGACGACTATTTATTCGTTTTATAGACGCAGCTTGCTTTTTTTTTTATTTTATTTTTTTTTATATATAATATAAAAATTTTTTGTTTTTTTATCTCGCTTTTCATCGCCGCAGACCGCAGTTTTAGACACGTTTCTCTCAGGGACGCGGAGCTCGGGGGCAGGGGGCGGCTGGGGGACCGGTTCCACCTCCCATCAAAGGGGTAGCTGCTCAGTTGACCGGCCACTTTATTAGAGACAGCTCCTCCCTTTTATCCACATCAGCTTCACTCGTCAGAACGATGGACCTTCGTAGTTTTATAATTACATCTGTAATACGTCACTGTAATCAGTGGTCACTGCCATGCTTAGGTCCGTCCATCACCCGCCCTGGGGGGGAAGGGGGTGGGGGTTCCTTATCATCAGAGAACACACTGGAACGGAACGGACGACGGTCGGTCACCGCAGAACTACAAAGTCCATCTCTATGGTCCGTGGAGCTGATGCGATGGACGATAGGTCTTAACACTTCACCTGTTGGAGCGGCCAGTGGACATGTTGTTAATCACGTACCCCGTTGGTGGAGGGCGGAGCTTCGCAGGAATCTGGAAGTCCGTGCAGGTCGGGGGGGGGGGGGGGGTTCCCCGAGCTCGACTGCAGGTTGTTAGGCGAGTGGACGGCGTCATTTCACAGCCCTTCCACAATTGACCCATGAGGTCGTCCTCGTTACGACCATATATGGCTCTAAGCAGGGCAGAAATAAATAAAGATTTTTTTTTATTATTTTTTTTTTTGCTTTCCCAAAAACACCTCCATCACGTTCTGCGTTGGGATACACACCCGGAACCCGGCGCCTTTCGTTCTGCGTACGTTTACGAGGCGGTTTGAGGTCACGAGGCCGCTGCACGTCCATCCGCCGTCGGTGAAGGGACGTGGGCGTCGTCCCCGTCCTTCGTAAATAATAAGCACAAAAAGATTGGGAGGCAAATGTAACTACAACAACACAAGCATTGTGACTCTAGAACCACCTCATGATTCAAAGAACCAGGCAAACGTTAGGATACGCCCCCTTATTGCTCTATTGTCCACTTACCATATTCCACCACTTAACTTAGAGGTGGACGTTGTAGTTTTATAATTACAGACTGCCAGCGATGGATTGGAGTCCTGTCCTGGGTCTATCTGCCCAGCGCCCGAAACGTTCTCCCTTGGATGGGCATGGGGAACCCCCCCTTCCCCCCGTGAACCTAGTGCGGAAGACTGTAGTCCATCTGTGTGTTCTGGTCTCTGTTGGTCAGGAGCATCACAGAACAAGTATCATTTGGGTGGCGGATTGTTTACGGTCAGTTCTGCAGTGACATTAATGGGGTGTGTGTGTGTGGGGGGGGGGGTTCTAGTGCAGCAGTAGTTTCATTTCTCCACCTCACTGACACTGCTGGGATAGGACTAATGCACCCACCCAATAACCCCCTGCCCAGTGGTGGTGCTATTGGGGTGCTGACCAAGACGGTACGTCCTGTAAAACACAAACAGATGAAATACAAAGTGCCGTTGTAGAACAACAAGGTCCACCTGTACCCTAAATGGAGCAAACAGGAGGCGCGTCCAAACTTTTGGGTGGAGGTGATTTTTGGAATCCTGCCGGACATGGCGCTGACCGCAGGATGGCGCCGCGACCTTGGTGGCCTGCTGTCCTACTTTCTTGCAGATCGATGTGCGTTATCGTTTATACCACTCCAGAGTTATTAGTGCCTTCACTCACGTTTAGTTCCTCCGTGCGGCGGCCGCTCCACGTCCCGGTTCTCCGTCGGCGCTCCCCGCGAGGACGAAGACGTCCGGGTTTTCCCGTCTCGCACCAGACCTGGAATTCTCAACAATGAGACGGAATCAATACATCGATAAAAAGCAAACCTAGAGGCGTTTGTCTGTCCTCCATCACCGGGGGGGGGGGGTGGACTTGTTACTGTACCGGAGGGACGGGAGGACACGAGCGGCGTCCTGTAAGAACCCTGCTGCTGAGATGGTGAGAAGACACGGTCGGCCCTCTGCGTGGACGTCGCCCCTTCACTCACCGATATCAAGGTAGAATACGAGAACCCGTAGGGCGGTGGAGCAAGAGACCGGGAGGTGGTGGCGGCGTGGTGGTGCTGATGGAACCAGAACTTCATGTAGAAATGTTTGCGAGTTGCTCAGTGGCCTTGTGTACTTTTTATTTTTGAAAGAGCAGTTTGTTTTAAGAGGCGGGTGCTTTTTTTTTTTTTTTTTTTTTTTGACCAAATGGGACTTTTATCTTTTGACTTTTTTTCTTTTGACTTTTTTTTTTTTTTACTGTTGTCTTTGGACTTTTTTTTTTTTTTTTTTTTAGTTTTTTTTTTTTACTTTTGTCTTTTGACTTTTTTTTTTTTTTTTTTTTTTTTTTTAGTTTTTTTTTTTTTTACTTTTGTCTTTTGACTTTTTTTTTTAGTTTTTTTTCTTTTGACTTTTCCGTGCTTTTTTTTTTTTTTTTTACCAAATGGGACTTTCATTGACTGACTGTTGGCTTAGTGTCGTTTATTTATGATCCTCTTCTATTAACCCGGCGTTCGGTGGAGAACGGCGCTAAAGTTACTGGTGAATAATTTTAACACGGTAAATATGACCTTCTCTCCTCTGAAGCATTTCAATAAAGATATTTTTGCCAGGAGGTGGCGCTATGTTGGGCTTTTATAACAATACATCTTATTTATAAGCGCCTTTCACAACAATCAAGGTCCATTCATTATCTTCCGCTTTATCCTCTATTGGGGTGGCGGTGGGGTTCCCCATGCCCATCCAGGGGAGAACATTTCGGGTGCTGGGCAGATACACCCAGGACAGGGGGGCAATCTATCGCTGGGCACACACTCACACACTCTATATGGGGCAATTTGGAGAACTCAATTGACTTGATCCATGTTTTTGGACTGTGGGAGGGAACCGGAGAACCCGGAGGAAACCCACACGGACAGGGGGAGAACATGCAAACTCCACCCTGATGGGGATTCGAACTGGGAATCCCTGGCACATGCTAAATTACCTCACTCAACCCTACACTCAAGGTCACGTTACCAAATAAGAATAAAATTGTGTTGGTGGCGCCATTGTTTTAAACTGATAACACCATGTATTTTAAACTTAAGATTTTACTTTAAAGTGGGCGGCACGGTGGCTTAGTGGTCAGCACATCCATGTTCTCCCCCGGGTTTCCTCCGGGTTCTCCGCTTTCCTCCCACAGTCCAAAACATGGATCAAGTCAATGGAATTCTCCAAATTGCCCCATATAGTGTGTGTGTGAGAGTGTGTGCCCAGCGATGGATTGGCGCCCTGTCCTGGGTCTATCTGCCCAGCGCCCGAAACGTTCTCCCCTGGATGGGCATGTGGAACCCCACTGCGACCCTAATAGAGGATAAAGCGGGAGATAATGAATGAATGAATTTTACTTTAAAGTTGTATTAATTAATTGATTAGACGAATTGGAACGCCCCCTTTGTTGGATGGAGGTGTGGCTTCTGCAACCCCTTAACGATAATTACACGGCTTCTGCAAACACCGGCTCCAGGGATGGAGACGCGGCTCCGTGACCACCAACCGTAGTAATGGAGGTGAGGCTCCTGTGGAGGCGCTGTTCCCGACTGGTTTGGAACGCCGACCGTCTCCGCACGCAGCGTCTCCCTCCCGGCGACGCGGAACACGGAACGTCACCCCACATGACCAGTTAAAATGCATTTTAATAAATAATTCAAACATAATAATATAGAACCGAAGAACGAGCCACATTCCAGGAACAGCGTGCAGCTCCACCAGGGTGAGACGGGGACGAGGACGGAGAGCAAGTCCGCATTACCGGGACGTCATCCGGGAAAGTAGGCGGATGGAGGTACGGGTTTGGCGGCGGCGGCCACGTTCGACGGTTTGGTGACTTCTGCAAAGAGATCGAGGGACGTCGGCGGAATTTAATATTAATTTAATTATAAATCCTAAACCCCGCCGGCGGCGACGCCCATGTCCACTCACCTTTACCGAGGTGCATGCTGGGCAGCAGGCCTCTCAGCGGGATGCTGTCGTCTCGTCTCTCGAAATATTTGGAGTCCAGTCCCAGCAGCTCCACACTGAAGAAAAAAAAAATAAATAAATAAAAATAATTAAGCAGGTGGATTAGTGGTTTAGCATGTTCTCCTCTCAGCACTAGGGATTCCCGGTTCGAATCCCCATCTGGATGGAGTTTCCATGTCCTCCCCGTGTCCGCGTGGGTTTCCTCCAGGTTCTCCGGTTTCCTCCCACAGTCCGAAAACATGGATCAAGTCAATGGAGTTCTCCAAATTGCCCCATATAGAGTGTGTCTGAGTGTGTGCTGCCTGTAAATTAATAAATTAATTAATTAATAAATATATATATATATATATGGCGGCACAGTGGCTTAGTGGTTTCGCATATCTGGGTGGAGTTTGCATGTCCTCCCCATGTCCGCGTGGGTTTCCTCCGGGTTCTCCGGTTTCCTCCCACAGTCCGAAAACATGGATCAAGTCAATTGAGTTCTCCAAATTGCCCCATATAGAGTGTGTCTGAGTGTCTGAGTGAGTGCCCAGCGATAGGTTGGTGTCCTGTCCTGGGTGTATCTGCCCAGCGCCCGAAACGTTCTCCCCTGGATGGGCATGGGGAACCCCCCCCACCGCGACCCTAATAGAGGATAAAGCGGCAGATAATGAATGAATAATTAAGCAGTCCAGGTTCATCGTTAGTGACGTCACAGGTTCACAATAATCACGGAAGAAGCGAAACGCGACTCACTTTTCTTTGTTGGAGGACGGGGGCGCTGCCGTGCTCCCGGTCCCCACCTCCACCGGCGACAGGCCGGGTTTGGAGCTCATTGGGTTAAACTGGACCTGTCAATCAATCAATCGAGTGATTCCATCATTAGGACGAATAAGAAACGTGGTCTTCATCAGGAACGGTCTTTATAATGAAGACCGTCTGAGGAAAAGTACCGGGATAGGCCTCACTGATCCCCACTTTGCATACGATCGCTTGGTCTCCATCCATACTGGACACTTTATTTTCATTTTTAGTTTTGATACTACTACACAACACTTTATAATAGTAAATAGTAAATTATATATATATATATATATATATTCATTCATTATCTCCCGCTTTATCCTCTATTAGGGTCACGGGGGGGGGGGGTTCCCCATGCCCATCCAGGGGAGAACGTCTCAGGCGCTGGGCAGATAGACCCAGGACAGCACGCCAATCCATCGCTGGGCACACACTCACTCACACAGACACACTCTATATGGGGCAATTTGGAGAACTCAATTGATTTGATCCATGTTTTTGGACGGTGGGAGGAAACCGGAGAACCCGGAGGAAACCCACGCGGACACGGGGAGGACATGGAAACTCCACCCAGATGGGGATTCGAACCGGGAATCCTCAGCGCTGAGAGGAGAACGTGCTAAACCACTAAGCCACCGTGCTGCCTGTTAAAGAATAAATAAATAAATAAATAAATATATATATTGGGGCGGCACGATGGCTTAGTGGTTTGGCATGTTCTCCTCTCAGCGCTAGGGATTCCCAGTTCGAATCCCCATCTGGGTGGAGTTTCCATGTCCTCCCCGTGTCCGCGTGGGTTTCCTCCGGGTTCTCCGGTTTCCTCCCACAGTCCCAAAACATGGATCAAGTCAATTGAGTTCTCCAAATTGCCCCCATATAGAGTGTGTCTGTGTGAGTGAGTGTGTGCCCAGTGATGGATTGGCGCCCTGTCCTGGGTCTATCTGCCCAGCGCCCGAGACGTTCTCACCTGGATGAGCATGGGGAACCCCCCCCCCGCGACCCTAATAGAGGATAAAGCGGAAGATAATGAATGAATGAAATAAATATATATATATATATATTTTTTTTTTTAATCCCGAAATTTCCTCCATGCTTACAACTGTGTTGAAACAGTTTGGGGAAGGCCCTCCCATGGTTCCTCCATGATCCCGGTGCTCCACAAAAGCCTGAGATTAGAAGAACTCGACTAAGATGAGACTCTGAGACATCGAACCTCACCAAACTTAGAGCAGGACGTCCACTGTGAGGTGTCCCTATCCCCCCCCCCCCCCCCCCACAGTGACCAGCGAACGAGGAGACGAGGCACACCATACCTTAGCTGCTGGGTTCTGGTTCTGCACGGTGAGTACGGAGCGCGGGCCGGCGCTCAGACTGGACAGCGGGAAGGCGTGTCTGGAGTTCAGGGTGGATGTGACCGGGTAGGACTGCCCCAGTGGGGGGTAACTCCTGCTTTCGAGCTACGAAGTGAAGAACAGGCCGATTAGGAGCCCGTCACGCGGATCGAACCAATCGAACCCGGGTTCACCAGATTACCAGATTATGGGGCGCGGGTGCGAGTCTCAGTATGGCGCCTGGTTGAGGGGTCTCAAACGCGCCCCCGCCGTCGGGCTTCCTGTAGACCTGGTTCTCGTTCAGCTGCTTGTTCAGCCATGTGATCACTGCGGAGAACATTCCATCAGAGGGTGCATCCACACGGCAACACTACAGCAGGAGGAGGAGGAGGAGCCTAACACACACACCGTTTTCATTGGTCTTCAGCATCTCCTTGCTGTCGTCCAGCTTTTTCACCGCATCCTCCAACTGTTCCTTCAACCTGGAGACCTGGAAGAGGAGGCGCGGGGGAACCGGCCCTTTAGAACTGCGGCACCGAACATCCAGCTCGTGGGGTACCAACAACCCTGCCACTGTCAAAACCACCGGAGTCACATGACCTCCTGGATATGTGTGACATCATGAGGGGCGTCCCTCTTAAGCGCCGCTGGTCATGGAGTCACGTTCTGAACGTTCCTCGTACCTCGCACCACGGTGGCTTAGTGGTTTGGCACGTTCTCCTCTCAGCGCTAGGGATTCCCGGTTCGAATCCCCATCTGGGTGGAGTTTCCATGTCCTCCCCGTGTCCGCGTGGGTTTCCTCCGGGTTCTCCGGTTTCCTCCCACAGTCCAAAAACATGGGTCAAGGTCAATTGAGTTCTCCAAATTGCCCCATATAGAGTGTGTCTGTGTGAGTGAGTGTGTGCCCAGCGATGGATTGGCGCCCTGTCCTGGGTGTATCTGCCCAGCGCCCGAGACGTTCTCCCCTGGATGGGCATGGGGAACCCCACCGCGACCCTAATAGAGGAATGAATGAATGTTCCTCGTACCTCCTCCTCTCGCAGCCTGAGTCTGCGCTGCGTCTCCTGCAGCTCGCGCTGTTCTCTCTGCAGGCGCTCCGTCGTCTCCTGCAGCACCTTCTCCTGGGACACGGTAACCGTGTTCTTCACTTTGATCTTCCCCACGAGGGCCTTCAGGTCCCCCTGCAGCTTCTTAATGATTCCGTTGGCCTGAGGAACAGAACGCGCTCGCTGATCGTTCCGTTTACAGAGACGGAGGGAATTCAAGAGTAAAGGGAATTCACGATGAATTATGACATCACACGTTCTCCTAACGAACCACGAATCCTAACGAACCATAAAACACCAAGAAGCAGGACATGAACCGGACACATGAAGCCAGGTCCTCAATGGACTTATATAGTTTTAAATTGTTAAATAACAGTTAAATAATAGTTTCCATGTCCTCCCCGTGTCCGCGTGGGTTTCCTCCGGGTTCTCAGGTTTCCTCCCACAGTCCAAAAACATGGATCAAGTCAATTGGGTTCTCCAAATTTCTCCATATAGAGTGAGTGTGCGCCCAGCGATGGATTGGCGCCCTGTCCTGGGTCTATCTGCCCAGCGCCCGAAACGTTCTCCCCTGGATGGGCATGGGGAACCCCACCGCGACCCTAATAGAGGATAAAGCGGAAGATAATGAATGAATGAATTGTTAAATACGGGGTCACATGACTAGGGGTGAGCTGCAATATTCGCTGATTCGACGATTCGATTCGGAGAACCGTAGTCGACTATGAACCTCATAGTCGAATGTACCATTTTGACCACATGGGGGCGCCCATGGCTGCTGCTAAGCATTAGTTTTTACATGAAATGTCTTTGTTTTCGTTATATATATATATATATATATATATATAGCCTTTTGTCAAATAAAACTCATTGATCTGAGTGTTTTAAGTTTTTCCTTTGAAGTGGAAAAAAAGTCCAGAACGGGGATCCCATTTACAGTGCTCTAGAAAAACAAGTAAAATATTTTTTAAGAATCTTTTTTAAAAACCACGCTTATAGCGCCATCTTGTGGTGAAATTTTAACTGATTCGACTATTAGTCGACTATAGGGAAAATCTGACGAATCAGATTCGACTATGACAATCCTTAGTTGAAGACACCCCTACACATGACCACCACATAATCTGTACATGGCAGTCCTACACTGTTGCTGCCCCCCCCCCATTCAAAAATACTGGATGGACACCTGAATATTAATTGGACTTAATGGACTCACAGAGTTCTCCAGTTGTTAGTTTTTCCATTGGTTAGATATCTGTACATGGCTGTCCAACACTGTTGTTGCTGCCCGGCCGCTCAAGGAGGACGAGTCCCCCACTGAGCCTCGGTCCTCCCAAGGTTTCTCCCTTAAATAACAACATAACAGGGAGTTTTGTCTTGCCACTGTCGCTTCGGCTCGCTCTTTGGGGGTTTAAAGGCTTTTCATTCTGTAAAGCTGCTTTGTGACGACGTACTGTTGTAAAAAGCGCTCTATAAATAAATAACTTGAACTACATTTATTTATCACATTTACGTTCTCTCAGACATCTTGCACCAGTGGTGATGTGGACCACATCGCTGTCCACTCCAGAACCAGAACGGGGTTCAGGTGACGTACAGGTGGCCGAACCATGAGTGAAAACGAGGTCTCGTGCTTCCTAAACCACTCTTTCTCCTGATGCCATCATCATCACCTTAGAACATGTCATCAGGTAGGAACAGATCCATCAAAGGACGAACCTGGTGGTTCAGTATATTCCTCATTCTTATGACCTCACAACATTACCTGACCCCAGATCAGTTACACAATCCCAGCTTGATTATTGTAATGCGTTACTTGCCGGTATCCCAGCTTCCACAATCAGACCTCTACAACTGATTCAGAACTCTGCAGCCCGACTCGTGTTTAACCCCCAAGAACTCATGTCCCTCCATCGCTCGTGTCCCTCCATCGCTCATGTCCCTCTATTGGCTCCCTGTAGCTGCTCCCATTCAGTACAGAGTCACTGACTCTGGCCTACAGAACCATTTCTGGATCTTCCCCCTCCGACCTTCACTCTATCTTTTCAAAATACACTCCAACCCGTTCACTTCGCTCCGGTGATAATCGCCCCCTGGTGGTTCCACCTCACCGAGGACCTCATTCTCACTCCGTGGTGTTCACCACTGCGACATGGTGGGACGTTCTTCCCAACTCTGTCCGTAAGACAGAATCACTGAACAGTTTTAAAAAACGACTGAAGACGCATCTCTTTAACAAATACCTGTTATAAAAAAAAAAAACATCGAATAACAATCAGGTTTGATGAATTTACAGTGTAGTTGGTTTTCTCCATGGCTTCTGACTTGTGGTGTTCTCATTTGTAAGTCGCTTTGGATAAAAGCGTCGGCTAAATGACTAAATGTAAATGTTGTGAATAAGAAACAGGCCGCTGTACGCGTTACACCTCCTCGTTTCTACACTTTTCGGTCTGAGCTCCACTCATCACACCAACCTTAATCAGCTCCTCTGATAGAGACTTGACCGTCGCTTCCAGTTTCCCAACCTGCAGCTGTTTACTTTCAGCCGTTTCTTCCACCGAGTTCTGATCAGGACACACAATAAATACATACAATCAGTCACCTGGAACCTTTACAATGAAGAACCAAAGACATCGAGGATTCAGAGGTTCCAGTTTTGGACCATCATCCTTAAACTGGAGTGAGATTATAAATCCACACAGGTCTGCCTTAATCTATCTATTACATCTGTATTATATTCTGAAATTAAAAACCCCAAAACCAATTAAAGTTAATATCTACATCATTCATTCATTATCTCCCGCTTTATCCTCTATTAGGGTCGCGGTGGGGTTCCCCATGCCCATCCAGGGGAGAACGTTTCGGGCGCTGGGCAGATACACCCAGGACAGGGCGCCAATCCATCGCTGGGCACACACTCACTCACACAGACATACACACTCTATATGGGGCAATTTGGAGAACTCAATTGACTCGATCCACGTTTTTTGGACTGTGGGATGAAAGCGGAGAACCCGGAGGAAATCCACACAGACACGGGGAGAACATGGAATCTCCACCCAGATTGGGGATTCGAACCGGGAATCCCAAGCGCTGTGAGGAGAACGTGCTAAACCACTAAGTTACGATCTACGTCATGTTTTGGTTTTTCCCTTTAGTAGGTTCTCCACTGCAGGACAATCCACATGTTGATTGTGCTGCCTGACGTACATCTACAACAACCGCCCCCCACCCCCCACTTGGATCTTCTACAATTAGAACAAATTAGAGTCATAATTCAGAAGGAATCTGGAGGCTCCATGCAGGAACGAGGAGAACATGCGGGACTCTCAATGCCCCGGGGACCCAAAGCTCCATGACGTTCTTACTGTAGAAGGCAGAAGCACCGACTACCGACCCCATGACATGACGACATTAAGCATCAGTGCTGAAATGACAACAGAGGACTGAGATTTGTTCCCAAGTTCTACCTTCTGCTGCTGCGTGGCCTCCAGCACCTCCTTGGTCCGGAGGACGAGCTGGTCCTTGTCTTTAATCTCCTGCTCCAGAACAGCCACTCGAGTCTGCAGCTGATTATTGAGTCGCTCTTTCTCGTGACACTCCGTATCGAGGGTTCCGTTTTCCCGCCGCAGAGACGCCACCTGCTGCTTCAACCTCTGGGACTCCTGCAGCAAGGAGGAGTCACATTCAGGAGCATGTTTAATGAGTCAGATCGGAGAACATACTCCACATTAAAAGAATGAAGCTCAAGTTACCGTATTTTCCGGACTATAAGGCGCACCTAAAAAGCCTAAAATTTTCCCAGAAATCGGACGTGCGCCTTATACATGTACTGAGTTCCAAATTCTATAAAAGTATTGTTGTGCGACCGAAAATTAATTCAGAGCTCGCCGTCATTCCGGGAGGATTAAATAAAGAACTCCGACCGCTGGACATCGGCGTAAACGGGGCGTTTAAAGTAAAGTCGCGGGCGGCGTGGGAGCGATGGATGATAGACGGCGAACACACGTTTACTAAAACTCGGGAGGCGGTGGCGGGGCGAGTTACACCACCGTCTGTGAATGGATTGTGGACGCCTGGGCTGAGGTTTCTGCCGTGACCGTCGTCCGAGCTTTCATGAAAGCCGGCGTCGTCGCCGAACGGCCGCCCGGAGTCGAGACGGACTCGGACATCGATGAGAGGGAACACCGGAGAGCTCGATAGAGAACCAGCTTTTTAATTCAGACACAGAAGACGAGGACTTTGATGGATTTGTGGGAGAAGAGATTAAAATAATGTGTTTTATCAAATAGAATAAACTTCAATTATAAATCAGCGTTTTGCATCCTTTACTTTTCTTGTAGATCGTATGTTTTAGCGAGTGCCTTATAATACGCTGCCGTACAGAATAAGTACCGTACAGAAATAGAGTCCCTAATTCAGACTGCGCCTTATAGTACGGTGCGCCTTATGGTCCGGAAAATACGGTAATTCGGAGCTCGCCGTCATTCCGGGAGGATTAAATAAAGAACTCCGACCGCTGGACGTTGGTGTAAACGGGGCGTTTAAAGTAAAGTTGCGGGCGGCGTGGCAGCGATGGATGATAGACGGCGAACACACGTTTACTAAAACTCGGGAGGCGGCGGCGGGGCGAGTTACGCCACCGTCTGTGAATGGATTGTGGACGTCTGGGCTGAGGTTTCTGCCGTGACCGTCGTCCAAGCTTTCGTGAATGGGACGGACTCGGACATCGATGAGAGGGAACACCGGAGTGCTCGATAGAGAACCAGCTTTTTAATTCAGACACAGAAGACGAGGACGCTGATGGATTTGTGGGAGAAGAGTGATTAAAATAATGTGTAATTATAAATCAGCGTTCTGCATCCTTTACTTTTCTTGTAGATCGTATGTTTTAGCGAGTGCCTTATAATACGCTGCCATACAGAATAAGTACCGTACAGAAACAGAGTCCGTAATTCAGACTGCGCCTTATAATACGGTGCGCCTTGCGTCGGAAAATACGGTAATTATTTATAAAGCGCTTTTTACAAAAGTACATTGTCACAAAGCAGCTTTACAGAATAAAAAGCCTTTAAACCTCTGAAGAGCTAGCTGAAGCGACAGTGGCAAGACAAAACTCCCTGTTATGTTGTAATTTAAGGAAGAAACCTTGTGAGGACCAAGACTCAGGGGGGGCCAAACTCCCTGAGCGGCTGGGCAGCAACAACAGTGTAGGACAGCCATGTCCAGATATCTAACAAATCTAACAACTGGAAAACTATATGTGAGTCCATTAAGTCCAATTAATATTCAGGTGTCCATCCAGTATTTTTGAATGGGGGGGGGGCAGCAACAGTGTAGGACAGCCATGTACAGATTATGTGGTGGTCATGTGTAGGGTGTCTTCAACTAAGGATTTTCATAGTCGAATCTGATTCGTCAGATTTTCCCTATAGATGACTGATAGTCCAGATATTAAACAAATGGAAAAACTCTAACAACTGGAGAACTATATGTGAGTCCAGATCACACGATCGAATCGGCCAATGACGACGCTCGGTGAACAGATCTCACCTCCTCGAAGCCCTGCAGCTTGGACTTCAGGTCCCGGATGGCGGAGTCGCTCTTGTACTTCTTCTCGGTCAGTTCTCGGTTGGCGTTCTCGAGCTCGGCGAGCCGGCCGTGGAGCTGCTGCGTGCTCCTCTGATGGGCCGCCTCCAGCTCGCGCCTCAGCTGCTCGTTCTGCTGCTGCAGTCGCGTCTGGATCTGGAGGCGGAGCCACGGCGCACCAAATTTGAACCATCGTACGATATCGGCGAGTCTTTAGAATTAAAAAAGGGGGGGGCGGGGCGTTCACCTCGAGGGCTTTTTCCCGCTCGGCCGAGAGATCCTGCGTGTGCCTGTTGGACAGGGACGTGCTTTGCGAGGTCCACTCGGAGCGCAGTTTGTCCAGCTCCCGGCTCTTTTCGGATAACGTCTGAAAGACGAAGACGGTCGGCATGCGCACCTAAAACGATGTGGTTTAAGGGCCAGTAGAGGTCACTGTACCTGCTGCGCGTAGCTCAGCTGCCTGGACAGATCGTCTTCGGTCCTCGCGAGTCTCTGCTGAAGCTGCTCCTTTTCATCCTGAATATAAAACAAACCCGGATCGTTAAATCACCATCGAGAACCCTGCGTGGACGTGATGAAGACGACGGACTGAGACATGTCCTCAAAGGTCTAGAGAACATCGATCCACTGAGAGAACTTCCATCCATTGTCTCCTATTAATCCCATATTGGGGTCCTGGCGGGGGTTCCCATGCCCATCCAGGGGAGAACGTTTTAAGCGCTGGGCAGATACACCCAGGACAGGGTGCCAAACCATTGCTGGGCACTCACTCACTCACAGACACACACTATATAGGGGCAATTTATTCATTCATTCATTCATTCATTATTTTCCACTTTGTCCTATATTATGGTCGCGGGGGGGGGTTCCCCATGCCCATCCAGGGGGAACGTTTCGGCCACTGGGCAGATACACCCAGGACAGGACGCCAATCTATCGCTGGGCACACACTTACTCACACAGACACACTCTATATGGGGCAATTTGGAGAATTGGATGGGGATTCGAACCGGGAATCCCTAGTGCTGAGAGGAGAACATGCTAAACCACTAAACCACCGTGCCACCTATACCATCCATTATCTTCCGCTTTGTCCTATATTAGGTCGCGGAGGGGGTCCCATGGGAGGTCCCCCATGCCCATCCAGGGGAGAATGTTTCGGGCGCTGGGCAGATACATCCAGGACAGGGGGGGGGCAATCTATCGCTGGGCACACACTCACACACATAGACACGCACACAAACACACTCTATATGGGGCAATTTGGAAAACTCAACTGACTTGATCCATGTTCTTGGACTGTGATGGGGATTCGAACCGGGATTCCTCAACGCTGAGAGAACACGCTAAACCACTAAGCAATTTAGGGGCAATTTAGATAGGAGCAAATTAAAGCAGCCGGTTAACCCTGAATCCTCGCGTTTGGACTGTGAGAACCCAGAGGACACCCACATGGACACAGGGAGAAGGTGTAAACTTCACTCAGATCACACACACACACAGATCACACAGGGAGTGGTAGCTCAGTGGTTCGGGTGTTGGGCTATCAATCTGAAGGTTGGGGGTTCAAATCCCAGGTCCACTGAAGTTCCCAGTGTGGGTCCTTGAGCAAGACCCTTAACCCTGATTGCTCCAGGGGGCGCTGTGATGAACCCTGTGCTCACCTTGTAAGTCGCTTTGGATAAAAGCGTCCAATAAATGACCAAATGTTAATGTGAATGTAGATCAGGACTTGAACCTGGAGCCGAAGAACACGCTAAGAACTATTCCACCCCGGTCTCAGGACCTTTTAGAATAAAGTACCGAGACACCCACAGGCGTTATAAGAACGTCCCACGGTCCTTCAGCGCCGTACCTTTACGGCAGCGAGGCAGGAGGCCAGATATTTCTTGATTTCCACGTCGGAGCCGGGCAGCAGTTTGAGAGAGAGGTGAGTGAGGTGCTTGAAGGCGTTCGTCTCCACGATGTTGAGATGAGCCGTGCTGTGGTTTAACGTCGGTGAGGGGGAGGAGAGCTGCAGCAGGAACCTGGAACCATGAACGAGAGCGAAGGGGGTGTAGACACACATACAAATACAGACAGACACACACACTCATACAAACCAAGTCTTTATGGATGAACAGTAACGGGCCTTCCCCAAACTGCTCTCGCAAACCAGTGTGCATGGCTGGGTGTCGATAGGACTGAATAACCATCCATTATCTTATATTAGGGTCGCGGGGGGGGGGGGGGGTGGTTCCCCATGCCCATCCAGGGGAGAATGTTTCGGGCGCTGGGCAGACACACCCAGGACAGGACGCCAATCTATCGCTGGGCACACACTCACACACACAGACACACTCTATATGGGGCAATTTGGAGAACTCAACTGACTTGATCCATGTGTTTGGACTGTGGGAGGAAAGCGGAGAACCCGGAGGAAACCCACGCAGACATGGGGAGAACATGGAAACTCCACCCAGATGGGGATTCGAACCGAGAATCCCTAGTGCTGAGAGGAGAACATGCTAAACCACAAAGCCACCGTGCCGCTCCAGGACTGAATAACCCCTAAATAAATGATTGAGGGGTGTGTCCTGATACCACAGTGCATAGTTACTGTAACTAAAATATAAACATATTATTCTGTCCTTATTCTGCGGTGGCTTAGTGGTTTAGCATGTTCTCCTCTCAGCGCTACGGATTCCCGGTTCGAATCTCCATCTGGGTGAAGTTTCCATGTTCTCCCCATGTCCGCGTGGGTTTCCTCCGGGTTCTCTGGTTTCCTCCCACAGTCCAAAAACATGGATCAAGTCAACTGAGTTCTCCAAATTGGCCCATATAGAGTGTGTCTGTGTGAGTGAGTGTGTGTCCAGCGATGGATTGGCACCCATTCCTGGGTGTATCTACCCAGCGCCCGAAACGTTCTCCCCTGGATGGACATGGGGAACCCCCCCCCCCGCGACCCTAATAGAGGATAAAGTGGAAGATAATGAATGGTGGTCAGGAGGGCGCCACGGTGGCTTAGTGGTCAGCACGTTCTCCTCTCAGCGCTACAGATTCCCGGTTCGAATCTCCATCTGGGTGGAGCTTCCATGTTCTCCCCGTGTCCGCGTGGGTTTCCTCCGGGTACTCCGGTTTCCTCCCACAGTCCAAAGACATGGATCAAGTCAATTGAAGTCTCCAAATTGCCCCATATAGAGTGTGTCTGTGTGAGTGAGTGTGGGTGTGCCCAGCGATGGATTGGCACCCGTTCCTGGGTGTATTTACCCAGCGCCCGAAACGTTCCCCCCCCCCCCCCCCCGCGACCCTAATAGAGGATAAAGCGGGAGATGATGAATGAATGAATCTGTCATGAAGAAGGAATATAAAGTGTGCGTTTGTGCTGACAGGGCTCGTTACCTGGGGTTCTCTTTGCCCTGCTCGGAGATGCACTGCTCCAACAAGTCTATAAACTTCTGAGGAAACGTGCCGAAGTCGATCAGGAGACCCTGCTGCACCTTCAAACTGCCGGGTAAGAACACAGTCAGATTCCACTCACAGGCCCGCAGAACCACTGAACCTGCTCCGGGAGACGGGGAGAACGTGCCGCACCTCTGAAAGTCCTCCTCCGATATGACCAGGTTGTACAGGAAGTAGAGATCCGCATCGTCCGTCAGCCGCACGATCAAATCCTACGAAAAGACCACGACAACCTGAACTTCCATCTCCAGTCAAACGGCGGGAAGTGCCGAATTTTATACGACGTTGCTATAAAAATCACCATGGAAACGGATGTTGGGACAGCTACAAGATGCAGAAAAACTAATTCATGCTTTTATTACCTCATTTACATTTACATTTAGTCGTTTAGTCATTCAGCCGACGCTTTTATCCAAAGCGGCTTACAAATGAGAACAACACAAGTCAGAAGCCATGGAGAAAACCAACTATACTGTAAATTCATCAAACCTGATTGTTATTCGATGCTGCGGCGCCTCCCCCCCTTTTTTTTCTTTTTTTTTTCTACAACAGGTATTTGTTAAAGAGATGTGTCTTAAGTAGTCTCTTAAAACTGTTTAGTGATTCCACCTTACAGACAGAGTTGGGAAGATCGTACTACCATGTTGCAGTGGTGAACGCCACGGAGTGAGAGTCAGCTCCTCGGTGAGGTGGAACCACCAGGGGGCGATCATCACCGGAGCGAAGTGAACGAGTCGGAGTGTGTTTTGAAAAGATAGAGTGAAGGGAGGAGGGGACAGATCCAGAAATGGTTCTGTAGGCCAGAGTTAGTGACTGAATGCAGCAGCTACAGGGAGACAATGGAGGGACACGAGTGATGGAGGGACACGAGCGATGGAGGGACACGAGCGATGGAGGGACACGAGCGATGGAGGGACACGAGCGATGGAGGGACACGAGCGATGGAGGGACACGAGCGATGGAGGGACACGAGCGATGGAGGGACACGAGTGATGGAGGGACACGAGTGATGGAGGGACACGAGTTCTTGGGGGTTAAACACAAGTGATGGAGGGACACGAGTGATGGAGGGACACGAGTGATGGAGGGACATGAGTTCTTGGGGGTTAAACATGAGTGATGGAGGGACACGAGCGATGGAGGGACACGAGTGATGGAGGCACATGAGTGATGGAGGGACACGAGTGATGGAGGGACATGAGTTCTTGGGGGTTAAACATGAGTGATGGAGGGACACGAGCGATGGAGGGACACGAGCGATGGAGGGACACGAGTGATGGAGGGACACGAGTGATGGAGGGACACGAGTGATGGAGGGACACGAGTGATGGAGGGACACGAGTGATGGAGGGACACGAGTGATGGAGGGACACGAGTGATGGAGGGACATGAGTTCTTGGGGGTTAAACATGAGTGATGGAGGGACACGAGCGATGGAGGGACACGAGTGATGGAGGGACATGAGTTCTTGGGGGTTAAACATGAGTGATGGAGGGACACGAGCGATGGAGGGACACGAGTGATGGAGGGACACGAGTGATGGAGGGACACGAGTTCTTGGGGGTTAAACACAAGTGATGGAGGGACACGAGTGATGGAGGGACACGAGTGATGGAGGGACACGAGTGATGGAGGGACACGAGTGATGGAGGGACACGAGTGATGGAGGGACATGAGTTCTTGGGGGTTAAACACGAGTGATGGAGGGACACGAGCGATGGAGGGACACGAGCGATGGAGGGACACAAGTGATGGAGGGACATGAGTGATGGAGGGACATGAGTTCTTGGGGGTTAAAAACAAGTCGGGCTGCAGAGTTCTGAATCAGTTGAAGAGGTCTGATTGTGGAAGCTGGGATACCGGCAAGAAGTGCATTACAATAATCAAGCCGGGATAGGACGCGGGCTTGAACAAGCAGTTGGGTCGCATGTTCAGTCAAGAAGGGTCTGATCTTCCTGACGTTGTAAAGAAGGAATCTACAGGAACGGGCGGTTCACCTCAACGTTAGATTATTGTAATTCACTTCTAATAAATCATTACATAAATTACAACCTGTGCAAAATGCTGCAGCTAGAGTTTCAACTAAAAGCAGAAAGTTTGATCGTATCAGTCCTGTGGTATCAAACTCGCACCGGCTACCAGTTAACTTTCGTATCGAGTAGGGCTGCATTCATCTAAAGATTTTCATAGTCGAATCTGATTCGTCAGATTTTCCCTATAGTCGACTGATAGTCGAATCAGTTAAAATTTCACCACAAGATGGCGCTAAGGGCGTAGTTAAAAAAAAAAGTTTAATATATTTTACTTGTTTTTCTAACAAAAGAAAACCTTTTTTTTCTTTTTTTTTCTAGAAATTAGGATGATTTTATTTGACAAAAGGCTATATATATAACGAAAACAAAGACATTTCATGTAAAAACTAATGCTTAGCAGCAGCCATGGGCACCCCCATGTGGTCAAAATGGTACATTCGACTATGAGGTTCATAGTCGACTACGGTTCTCCGAATAGAATCGTCGAATCAGCGAATATTGCAGCTCACCCCTAGTATCGAGTACAAAATTTTATCGATAACATAAAATTCTACATAATCAGGCTCCACAGTATCTGAGTGAGCTGATTCAATCGTACAAGCCGACACGTGAGCTCCGATCTCAAGGTGCTGGTCTTCTCTTAGCTCCTAGAATAAATAAAATGACTGCTGGTGGAGGAACGTTCTCCCACAAGGCTCCTCAACTTTGGAACAGCCTTCCAGTTACCGTTCGTGATTCCAAATCACTGTTGATCTTTAAAAATAAATTAGAAACACATTTATTTAATCCGGCTTTTAATTAATCCCCTGTAGATAAAGATGTAGATCTCAGGCTTGGCTGTGTTGGGGGGGGGGGGTTATCTGTGATCAGTGTATGCTGGCGTTTCACCTCTTCAGGCGTCCTGCAGGGGCGCCATCTCCCTGCAGGACGCCCCCTAATGGACTCACATATAGTTTTCCAGTTGTTAAATATCTGGACATGGCTGTCCTACACTGTTGTTGCTGCCTGGCCGCTCAAGGAGGACGAGTCCCCCACTGAGTCTTGGTCCTCCCAAGGTTTCTTCCTTAAATAACAACATAACAGGGAGTTTTTTCCTTGCCGCTGTCGCTTCGGCTCGCTCTTTGGGGGTTTAAAGGCTTTTCATTTTGTAAAGCTGCTTTGTGACAATGTACTGTTGTAAAAAGTGCGACAGAAATAAATAACTTGAACTTAACTTGAACCTACAGGAGCTTCACAATCTTTGCAGCTCACCGCGGTTATTGATGTCGTACACGTGGCTCACAATCTCAGTTCTAATTCATCCCAAATGTTTTCGATCGTAGGAACTACCCTGAAGCGTTAATACAGACATGCTTGTGTGCAGATTAGGGAAGGCCCTCGTCTGTTCCATGATGACCAATTTAGAGGCACAGGATCATCCCAAATTCACAGAGAGGTGGATCCAGAGGTTCTCCCAATGTCTGCATGGGTTCCCGCTAGGTTCTCGCTAGGTTTCCCACCCACAGTCCAAAATCATGGATTCAAGGTAAATCGGATACTCTAAATTGCCCATATTTATAGTGTGTGTTGTCGTGACCAGCAATAGAAATCCTGGGTGTATTAAATAAGCGGAAGATAATGGATGGGAGGGTGATGGACACAGATGTGTGGTTGATTTTACAGACCCGTGACGGTGGAACTGAATAAAACATCCAAGTGAATTATAAAGAGGTGTGTCCCGATATTTTTGTCACTAAAGCTGAATGTTTATAGAAGGTGCTCATGTTTTAAATCAGACTGTATAATTGTCACTAATGCCTCTCCCATATGGCACGGTGGCTTAGTGTTTGGCATGTTCTCCTCTCAGTGCTAGGGATTCCCGGTTCGAATCCCCATCTGGGTGGAGTTTCCATGTTCTCCCCGTGTCCACGTGGGTTTCCTCCGGCTTCTCCGGTTTCCTCCCACAGTCCAAAAACATGGATCTAGTCAATTGAGTTCTCCAAAATGCCCCATATAGAGTGTGTCTGTGTGAGTGAGTGTGTGCCCAGCGATAGATTGGCGCCCTGTCCTGGGTGTATCTGCCCAGCGCCCGAGACGATCTCACCTGGATGGACATGGACATGGGGAACCCCCCCCCCCCTCACGACCCTAATATAGGATGAAGCAGAAGATAATGGATGGATGGATGGAAACCAGATCCCGTCACCCACCTTTCTGTGAACCGGACTCGACACCAGCTGGAGCTCGATGCTGATCCTGATGTTAGTCCGCCTGCAAGAGACGAACGATAACGATGTAAAGATTCATCGAATCTCATCAGGGGGGTGAGGTAACTCAGTGATTAGGGCCATCAATCAGAAGGTTGTGGGTTCAAATCCCAGGTCCAATGAGGTTAGCAATGTGGGTTTTTAAGCAAGTCCATTAACACTCATTGCTGCGGGGATGCAGTACGGTTGTTCTGATTCCAACCAAGCTTTGGTTAAAAGTGTAAAATGACCAAATGTTTGTAAATGTGATGCAGGTCAATGGGATGGATGCAGGTCAATGGGATGGATGCAGGTCAATGTAAATGCAGGTCAATGTAAATGCAGGTCAATGTAATGCATGAAACGTGATGCAGGTCAACGTGACGCAGGTCAATGTAATGTGATGTAGGTCAATGGGATGCAGGTCAACGGGATGCAGGTCAACGTGAGGCAGGTCAATGTGAGGCAGGTCAATGTGAGGCAGGTCAACGTCATGCAGGTCAATGTGATGCAGTTTAATGTGATGCGGGTCAACGTGACGCAGGTCAATGTAATGGGATGCAGGTCAACGTCATGCAGGTCAACGTCATGCAGGTCAACGTCATGCAGGTCAATGTGATGCAGGTCAACGTCATGCAGGTCAACGTCATGCAGGTCAACGTCATGCAGGTCAACGTCATGCAGGTCAATGTGATGCAGGTCAATGTAATGCATGCATTATAGACTAACGATTTTTTTTTCTTCAAAAGACGATATATCGAGTGATCGAGCACGTCGTGTTTGTGAACATGAAGTAAACGCATCATTAAAATGACTTTCTATCCCCTGATGTAGAGTTAATTAAATGCCGTCCGTGGCTGGGACGTCGTTAGCATTAGCATTAGCACAACAAGAAGAACAAACCGAACGCGCTCACCTGTCATCGCAGTCCTTACACTTCACAAACACCTGCAAAGTCTTATTAAACAGAGATTCCGTCATCCTGCGTTCACATCGGGCTCCAGGGCAATCCGCAATGTCACAAATTTCACCAAAAAAGGAACAAAAGTGGGACCCGCAGTCGTAACGGATGATTCGAGTTTGGCGCCTCGCCTCCCGCTACGGGCCGCAGCAGCCGGAAATGACGAGCGCCCGATCACGGAGTGCACTAGATAGGGCGCCTAGTTAGTCCATCGGCTGGATTTGCAACGCGACTGAGTCGAACGGGGCCGAAAAAGGCTTTTTAAACGCTGCACACGTCATAAAACGTTTCGTGTACGGATTATACATACATACGACAGCTCGCAGGTGTGACGTAGTGAAACGATTTTATGAACTTTATTCGTTTAAACGTTACTAACACCACCGGGAGGGCGGGGTTTAATCAAACCGAGCGCTGTGATTGGCTGCAGACCGAGATCAAAGGTGAAGACGTTAAAGGCGCCACCGACGCGGAGCCAAGATGGCGGTGAGTCGCATGCTGTTTCAATAATGTTTATTATTAATAAACCTGCGGATTCGTTAAAACTACACACATCGCGATACATGTATACAGCTTTAGCACCGTCTACATCTAAAACTGCTATTATGTTCGCGTTAAAAAATGTTTTTATTGTTTTTTAGCTCATTGGTTAGCAGTGTGTTGTATTAATGATGGGACCTTATTGATGCAGAGTGTATTATTCATTCATTCATTCATTATCTCCCGCTTTATCCTCTATTAGGGTCGCGGGGGGGTTCCCCATGCCCATCCAGGGGAGAACGTTTCGGGCGCTGGGCAGATACACCCAGGACAGGGCGCCAGTCCATCGCTGGGCACACACTCACTCACACAGACACACTCTATATGGGGCAATTACGACAATTCAATTGCCTTGGTTTTTTTTTACCGCATTGTTACCGTAACTATCACCAATTATTATTATTCATTCATTATCTTCCGCTTTATCCTCTATTAGGGTCACGGTGGGGTTCCCCATGCCCATCCAGGGGAGAACGTCTCGGTCGCTGGGCAGATACACCCAGGACAGGGCGCCAATCTATCGCTGGGCACACACTCACTCACTCAAATAGACACACTCTATATGGGGCAATTTGGAGAACTTAATTGACTTGATCCATGTTTTTGGACTGTGGGAGGAAACCGGAGAACCCGGAGGAAACCCACGCGGACATGGGGAGAACATGGAAACTCCACCCAGATGGGGATTCGAACCGGGAATCCCTAGTGCTGAGAGGAGAACATGCTAAACCACTAAGCCACCGTGCCGCCCAGTGTGTATTAATACAGTGTGTTAATTTTTTTAATTACATTGTGTGAGTGCATTGTTGACTTTGGGAACTGTGCTGTGTGTGTTTTTAGGATAAAGAGAAGAAGAAGAAGGAGAGTATATTCGATCTGTCGAAATACATCGATAAAACCATTAGAGTGAAATTTCAAGGTGGTCGTGAAGGTAAACAGAAGAGTTACTGAAGGATATTTGCTAAAATATCACATCCATTCATTATCTCCCGCTTTATCCTCTATTAGGGTCGCGGTGGGGTTCCCCATGCCCATCCAGGGGAGAACGTTTCGGGCGCTGGGCAGATACACCCAAGACAGGGCGCCAATCTATCGCTGGGCACACACTCACACAGACACACACTCTACATGGGGCAATTTGGAGAACTCAATTGACTTGATCCATGTTTTCGGACTGTGGGAGGAAACCGGAGAACCCGGAGGAAACCCACGCGGACACGGGGAGAACAGGGAAACTCCACCCAGATGGGGATTCGAACTGGGAATCCCTAGTGCTGAGAGGCGAACATGCCGACCACTAAATTATCACATCCATTAATTGCAACATTTTATATTATGTATATGTACGTGTGTGTGTGTGTGTGTGTGTGTTGTGTGCTGCTGGGTAGAATAATAAAGAGAAACTGAATGTGTATGCTGGTGATTGATTGCTGATTAATGGATGTTTGCTGGTCTTTTCACAGCGAGTGGAGTTCTGAAAGGGTTCGACCCTCTGCTGAACCTGGTGTTGGATGGCACCATCGAGTACATGCGGGGTAAGTTGTTGTACCGTCTTGCTCCCTGGGATTACAAGACACCCGAAATCATACTAAAACTTTCTGAAAAGCAGAAGAAAAACACTCACCCAAACGAACACCACAGACTATTTCTCAATATCAGAGAATGTTTTCCACACCACATAACAATTTATACAGATGGATCCAAAACCGAGACAAAAGTCACAGCTGCTATTATATCTACAAATCACCAACACAGCATCCGACTACCAGATCACAGCTCTATCTTCACTGCAGAAGCCCACGCTTCATTACTAGCACTGGAATATATACAAAGATGCAAAAAAGATGCTTATCTGTACAGACTCAATATCATGCTGAAAAACCTAGACACAGACCACCCCATTATTTCTGAGATACTGAAAAAAGACAAAATCCCACGAGAACAGCAATATAAAGTGATCTACTGCTGGATACCTAGCCACATTGGAATTCCTGGCAATGAAAGAGTAGACAGAGTCGCTAGGACATCAACGGAAGAGGAGATCGCCACCCGTCTCTGCCCCTCTACAGACGCGTTCCCAAAAATCTCATCGTACATTAAAAACAAATGGCAAAACGAATGGAACAACAACCCACAAAACAAATTGTTTGAAGTTGAGCCAAAAGTAGGGAAATCCTACACTAGAATGGATAATCGTGCAAACCAAACCACTATCACAAGATACCGCATCGGACACTCCAAGTTAACACACAAACATCTGCTTGCAGGGGAAGTCGCACCTACCTGCCATCTATGTAAAGCCACACTTACAATAAGACACATACTGATGGACTGTCCAACACTACAACCAGAAAGACAGAAATACTTCACAGTCAACAAAACCCACTCAAAACCACAGAACCAGGAAAAATACTAAACTACCTGACACATCTACATTTGAAGGACCAGATATAGCCCGTACTAAGATAGAATAGAAACACAACCTATGTACCGCCGTATAAATAGCCCCAGCGTGCTGATACGGCGCTAAACACTAACAAACAAACAAACAATGTACCGTCTTGTGGTTATTAGTTGAGAGGGTGATGCCTGGTTGAGCATCTGTTTACTCATGCACTTAATTACCCACCACCAAGAAGAGGCTTGTGATGTCTCACCCCTTCTACACGGTTCAAGCATCCCATGCACAGTGGGAACTGATTGTATGAGCTCTGGGAATCCAGGGTTAAATTCCAGTTTTAGTGAAACCGGGTTCTCCGGTTTCCTACAACAGAACAAAAATATGGATTCAAGGTAAATCAAATGCCATGCCATGCTGGAAATGGGGGGAGGGGGTTAAATGTGGAGTTATTTCCAGTCTGTCCTGTGCTGTTGTGTGGTCCTGAAACACCTTCTCCCTTCTCTCACAGACCCTGACGATCAGTATAAGCTGACCGAAGACACGAGGCAGCTCGGCCTGGTGGTGTGTCGGGGGACCGCCGTCGTCCTCATCTGCCCTCAGGACGGCATGGAGGCCATACCAAACCCCTTCATCCAGCAGCAGGACGGCTAGGGCGCACCCACCCGCGCTCCTGCTGCGACCATGTACATGTCCTGTGTGTAGGGTTTTTTTTTTTTTTTTTTTTTTTTTTTGTAGTAAGAATTTCAGTTGAGGGAACTTTTTTTGGTCTCGTTTTCGGTTATGTACAAAACACGGAGTCTGGATTCGGTTCCCACGAGTCAGATGGTGTTCTAGAGTTTGTTCTTCAGATAAATGGATGCTTTGCAGAAAAATGCCTTCTTGTATATTTTATTTTAGTACCTGTTTTAAAAGATAAAAATAAAATGACTCGTTCATAAAAAAAAAATAAAATAAAAAATGGATTGTGGTCAATGGTGTGGGAACAGTTTGGGGAAGGCCTTCTTATGGTCCAACATGCCGAATGTGACGGTCCTGACCTCAATCCTGTCCACTACCTTTGTTGTTCTGACCATTCATTCATTATCTCCCGCTTTATCCTCTATTAGGGTCACGGTGGGGTTCCCCATGCCCATCCAGGGGAGAACGTCTCGGGCGCTGGGCAGATAGACCCAGGACAGGGCGCCAATCTATTGCTGGGCACACACTCACTCACACAGACACACTCTATATGGGGCAATTCTGAGAATTCAATTGACTTGATTCCGCTAGGGATTCCCGGTTCGAATCCCCATCTGGGTGGAGTTTCCATGTTCTCCCCGTGTCTGTGTGGGTTTCCTCCGGGTTCTCCGGTTTCCTCCCACAGTCAAAAAACACAATTAACTCAAGTTAATTGAGTTCTCTAAAT
This sequence comes from Corydoras sp. C115, assembly GCA_019802505.1. Classification (NCBI taxonomy): domain Eukaryota; kingdom Metazoa; phylum Chordata; class Actinopteri; order Siluriformes; family Callichthyidae; genus Corydoras; species Corydoras sp. C115. The sequence goes on from JAFMOC010000280.1 coordinate 305,849, forward strand.
TGCCCCATATAGAGTGTGTCTGTGTGAGTGAGTGTGTGCCCAGCGATAGATTGGCGCCCTGTCCTGGGTCTATCTGCCCAGTGCCTGAAACGTTCTCCCCTGGATGGGTATGGGGAACCCCACCGCGACCCTAATAGAGGATAAAGCGGGAGATAATGAATGAATGAATGAATTGACTTGATCCATGTTTTTGGACTGTGGGAGGAAACCGGAGAACCCGGAGGAAACCCACGCGGACACGGGGAGGACATGGAAACTCCACCCAGATGGGGATTCGAACCGGGAATCCCTAGCGCTGATAGGAGAACGTGCTAAACCACAAAGCCACCGTGCCGCCGCTGTTCTGACCAAATCTCTTTTATAAAGAGTCATTTCCACAGAGATGCTCCACAATTGTATAGAAAGTCCCAGGAGGCTGGCGAAGCTACCAATTGGGAAGTTAATTGCCCCCCTGTGGGTGTTTATGTGCCCGTCTTCCGATTCATTTGTCCACACAGTATATGTATTTGTGTCAGGGACATCTAAAACATAAAACTCTAGAGGTCTCAGGTTTCTTTAACACCAACACACACACACACACACACACACACACACACACACACACAGGTGCATTTACTATAATCTCTAAAACTAAAGTAAATACACGCTGTTACTCTGGATTCAGCCCGAAAAACCCCGCCGTGATCCCTTAATGGCTTCAGATGGTTGCACTGTTCAGACCAGCCCCGCCCTGGTTCACAGTAATCCCTGTGCCTGTGGACTTAAGGCTGTTCGAGGGGGTCCGTCCGTGGTCGGAAGGCTTTGGGCGCCCTTTGTAAGACCGGTTCTGTTGTATCTTCAAGCCGTCCCGAGCACTTACGCCGCATTAGACGTGCAGAGCACAGAGTGGAGTTCTGTTGCGAGGGTGATGCGTGACATCGGATACCTCCCCGTACCCATCGACACCCAGAGGAGGGCTGAACTTAAAAAGAGCGCTGAGCGGTTTCCAGCTCACCCGCAGTAGATCGGTATCAGCTCCGGACGCCGCGGCCGCTCGACGGTGAGTAGAGCTCACAGATGCTTCTCTGTCTGAAATGTTTCGCTGCAGATTATGTGAACATGCCTCCCCACGTTCCCACGGCTTCACCCGGTCGGGGGGTTCATCTGAATCAGATTACGTTGGGTTGAAGTTTAAAGAGGGGTATTATAACGTGTGGTGGGGTGTGGATGCTCACCCCGTCGGGTCGGATCCGAGGGCAGGATTTTCATCATCAGGCGACATGGATGCAGCTGGTGTCTTTTACCTTGAAAGCGTGCGTTCTCTGTACGCCTGAAGTCCAGGGTTCTCACCCTCCAGGATACGAAACCCCAGTCTGAGGAGCGGAGGGACGATGATCGACGATAGGAACCTTTAGATAAACACTACGGGACACAGAATACATTAGAATTAACAAGTCTGCTTAAATAACGGGCGGCATGGTGGCTTAGTGGTCGGTATGTTTGCCTCTCAGCACCAGGGTTCGAATCCCCATCTGGGTGGAGTTTCCATGTTCTCCCCGTGTCCGCGTGGGTTTCCTCCGGGTTCTCCGGTTTCCTCCCACAGTCCAAAAACATGGATCAAGTCAATTGAGTTCTCCAAATTGCCCAATATAGAGTGTGTGTGTGTGTGAGTGAGTGTGTGCCCAGCGATGGATTGGCGTCCTGTCCTGGGTCTATCTGCCCAGTGCCCGAAACGTTCTCCCCTGGATGGGCATGGGGAACCCCCACCGCGACCCTAATAGAGGATAAAGTGGGAGATAATGAATGGATGAATGAATGAATAAATCCCCAGGGTTCCGATGCATGCCCTCAGACGTGGCGGCACTGCGTTCAGTAGAACACGGCTCACAGATCAAATCGTGTGTTTGTTTAGACAAAAAAATATTGACATTTTAACCTCCATGTTCTGATTAGGGCAATAAGGTGGCTTAGTGGTTTGGTATGTTCTCCTTTCAGCACTAGGGATTCCCGGTTCGAATCCCCATCTGGGTGGAGTTTCCATGTCCTCCCCGTGTCCGCGTGGGTTTCCTCCCGGTTCTCCGGTTTCCTCCCACAGTCCTAAAACATGGATCAAGTCAATTGAGTTCTCCAAATTGCCCCATATAGAGTGTGTGTGTGTGTGTGAGTGTGTTCCCAGCGATGGATTGGCGCCCTGACCTGGGTGTATCTGCCCAGCGCCCGAAACGTTCTCCCCTGGATGGGCATGGGGAACCGCCCCGTGACCCTAATAGAGGATAAAGCGGGAGATAATGAATGAATGAATGTTCTGATTAAAAATGACATTTGGGAAGGAGTAGAAAACCAAAACAATTCTTTAAACTTTAGTAACTTGAAACCATTTGGTGTCCTTACTTTAGAACGAGCTCTTCACACCAAAGAGACACAACATGACCGTCCCATTCTGAGCTGTCCTTACACACCAATCAGCTTCCACACACAGGATCGCGGGGTGGTTGTGGGAATTTGAGTCCATTCATCTGAAAGAAGGAGATACTTTTACTGTAGAGACATTCATTCATTCATTATCTCCCACTTTATCCTCTATTAGGGTCGCGGTGGGGTTCCCCATGCCCATCCAGGGGAGAACGTCTCGGGCGCTGGGCAGATACACCCAGGACAGAGCGCCAATCTATCGCTGGGCACACACTCACTCACACAGACACACTCTATATGGGGCAATTTTGGAGAATTCAATTGACTCGATCCATGTTTTTGGACTGTGGGAGGCAACCGGAGAACCCAGAGGAAACCCACGTGGACATGGGGAGAACATGGAAACTCCACCCAGATGGGGATTCGAACCGGGAATCCCTAGTGCTGAGAGGAGAACATGCTAAACCACTAAGCCACCGCGCCCACTGTAGAGACAAATCAGCGTAAATAGATTTAAAGTAAACAATGAAAGGTGACACGGTGGCTTAGTGGTTGGCATGTTCTCCTCTCAGCGCTAGGGTTTCCCGGTTCGAATCCGGTTTCCCGGTTCGAGTTTCCATGTTCTCCCCGTGTCCATGTGGGTTTCCTCCGGGTTCTCCAGTTTCCTCCCACAGTCCAAAAACATGGATCAAGTCAATTGAGTTCTCCAAATTGCCCCATATAGAGTGTGTCTGTGTGAGTGAGTGTGTGCCCAGCGATGGATTGGCGCCCTGTCCTGGGTGTATCTGCCCAGCGCCCGAAACGTTCTCCCCTGGATGGGCATGGAGAACCCCACCGCGACCCTAATAGAGTATAAAGCAGAAGAAACAATGCAAATGAGAGAGAGAGAGAGATACCAAAGGATGATAATGACAGATGATGCTGGACTTCCTTTGAGGAACTATTTAAAGATGAAGATGATCTTCACAATATTGGGGATCTTTGGTTTGTTCTTCTTCTCCAAATGATAATGATGCTGCTCTTCCACTGAATGCTTTCTGTCCAATCAGCTTTCACGGAGTCTTGTGAATAAAGATCTCAGTGACAGCAGCTCAGAGAACCTTGTTTCTGTTCCAGACCTCAGAGATCCATCGCATCGTACCACAGCGATGAAGCATCCCCCGAACAAAGGCTCTGAGAACGACCCCGTTCCGTCCTGCGCGTGCAGATGCTTCGTTCTCGCTGTCCTCCTGATGTTTCTCATCACTGCGGTGTTCGTGAGCGTCTTAATCGGTGAGAAACATGAATAAAAAACCCCAAAGATGCTGAGATTAAATAAAGGATTAAAGTGAAGCCACCTGTAATGTGTTTCTTGAAGTCTACATGATGAGGGAGGAACGTTCTTACATGGATACGGTGGAGCTGGAGGGACTGCAGTACAGATCAGACCTTCAGGACCACATGTCTGTGTTCTCACTGATGCTGACCTCCATCCTCGAGACTCAGGTATGAGGGTGAAGGGTGAAGTACGATGGAGGTCCACGAGCTGCATGTCTACCTGGTCAGGGTTCACGTCGCAGGCGGGAAGGGTTCCCTCTTCACTGAGGAACCTTTTGTTGGAGGACCAATCGTGTGTATTGTTCTCCTCACAACAGAGTAAAGGTCCCATCACCAAATGACCACACCCTTAATCCTTATTGCTTCACTTTTGAAGTTCATTCATTCATTATTTCCCGCTTTATCCTCTATTAGGGTCGCGGTGGGGTTCCCCATGCCCATCCAGGGGAGAACATCTCGGGCGCAGGGCAGGGCGCCAATCCATCGCTGGGCACACGCTCACTCACACAGACACACTCTATATGGGGCAATTTGGAGAATTCAATTGACTTGATCCATGTTTTTGGACTGTGGGAGGAAACCGGAGATCCCGGAGGAAACCCACGTGGACACGGGGAGAACATGGAAACTCCACCCAGTTGGGGATTCGAACGGGGAATCCCTAGCGCTGAGAGGCGAACGTGCTGACCACTAAGCCACCGTGCCGCCCCACTTTTGAAGTTGCTTTAATCAAATCGGCAGTGGTCAGCACTCTCGGTGCCGGGGATCCAGGTTCGAATCCAGGTCAGGGTGAAGTTTCCATGTTCTCTCCACGTCCATGTTTTTTCCTGGTTCTCCAGTTTGCTCTCACAGTTCAAAAACATGGGTTCAAGCAGAATTGCCCCATCTAAATTGCCTGAGTGTTGTGCACCCAGCAGTAGATTGGCGCCCTGCCCAGCGCCCAAAACCATCTCCCCTGGATGGGCACGGGGAACCATGTTCATCTCACTCTTACGCAATGCAGATGTTGGTAAAGGTCCTCGGGAAGTAGACGAGTTCTCCGGCGTTCTTTCTCTTAAAAAACGAATGTATTTTTATTTACGGCAGGTACGTATTTCATGCTTCCCATGCTCCTCTTCACAGATCCAGCACGTCTTTGTTGCTTCATCGATGGCAAGCCATTTCGTCTCCTGCAGGATCAGTGCATTCGGGCAAGTGATGCTTCAGCCAAACTCAACCGCAGCTTTAATGAACGAACGTAAACAAACAGACCCGGGTCATTTTTAATAACGGGGGTGATTGGGTGGCACACTAACCTCGCAGCATTAAGGTACTGGATTCTGTGTTGAGGTTCTCTCATTAAGATGTCCCTGTGTCTCTCAGGAACCACCATGGTAACGCGACTGCCACGTTCCGTCTGGTCTTCTCCGTGCCCAGGTTCCATCGGCACACCGACGGTTTCATCCAGGAGCGGTTCCGCGACGGTCTTCGGGCCTCCGTCATGGAGAACTCTCTCAAGGTTCCAGGGTTCGGGGAAATCCAGAGCTTCGGCCTTCTGGGTAAAAGAACCGAGCTTTTAATGAACCATGCTTTGTGTAAACCAAGGATCAGAGGATGAAGAACACAAGCTGTGCAGCAACAGATGACCAGCTGTCATCCACAATCATCCACAAGGTGGCGCAGTAAGGTGGATGTGTGTGTGTGAATACAGGGCGTGTCTGATCTATTTGCGCCAGTGCAATGATGTGCTATACAATCACCACATCCACCACCCATATAGAACCTGCACTGTGGGGGTTCTGATCATTAGAGAACATACTAAAGTGGACTAACAAAGTGTGTAGAGAAATAGATCTGTAATTGTAAAAAAATAATAATAATAATTAATTAGAGTTTGGCAGCATGGTGGCTTAGTGGTCAGCACGTTCGCCTCTCAGTGCTAGGGATTCCCGGTTCGGATCCCCATCTGGGTGGAGTTTCCATGTTCTCCCTGTGTCTGCGTGGGTTTCCTCCGGGTTCTCCGCTTTCCTCCCACAGTCCAAAAACATGGATCAAGTCAACTGAGTTCTCCAAATTGCCCCATATAGAGTGTGTATGTCTGTGTGAGTGAGTGTGTGCCCAGCGATGGATTGGCGCCCTGTCCTGGGTCTATCTGCCCAGCGCCCGAGACGTTCTCCCCTGGATGGGCATGGGGAACCCCACCACGACCCTGATAGAGGATAAAGCGGGAGATAATGAATGAATGAATAATTAGAGTTTTCTTGTTCCAGGTGCCAATGGAAAGTGGAAGGTCGTTGATGGAAACCCAAGTAAGAACGAGTTTAAAGCCTATCCCAGTTCATTCCCTCAGTATAAAGCAGCCTCTTACAGATCAATAAAGTGGAGCGTCGTCGTCGTCTGGTCCACGCCATCAACATACATCACTCTACATACACAATGCAAAAACAAATATGTCCTCCATCAATTTCCTCCATCACGTTGTTTGATGAATGAATACCTGTACCTTCAGAACCTGTGTCTTCGTCTGTGTACACGTTTCTCATCCTGTTCATCACTGAATCCTCTAAATGACATAAAGCTGAGCACAAAAGTATTTTTAAAACGTATTTAAAGAGGGATTTGAGCGGACAACCAGGCTACATGTAGCACTGTCAGCATTATGACTCTGAAATCACTTAGAAAGTCACGAGATCCTGGAAAATGTAACCAGATGAAGAGAAATCAGGTTCTGAATGTGATGTTCTCCACAGAATGTGATGGAGGTGATTCTTGGGGGAAACATTCATTTTTGCTAATATGGATGTAACGAGGAGCATGGAATCCATCCATCCATCCATTATCTTCTGCTTTATCCTCTATTAGGTTCACAAGTGGGTTCCCCATGCCATCCAGGGGAGAATGTCTTGGGCGCTGGGCAGATACACCCAGGACAGGGGGGCAATCTACTCACACACACACAGACACACTATATATGGGGCAATTTGGAGAATTCAATTGACTTGATCCATGTTTTTTGGACTGTGGGAGGAAACCCACGTGGACACGGGGAGAACATGGAAAGTCCACCCAGATTGGGATTCGAAGCGGGAATCCCTAGCGCTGAGAGGAGAACATGCCAACCACTAAGCCACCGAGGAGCACAGAATGATGCACAATTTCAGTGGTCCGATCCAAATGGTGATAATCTTCCTGGAAGTGGGTTTTATTTGGGTTCTGTTGTTTTTGGGAGAAACAATTCTGACTGTGCCCAGCAATAGATTGGCGCCCTGTCCTGGATGGGCATGGGGAACCCCCCCGCGACCCTAATAGAGGATAAAGCGGAAGATAATGGATGGATGTACCATTCGGACTGTTCACCTGCACCACGCTGGGGCCGGGATGGACGGCCCATACGGTTTAGGTGTAACCATGTGACCCTGTTTGTATTTCTCCGCAGGTCAGTGTTCTAATGGCGCGTTCACATGCACCACCGGAGAGTGTGTGACCAAACCCAGCGCCGAGTGTGACTCGGTACCCGACTGCGCCGACGGATCAGACGAACTGCACTGCTGTGAGCCTAGTCCACCTCATGACCGGAAGTTCTGTGTTTACCCTGAACTGTGGACACGACGGCGCAGTGGGTTCCGCTGTTTTTGCACAGCAAACAAAAAGGATGGAGGGACGGTGTTCCTTTCTGAGTGTTGTTTGCATGTTCTACCCATGTCCACGTGGTTTTGCTCCTACGTTATGAATCATTCATTCATTCATTCATTCATTCATTATCTCCCGCTTTATCCTCTATTAGGGTCGCGGTGGGGTTCCCCATGCCCATCCAGGGGAGAACGTCTCGGGCGCTGGGCAGATAGACCCAGGACAGGGCGCCAATCCATCGCTGGGCACACACTCACTCACACAGACACACTCTAAATGGGGCAATTTTGAGAACTCAATTGACTTGATCCATGTTTTTGGACTGTGGGAGGAAACCGGAGATCCCGGAGGAAACCCACGTGGACACGGGGAGAACATGGAAACTCCACCCAGATGGGGATTCGAACCAGGAATCCCTAGAGCTGAGAGGAGAACGTGCTGAACCACTAAGCCACCGTGCCGCCGTCGTTATGAATCAATGCTGGGGATATGAAGGTGTACCTAGGTTTCAATATGTCCATCCTCCCCGAACACCAATCATTATGAGTCTCATGAGTATGAGACAATAAGTAGATGTCCATCTATCAGTTCCTTCGCCCCATGTAGTCGTCTTTCTCCATTTGTCCATTTTATTCTGATTCATACCGGTCTGTCTTAAGGATGTCTGTCGTTTGAATGTCTCACTTGTTTCTTCTCGTCCCGTGCAGCCTGTGGTAAGAGGGTGGTGCTGGCCAGTCGTGTAGTCGGAGGTGAAAACGCCCAGCATGGCGACTTACCGTGGCAGGTGAGTCTGAGGCTCCACGGTCGTCACACGTGCGGCGCCTCCATCATCGAGCGCCGGTGGCTGGTCAGCGCTGCACACTGTTTTCAGAGGTGAGAGCTCCATGCACTTAATGTATTATATATATATATCCATTATCTCCCGCTTTATCCTCTATTAGAGGGGGGGGGGTTCCCCATGCCCATCCAGGGGAGAACATCTCGGGCGCTGGGCAGATAGACCCAGGACAGGGCGCCAATCACACACTCACTCACACAGACACACACACACTCTATATGGGGCAATTTGGAGAACTCAATTGACCTTGATCCATGTTTTTGGACTGTGGGAGGAAACCGGAGAACCCGGAGGAAACCCACGAGGACACGGGGAGAACATGGAAACTCCACCCAGATGGGGATTCGAACCGGGAATCCCTAGCACTGAGAGGAGAACATGCTAAACCACTAAGCCACCGCGCCTATATACAGTATATATATATGTAAATATCCACCCATCTATTCATTATCTTCCGCATTATCCTCTATTCGGGCCGTGGGGTCGTGGGGTCGTGGGGTCGTGGGGGGGGGGGGGGTGTTCCCCATGCCCATCCAGGGGAGAACATCTCAGGCGCTGGGCAGATAGACCCAAGACAGGACGCCAATCCATCGCTGGGCACACACTCACTCACACAGACACACACACACACTCTATATGGGGCAATTTGGAGAACTCAATTAACTTAATCCACGTTTTTGGACTGTGGGAGGAAACCGGAGAACCCGGAGGAAACCCACGTGGACACGGGGAGGACATGGAAACTCCACCCGGATAGGGATTCGAACCGGGAATCCCTAGCGCTGAGAGGAGAACATGCTAAACCACTAAGCCACCACGCCTATATACAGTATATATATGTAAATATCCACCCATCTATTCATTATCTTCCACTTTATCCTCTATTAGGGTCGCGGGGGGTTCCCCATGCCCATCCAGGGGAGAACGTCTCAGGTGCTGGGCAGATACACCCAGGACCGGACGCCAATCTATCGCTGGGCACACACTCACTCACTCACACAGACACACTCTATTTGGGGCAATTTGGAGAACTCAATTGACTTGATCCATGTTTTTGGACTGTGGGAGGAAACCGGAGAACCCGGAGGAAACCCACGTGGACACGGGGAGGACATGGAAACCCCACCCAGATTGGGACCAGGCTTCTTCTCCTCATCTTCTATATCAGCTCCCCCTGAACGTACCGATGGACTTTGTAGTTCTAGACATACATTCTGTAGTCCACCCGTTTCTCCACACACTCGGTTTAGACTCCATTTTGCTCTGATCATCGTTACCTGAACGGCCTGCCGCATGTCTGCAGGAACAGAAAGCCGGGGGACTGGACGGCGCTGGTGGGCGCCAGCCTCGTGAGCGGTGCAGAGGACGGCGCCTCGCTGGTGAAGATCAAATCTCTGCTGGTTTCTCCACAGTACGACTCCACCACCTCCGACAGCGACCTCACTCTGCTGGAGCTGGAGAGTCCGCTCCAATTCGGTCCTCGCGTCCGACCGGTCTGCGTCCCGTCCCCGTCTCACACCTTCAGACCCGGACAGAGCTGCATCGTCTCGGGATGGGGAGCCACCAGACAGGACAGCAGTGAGTGGAGACCAGGGGTAACTAGAACCTCATCGTGAAGAATGGATGGAAAACCCAAGGAGGCAAACCCAAGGCAATTAGGGGAAATAAATGTGTAATAAAGTAAAACATGATTAATTAATTAATTGAGAGAGAGGGGGGGAGAACCAGAACAAGAGGTTATTAATACTTAAAATTAATTTTAACATATTATTAGGTACAATTTACAAAACAAGGGCGGCACGGTGGCTTAGTGGTTTAGCATGTTCTCCTCTCAGCATTAGGGATTACCTGTTCGAATCCCCATCTGGGTGGAGTTTCCATGTTCTCCCCGTGTCTGTGTGAGTTTCCTCCGGGTTCTCCGCTTTCCTCCCACAGTCCAAAAACATGGATCAAGTCAATTGAGTTCTCCAAATTGCCCCATATAGAGTGTGTATGCGTGCTTGTCTGTGTGTGTGTGTCCAGCGATAGATTGGCGTCCTGTCCTGGGTTTGAATGAATTTACAAAACAAAGTCAAAATGATGTCTAATTTTCATTTATTCATTCATTATCTCCCGTTAATTCATTATTCATTCATTATCCTCTATTAGGGTCGAGGGGAGGGGGGGGGTTCCCCATGCCCATCCAGGTGAGAACGTTTTGGGCGCTGGGCAGATACACCCAGGACAGGGGGGCAATCCATCGCTGGGCACACACTCACACACACAAACACACTCTATATGGGACAATTTGGAGAACTCAATTGACTTGATCCATGTTTTTGGACTGTGGGAGGAAACCGGAGAACCCGGAGGAAACCCACATGGACACGGTAGAACATGAAACTCCACCCAGATGGGGATTCGAACCGGGAACGGACCAGGATTCATTTACATAATATACATTTATTTATGCAAATGAATCTCGTTTCATTCATTCATTCATTCATTCATTATCTTCCACTTTATCCTCTATTAGGGTCGCGGTGGGGTTCCCCATGCCCATCCAGGGGAGAACGTCTCGGGCGCTGGGCAGATACACCCAGGACAGGGCGCCAATCCATCGCTGGGCACACACTCACTCACACAGACACACTCTATATGGGACAATTTGGAGAACTCAATTGACTTGATCCATGTTTTTGGACTGTGGGAGGAAACCCGGAGGAACCCGGAGGAAACCCAAGCGGACACGGGGAGAACGTGGAAACTCCACCCAGATGGGGATTCGAACCGGGAACGGACCAGGATTCATTAACATAATATACATTTATTTATGCAAATGAATCTCATCTCCAGGCGGCACGGTGGCTTAGTGTTTAGCATGTTCTCCTCTCAGCGCTAGGGATTCCCGGTTCGAATCCCCATCTGGGTGGAGTTTCCATGTTCTCCCCGTGTCTGCGTGGGTTTCCTCCGGGTTCTCCGGTTTCCTCCCACAGTCCAAAAACATGCATCATGTCAATTGAGTTCTCCAAATTGCCCCATATAGAGTGTGTCTGTTAGTGAGTGTGTGCCCAGCGATGGATTGGCGTCCTGTCCTGGGTGTATCTGCCCAGCGCCCGAGACGTTCTCCCCTGGATGGGCATGGGGAACCCCACCGCGACCCTAATAGAGGATAAAGCGGGAGATAATGAATGAATCTCATCTCCAGTTCTGGTTGTGTTCCGGCATGAGCCAAAAAAACAAAAAATCCGAAAACATTTCAGGTATTCTGGCTGATGCCTCCGTGTCCTCGGTAGCGACCCCTACTGGGGGGGGCTCACCTGAAAGCCCATGTTTCTTTGTGTGGAGCAGACGAGGCCCCTCAGAGGCTTCAGAAAGCCGCGGTGAGGCTGATCGACTCTCGGATCTGTAACGGCTCGACCGTCTACAGAGGGGCCATCACCGGAACCATGATGTGCGCCGGACACCTGCAGGGCGGAGTCGACTCCTGCCAGGTGAGGGTGCTTCGGAAACGTGCGCCGCTCCGGGTGGAGTCCCCCACCGCGACGACCGAGTGAAGGTAAGGCTGAAACTGCCGAAACTGCACCACCACCCTCCACCTGTCCCCGCAGGGTGACTCCGGGGGTCCTCTGGTGTGCGAGGACGGCGCCGGACGTTCCTTTCTGGCGGGTGTAGTGAGCTGGGGGATGGGCTGCGCTCAGATCAACAGGCCTGGCGTGTACTCGCGCGTCGCCGCGCTGCACGGCTGGATCCTCAGCCACGTGGAACCCAGACGGGCTGAGGGTGCGGCGAGCGCCGGGGTCACGGACGCCCCGCCCCATCGCGCCGGGGGGGTCACGCCGCTGACGTCAGCGCCCGGTAAGATCTCCAATAATTACTGTGGTTTTGTGAGAGTCGGGATCCTGAGCTGCTTGTGGTTCTTGGTTCTGACTTTCAGGAACCGCGAACTGCAGTGGGAACTACAACTGTGGCGCGGGCGTGTGCGTCAGCAAAGTCAACCCGGAGTGCGACCGCGTGGCCGACTGCGCAGACGGAGCAGACGAGAGAAACTGCTGTCAGTCACATCCGTCCGTTCAGCACCACACACGGTGGCTTAGTGGTTTGGCATGTTCTCCTCGCAGGCGCTAGGGATTCCCGGTTCGAATCCCAATCTGGGTGGACTTTACATGTTCTCCCCGCGTCCGCGTGGGTTTCCTCCAGGTTCTCCGGGTTCCGCCCACAGTCCAAAAACATGGACCAAGGTCAATTGAATGCTCCAAATTGCCCCATATAGAGTGTGTCTGTGTGAGTGAGTGTGTGATTGGCGTCCTGTCCTGGGTGTATCTGGCCAGCGCCCGAAACGTTCTCCTCTGGATGGGGATGGGCATGGGGATCGAATCCCAATCTGGGTGGACTTTGCATGTTCTCCCCGTGTCCGCGTGGATTTCCTCAGGGTTCTCCGGTTTCCGCCCACAGTCCAAAAACATGGATCATGGTCAATTGAATTCTCTAAATTGCCCCATATAGAGTGTGTATGTGTTTGTGTGAGTGAGTGTGTGCCCAGCGATGGATTGGCGTCCTGTCCTGGGTGCATCTGCCCAGCGCCCGAAACGTTCCCCCTTGGATGGGCATGGGGAACCCCCCCCACACGACCATAGTAAAGAATAAAGTGGAAGATAATGGATGGATGGTTTGTGGTCCTTGTGACCTGAAGGTCATCGGTTCGATTCCCGGTCCCACCAAGCACCATGGCTGAAGTGCCCTTGGGCGGGACACCTCCCTGGGGGCTCCATACTGGGCTCACACACACACACACACACACACACACACACACACACACACACACACACACACACACACACACACACACTGAGCAATTAGGGTTAGGCGCCTCGTCCATGGGCACTTGGTGGGAACGGGAATTGGACTGGGAACCTTCAGGTCCCGAGGCGGGTTCCTTAATCCCAATCCTACAACTGCCCCACTGTGTGTGTGTGTGTGTGTGTGTGTTTCACTAAATGGGTGGGTTAAACGTGGAGGACAGATTCCTCTGTGTGGTGCCCGCCTCCATCCTTCAACCTTTAGATCAAAAGTTCGGGAAGGTCATGATGTTGTTGTGTGATGTTTTAAGAACCCATTCTTAAAACATCAGGCCGCACGCCGACTGACCCGCTCGATCGTCCTGCTCTGCAGACTGTGGCGTCGCCTCGTCGTCGGCCGCCAGAGGATCGTCGGAGGTACGAGTGCCCGCAGAGGAGAATGGCCGTGGGTGGCGAGTCTGCAGCACCAGCGCCTCCATCAGTGCGGCGCCACGCTGATACACTGCAAATGGCTTCTGACGGCGGCTCACTGCTTCAGCAAGTAAGGATCTAACGCCGGTTCATCTCCGATCCACGTTGGTCCTCGCTTCACCTTCTTCTTCTCGGTCATGTGTGAAGGTTGAATCCATCTCTCACGTTTTCGTCCAAAGGAACCCGAACCCCGGCGGCTGGACGGTGAGCCTGGGCTCGGTGGATCAGTCTGGAGTGGGGGCCCTGCTCATCCCGCTGCAGCAGGTCATCCGGCATCCCTTCTTCAACGGTGCCACGATGGAATTCGACGTGGCTCTGGTGGAGCTGGCCATCCCGGCGCCAAGTTCCTACACCATCCAGCCGGCGTGTTTGCCCTCGCCCGTGCACAGCTTCCATGCCGGCATGGAGTGTTACATCACGGGATGGGGCTCCATCCAGGAGGACGGTAAGAAAAACACATCGTCCCCTCCACCTGCCACGATGCAGCAGCGTTAACCGTCCCATCACCATGACACCCTTTCATTCATTCATTCATTCATTCATACATTATCTTCCGCTTTACCCTCTACTAGGGTCGCGGGGGGGGTTCCCCATGCCCATCCAGGGGAGAACGTTTCGGGCGCTGGGCAGATAGACCCAGGACAGGGTGCCAATCTATCGCTGGGCACACACTCACTCACACAGACACACTCTATATGGGGCAATTTGGAGAACTCAATTGACTTGATCCATGTTTTTGGACTGTGGGAGGAAACCGGAGAACCCGGAGGAAACCCACGCAGAGAGGGGGAGGACATGGAAACTCCACCCAGATGGGGATTCGAACCGGGAATCCCTAATGCTGAGAGGAGAACGTGCTAAACCACTAAGCCACCGTGCCGCCAGCTTTTAAATTTATTCATTCGTTCATTATCTTCCGCTTTATCCTCTATTAGGGTCGCGGGGGGGGGTTCCCCATGCCCATCCAGGGGAGAACGTCTCGGGCGCTGGGCAGATACACCCAGGACAGGGCGCCAATCCATCGCTGGACACACACTCACTCACACAGACACACTCTATATGGGGCAATTTGGAGAACTCAATTGACTTGATCCATGTTTTTGGACCGTGGGAGGAAACCGGAGAACCCGGAGGAATCCCACGCGGACACGGGGAGAACATGGAAAGTCCACCCAGATGGGGATTCGAACCGGGAATCCCCAGCGCTGAGAGGAGAACGTGCTAAACCACTAAGCCACCGTGCCGCCAGCTTTTAAATTGAAACATTTTTAAAATTGAAATTGTGTGGGGGGTCTGCTGGGTAACGTTAAACTTACTGTATAAGAATTTAGCACAGGGGGTGTTGGGGGGGGGGGGGGGGTGGAGGGGTTGCGCCACACAGACACCAAAACTGAAACCGTACACACCGGTCAAACCGGACTGTCCCATCCCATCACCGACACCCTGCGGGATTTATTTGCATGGCGATGGATATTACTCCAGAAATACGAATTCCTAATGACCCCGATGTAATGCAAGCAGCTCATACACTGGGATTGGGGTTAACGTGGGTCCCGAGAACCCGAAATGAAGCACCATGCTGGGTAAAAAAATCCCTTTGCTGTTTACAGGTCAGTTAACCAACCAACTGCAGAAAGCTCGGGTGGACCTCATCGACCAGTCAGCCTGCCGGCGGTCGTACGGCGCGCGGCTCACGGGCAACATGATGTGCGCCGGCTCGATGGAGGGCGGCATAGACACCTGTCTGGTGAGTGGAACACGTTCCGAATCTCTGTATAAATCCGACCCCATGATGTCAGAGCGTTCAAATGGCCATCTGCTGAAAGTGTACCTGTATAAAACGATGGTTCCACAATCTCCCCAACCGATTCGGTCCGGAACCTCGGGTTCACAATAGACTCCCAGCTTAAACTCTCTGATCATGTGATCAAAACCGCCCGTTCCTGTAGATTCCTTCTTTATAACATCAGGAAGATCAGACCCTTTTTGACGGAACATGCTACCCAACTGCTTGTTCAAGCCCGCGTCCTATCCCGGCTTGATTATTGTAATGCGTTACTTGCCGGTATCCCAGCTTCCACAATCAGACCTCTTCTACTGATTAAGAACTCTGCAGCCCGGCTCGTGTTTAACCCCCAAGAACTCATGTCCCTCCATCGCTCGTGTCCCTCCATCGCTCGTGTCCCTCCATCGCTCGTGTCCCTCCATCGCTCGTGTCCCTCCATTGGCTCCCTGTAGCTGCTCCCATTCAGTACAAGTCTCTGACTCTGGCTCTACAGAACCATTTTTGGATCTTCCCCCTCCTACCTTCACTCTATGTTTTCAAAATACACTCCGACTCGTTCACTTCGCTCCAGTGATGATCGCCCCCTGGTGGTTCCACCTCACCGAGGAGCTGATTCTCACTCCGTGGCGTTCTCCACTGCAAAATGGTGGAACGATCTTCCCAACTCTGTCCGTAAGGCAGAATCACTAAACAGTTTTAAGAAACTACTTAAGACGCATCTCTTTAACAAATACCTGTTATAAAAAAAAATAAAATTAAATTAAGAAAAAGGGGGGGGCCGCAGCATCGAATAACAATCAGGTTTGATGAATTTATAGTATAGTTGGTTTTCTCCATGGCTTCTGACTTGTGTTGTTCTCATTTGTAAGTCACTTTGGATAAAAGCGTCTGCTGAACGACTAAATGTAAATGTAAAACACCGTGTCCCTGACCTCGCACCGCCGTGTCCTCCTCGCACCGCAGGGAGATTCCGGCGGTCCCATGACATGCCGGCAGCCCGGAGGTCGCTGGTTCGTCGCCGGAGTGACCAGCTGGGGCCTCGGCTGCGGCCGAGACGGATTCCCGGGGGTCTACACCCGCGTGACCTCCATCAGGGCCTGGATTTCCACACACCTCCCGTTTTAAAGACGGCCGACTCCGTTCCTGCCTGTGGAACATCATCTGTAACGCAGTCTGAACGTCGTGGACCCGTTTCCGGACTCGGGATGACGAGCTGTTAACCGAATACTGTACTTTTATATTTATACTGACTCAAAATTGATTTTTTAAATTCTAATCTTCACTCTGATTGGCTAAAACATTAATAAAGGAGGTTTATTTTATCGCTACTGTCTGCAGATCTTCAGGAATCATGTGAGTTTTGCTCGGTCACCTTAACGTTCACACATGCGGCTGTATTAGGATTATATTATATATATATAGGCGACACGGTGGCTTAGTGGTTTAGCACGTTCTCCTCTCAGCGCTAGGGATTCCCGGTTCGAATCGCCATCTGGGTGGAGTTTCCATGTTCTCCCCGTGTCTGCGTGGGTTTCCTCCGGGTTCTCCGGTTTCCTCCCACAGTCCAAAAACACGGATCAAGCCAATTGAGTTCTCCAAATTGCCCCATATAGAGTGTGTCTGTGTGAGACAGTGTGTGTCCAGCGATGGATTGGCGCCCCGTCCTGGGTCTATCTGCCCAGCGCCCGAGACGTTCTCCCCTGGATGGGCATGGGGAACCCCACCGTGACCCTGATAGAGGATAAAGCGGAAGATAATGAATGAATGAATGAATGTCTGCAGATCTTCAGGAATCATGTGAGTTTTGCTCGGTCACCTTAATGTTCACACACGCTGCTGTATTAATATTATATTATATACTGGGGCGGCACGGTGGCTTAGTGGTTAGCACGTTCTCCTCTCAGCACTAGGGATTCCCGGTTCGAATCGCCATCTGGGTGGAGTTTCCATGTTCTCCCCGTGTCCGCGTGGGTTTCCTCCGGGTTCTCCGGTTTCCTCCCACAGTCCAAAAACACGGATTAAGCCAATTGAGTTCTCCAAATTGCCCCATACAGAGTGCGTCTGTGTGAGTGAGTGTGTGCCCAGCGATGGATTGCGTCCTGTCCTGGGTGTGTCTGCCCAGCGCCCGAGACGTTCTCCCCTGGATGGGCATGGGGAACCCCAACGTGACCCTAATAGAGGATAAAGCGGAAGATAGTGAATGAATGAATGAATGAATATTATTATATATTAGCGGAGATAATCACACACACGTCAGTACGTTTATGCAAATGAAAAAAAAAAAAAAAAAAAAAAAATTAAATTAAAAAAAAAAATAAAAAACCCATTCAGGTTTCATGTTCAAATGGACCGTTTTATTTAAGCGTCATCCTTAAAAAGGGTCAACGGAGGAGACGCGGTTCCCAGACATCGGAGCCGATTTGATCGCAGGACCCGTGGGGCGGCGCCAGGCATCCGAACAAACCCCCCACTGTGGACGGCAGATCGAGTGACGCGGCCCGGTCCGAGTCGGACGATCCCGTTTGTTCGGCGCAGGTGAGAAGGACGCGCTCGGAGGCTTAAAGAAAACGGGGTTATGAACAGAACGCGGCGTCCCGGGAGACCGAGGTGGAAGACGAGACGTCTGGGGCCCCACGGGGTGCGTGTGGCCCGTATGCGCCTGTGATTTGGGAACTTTAGACACCTTTCGTAACATCACACACCAGTTCAATGTCCATCAGCAGTCGGAAGTGGACCGTCTCCGGGATCCGGGCGGTTTGGGGGGGGGGGGGGGGGGGGACGGCTGATTCGGTGATGTCCCCGGATCGTTTGTACGGCCCGTTGTCATGGGTGCATCACATGTTGGCTCGTTCTCGCTGCAGTCTTGAGTTGTAGGTGCGCGACACCGTGTTCCAGGCGTCCATGTACCGGTCCATGCACATGGCGATGCACTTCTGCAAAATTAAAGGTGTTACCGTCTTAAACACCAACGAAACCCAGATTATTGATCATTCTCCAAAAAATACGGGGAAAACAAATTTAAAGCTCCTTTATTCTACTGCGGCGCCACGGTGGCTTAGTGGTTTAGCACGATAGAATCCCCATCTGGGTGGAGTTTCCATGTCCTCCCCGTGTCCACGTGGGTTTCCTCCGGGTTCTCCGGTTTCCTCCCACAGTCCAAAAACATGGATCAAGTCAATTGAGTTCTCCAAATTGCCCCATATAGAGTGTGTCTGTGTGAGTGAGTGTGTGCCCAGCGATAGATTGGCGCCCTGTCCTGGGTCTATCTGCTCAGCGCCCGAAACGTTCTCCCCTGGATGGGCATGGGGAACCCCCCCGCGACCCTAATGGAGGATAAAGCGTAAGATAATGAATGAATGAATTTATTCTACTGCAGTTTAATATTAATAAAGGACAGCACGGGGTGAAGTGGCTAACATGTTTAGTTTCCATGTTTTCACCCCGTGTCCTCATGGGTTTCCTCCGGATTCTCCGGTTTCCATTATCTTCCACTTTATCCTCTATTAGGGTCATGGGGGGTCCATCCAGGGGAGAACGTCTCAGGCGCTGGGCAGATACACCCAGGACAGGACGCCAATCTATCGCTGGACACACACTCACTCACACAGACACACTCTATATGGGGCAATTTGGAGAATTCAACTGACCTTGATCCATGTTTTGGACTGTGAGAGGAAACTGGAGAACCCGGAGGAAAGCCATGCGGACACGGGGAGGACATAGAAACTCCACCCAGATGGGGATTCGAACCGGGAATCCCTAGCGCTGAGAGGAGAACATGCCAAACCACTAAGCCACCCGTATTTTATATCCATCCATTATCTTCCGCTTTATCCTCTACTAGGATCGCGGTGGGGTTCCCCATGTCCATCCAGGGGAGAACATTTCAAGCGCTGGGCAGATACACCCAGGACAGGACGCCAATCTATCACTGGACACACACTCACTCACACACACACACACTCTATATGGGGCAATTTGGAGAACTCAATTGACCTTGATCCATGTTTTTGGACTGTGAGAGGAAACCGGAGAACCCAGAGGAAACCCACGCGGACATGGGGAGAACATGGAAACTCCACCCAGATGGGAATTCGAACCGGGAATCCCTAGCGCTGAGAGGAGAATGTGCCAAACCACTAAGCCACCGTGCCGCCCGTATTTTATATCCATCCATCCATTATCCTCCGCTTTATCCTCTATTAGGGTCGCAGGGGGGTTCCCCATGCCCATCCAAGGGAGAACATTTCAAGCGCTGGGCAGATACACCCAAAACAGGGCGCCAATCCATCGCTGGGCACACACTCACTCACACACACACACACACTCTATAGAGGGCAATTTGGAGAACTCAATTGACCTTGATCCATGTTTTTTGGACTGTGGGAGGAAACCGGAGAACCCGGAGGAAAGCCACTCGGACACGGGGAGAACATGGAAACTCCGCCCAGATGGGGATTCGAACCGGGAATCCCTAGCGCTGAGAGGAGAACATGCCAAACCAAACCTGCCCAATGAATGAATGAATGAATGAATGAATTAATTAATTAATGAAAAACAATCTTCTCCTCGGAACATCAGATTAATTGTGATTTTGGCCTCGTGTTATTCTCTTAACGTGTCACCTGAAGGTCAGATCTACCTGTTCGGAGTTGTCCAAGCTGCTTCCTGGCTTTCCAACGCACTTCTTGAAGCATTTATCGGTCATTCTCTGAAAAAAACAAACAAAAATAAAACAAAAACACAAAAAAAAAACCAGAAGAAACTTTAATGTTTGTATGAAACTGCACGAGCGTTAGCATCACGCTGACGTCACTCAGGAAACCCGTTAAACGGCGGCCGGACAGTCGGGGTGTTGGGGGTGTGTGGGGGGGGGGGTGTTGGGGGTGTGTGGGGTGGACAGACGACATGTTTTTGTGGTGTTTCTTCTGAAACGTTCAGTTAAATGAAGCAGAAGCGTCGGCTCACTGACCTGCAGCAGCTCCTGAGCGTTAGCCACCGCTATCTGAACCTTCACCTGCTCCATGATGGCGCCGGTGTCCAGCTTCCCGGAGCCCGAGGCGGACGAATAATCCGAGCCGAAACCGTCCATGTTCACCTTAAAGCGACCTGAGGTCTTATTAGAAACCCTGAGACGGGGCAACTTTCCTCCCGCACGCCGACTCTCACACACGTGAGCTTCCTCCGGTGACCTTCACGTCGTGCGGCAGCTTGCGTCTCGGCGTGAAGCATCACGGGATATGGAGTCTTTAACTCTTTAAACGGCCCGAATCCGATTTTTCAAGACTTCTGTTCATCCATTCATTATCTTTCGCTTTATCCTTTACTAGGTTTGGGTCTGGGGGGAGGGGGGAGACTAGGGTCGTCTATCCAGATTTCGGGCGCTGGGCAGATACACCCAGGACAGGGGGGGCAATCTGTCGCTTGGCACACACTCACTCACACAAACGCACTCTCTATATGGGGCAATTTGGAGATGTCGGTTGACCTTCAGCCATGTTTTTGGACTGTGGGAGGGAACCGGAGAACCCGGAGGAAACCCACGCGGACACGGGGAGAACATGGAAACTCCACCCAGATGGGGATTCGAACCGGGAATCCCTAGCGCTGAGAGGAGAACCGCCATCCCGCACAAATAATTCATTCATTCATTCATTAGCTTCCGCTTTATCCTCTATTAGGGTCGCGGTGGGGTTCCCCATGTTCATCCAGGTGAGAACGTTTCGGGCGCTGGGCAGATAGACCCAGGACAGGGTGCCAATCCATCGCTGGGCACACACTCACTCACACAGACACACTCTATATGGGGCAATTTGGAGAATTCAATTGACTTGATCCATGTTTTTGGACTGTGGGAGGAAACCGGAGAACCCGGAGGAAACACACGCGGACACGGGGAGAACATGGAAACTCCACCCAGATGGGGATTCGAACCGGGTATCCCCAGCGTTTAGAGGAGAACATGCTAAACCACTAAGCCACCGTGCCGCAAAAATAGTTATGTGATTTTTTTTTTCTTTTTTCACTTTGCTTTGAATAATTTACTGCCAGTCACATATATATGCGATACGTATATTTTATTAAAGTTATACTATGTTTAAATTCATCTTAATAAAAAAAATCTATATTATTTTGCAGCAGATGGCGCTGTTACATCACAGTTGCGTCTATAAAAGACTAGATTTACAATCTAGAATGTTTTAAAACCATAGTTACACCCGAGAAATGTCATTTATTTGAGTATATCTGAACTTCTTGCTCCATCTTTGTTATTATATATGTTTCCTGGACATTTACTAAGCTCCTCCACCTTTGTGCTTGTTTATTACTTGTTATAAGTTCCGAACCCCTATATGACCACCACAGAGCAGTGTGACGTAATGGGTCAGACTGACGTAATGTTGGTGTTGGTGCTGAGAGGAGAACATGCTAAACCATTAAGGTGCAATCCCGCAAAAATAATTCATTCATTCATTCATTCATTCATTCATTCATTATCTTCCGCTTTATCCTCTAGTAGGGTCGCGGGGGTGGTGTGGGGGGAGGGGGGTTCCCCCATGCCCATCCAGGGAAGAACGTTTCGGGCGCTGGGCAGATACGTGGTTGGCACGTTTGCCTCTCAGCATTAGGGATTCCCGGTTCGAATCCCCATCTGGGTGGAGTTTCCATGTCCTCCCCGTGTCCGCGTGGGTTTCCTCCGGGTTCTCCGGTTTCCTCCCACAGTCCAAAAACATGGATCAAGTCAATTGAGTTCTCCAAATTGCCCCATATAGAGTGTGTCTGTGTGAGTGAGTGTGTGCCCAGCGATGGGTTGGCGCCCTGTCCTGGGTGTATCTGCCCAGCGCCCGAGACGTTCTCCCCTGGATGGACATGGGGAACCCCACCACGACCCTAATAGAGGATAAAGCGGGAGATAATGAATGAATGAATGAATGAATAGCACAGGGGGTGTTGGGGGGGGGAGGGATTGTGCCACACAGACACCAAAACTGAAACCGTACACACCGGTCAAACCTGACTGTAAACTGTGACGTCGCGGTTCAGGCTGATTCAGCCTTATGGAGGGTTGAGGTGGCGTTTCTGATCTCAGGTGAGATGTGTACAGATAAAAGCTGGAAGTCTCTCTGTCTGTCTGTCTGTCTGTCTGTCTGTCTGTCTCTGTCTGTCTGCCCGTCTGTCTGTCATCGTTCCTTTCAGCCTGAAAGCAGAGGATTAGGGGGGTTGAATCAAAGCGGCTGAGGAGTGATGGCGAGGTGCGACTTCAGCTGGAGGACTGAACTGACTCATCTCCATTTAGACTCGGTTTTGGGTTCCGTCAGGTTTCTCAGGGGGATTAACTGACTCACAGGGACTCAGACTCCCGGCTCTCGGTCGTGATGCAACGAGGAGTCCAGACAGGTTTTTCCACAGGACAAATATAGAAACATGTAAATAAAAGAAATGATAGCGTCTTTGGAACCTGGCCTGAATTTACCTACAAATGAGATGAGATATGATATATGATATGATATGATATGATATGATATATATATATATATATATATATATATAGAGAGAGAGAGAGAGAGAGAGAGAGAGAGAGAGAGACTTTACAAATGTATACAGACTTTAGAAAAAGAATAGGTTTTTTTCACCTGATTAGATTCAAGATTCAAGATTCAAGATAATATCACTATATAATATTAATATCACATGTGGTACATGAGACAAGAACGAAATTAAGGGTCATGGACCCGGATTACGCTGTTCTTTTAAAGTTCATTCATTCATTATCTTCTGCTTTATCCTATATTAGGGTCGCAGGGGAGAACATCTCGGGCGCTGGGCAGATACACCCGGGACAGGGCGCCAACCTATCGCTGGGCACACACTCACTCACACAGACACACTCTATATGGGGCAATTTGGAGAACTCAATTGACTTGATCCATGTTTTTGAACTGTGAGAGGAAACCGGAGAACCCGGAGGAAACCCACACGGACACGGGGAGAACATGGAAACTCCACCCAGATGGGGATTCGAACCGGGAATCACTAGAGCTGAGAGGAGAACGTGCTGCCCTCTTTTAAAGTTATAATTTAAATTTAAAATTTAAAGAAGCAAATGAGATAACAATAGTGTATAGATATGTGAAATATAATAGAATATACAACTATGAATATATATAATATAGAATATACAACTACAACTATAAATATAATATAGAATATTTTAAATATAAATATATGTATATACAGTATAGTGTATATATGTAAATATAATAACTTAATCGGTAAACATCCTTGTTAATTAAATGGACGCTTGATTATATTACCGTTGAAATGCAGTTCACAGAAATCAGGTTCCGTTCATCAGATCAGTGCGTGATGTCAACTACAGTTCATTCCTATGAGTTCAATCATCAAAGGGACCTTTGATCTTCTGTGAAGTAGAAGGTTCTGTAAGGTCGTCGCTGTAACATTCTGACAGCGTTGCGGATGACGACGCCTCGAAAGAACACAGAACAGAAGAGCAGTAGGAGTCGTTAAGACTTATGAAAAGGAGAAAATAAAACTTATTAATGTCTGGACGGTTACAATCGCCATTCCAGTTCATCCCAAAGGTGTGGTTAACGCTTTGTATGGGGCAATCATGCCTTTGTGGACTTTGGCAGACACTGATGTTGGACGAGAGAATTATAAAGGTGTTGAATGGGGTCACGGAGTCGGCTCTTTAAAGTGAACGAGGAGAGACGGTTCGTGAAGGCCCCACGACCTGCAGAGACATGTTCAAACTGATTATTTATCAGTTCAATTAGAAGATAAAAGAAAAGCAAGAGAACCCAATGAAGGTGTGAGTGTGTTTACACCAACTGCTGCTCCTACAATATCTACAGCATAAACCAGTGCAGAGAATCCTTGTTTTTGTATTGATATTTTATTTTGGTAGCAATCTGTTCCATGATAAGTATGTAAATAAACCATATTATTAAAAATAAACATTTATAATGTGTTTATACAGCAGTAATTAATTAAAAAAAATTAGCTAATCTTTTTATATTAGATTAGATTAGATTTACATAAAGTGCATTACAACAGGTGCATGGAGAGGGGAAGTGTTTAAATGTAGATACATAATATGAACATGATATAATATTCATTCATTCATTATCTTCCGCTTTATCCTCTATTAGGGTCGCGGGGTGGGGTTCCCCATGCCCATCCAGGGGAGAACGTCTCGGGCGCTGGGCAGACACATCCAGGTCAGGGCGCAAACCTATCGCTGGGCAC
Source organism: Corydoras sp. C115 (assembly GCA_019802505.1). Lineage (NCBI taxonomy): Eukaryota > Metazoa > Chordata > Actinopteri > Siluriformes > Callichthyidae > Corydoras > Corydoras sp. C115. The sequence continues at coordinate 330,309 of JAFMOC010000280.1, forward strand.
ACACTCACTCACACAGACACACTCTATATGGGGCAATTTGGAGAATTCAATTGACCTTGATCCATGTTTTTGGACTGTGGGAGGAAACCGGAGAACCCGGAGGAAACCCACGTGGACACGGGGAGGACATGGAAACTCCACCCAGATGGGGATTCGAACCGGGAATCCTTAGCGCTGAGAGTCGAACGTGCCAACCACTAAGCCACCGTGCCACACAGCAGTAATTAATTTAAAAATTAATAATTTGCTAATAAACTATCAAGGGAGCCACTTGGGAGCCGGCTCTTTTTATATTAGATTAGATTAAATTAAATTATATTAGATTAGATTAGATTTAACATAAAGTGCATTACAACAGGTGCATGGAAGGTGAAGTGTTTAAATGTAGATACATAATATGAACATGATATATACATAATAAGAAAAAAAGAAGGCGGCACGGTGGCTTAGTGGTTTAGCACGTTCTCCTCTCAGCGCTAGGGATTCCCGGTTCGAATCCCCATCTGGGAGGAGTTTCCATGTTCTCCCCGTGTACGCGTGGGTTTCCTCCGGGTTCTCCGGTTTCCTCCCACAGTCCAAAAACATGGATCAAGTCAATTGAATTCTCCAAAATTGCCCCATATAGAGTGTGTGTGTGTGTGTGTGTGTGTGTGAGTGAGTGTGTGTCCAGCGATGGATTGGCGCCCTGTCCTGGGTCTATCTGCCTAGCGCCCGAGACGTTCTCCCCTGGATGGGTATGGGGAACCCCACTGCGACCCTAATAGAGGATAAAGCGGAAGATAATGAATGAACGTTCTCCTCTCAGCGCTTGCCTGGCCGCTCAAGGAGGACGAGTCCCCCACTGAGTCCTGGTCCTCGCAAGGTTTCTTCCTTAAATAACAACTAAAAAGGGAGTTTTTTCTTGCCACTGTCGCTTCGGCTCGCTCTTTGGGGGTTTAAAGGCTTTTCATTCTGTAAAGCTGCTTTGTGACGATGTACTGTTGTAAAAAGCGCGACATAAATAAATAACTTGAACTTCATGAATGAATGAATGAATGAATGAAAAAAAAAAAAAAAAAAAAGAAAAAAATTCTCATTTGTAAGTCGCTTTGGATAAAAGCGTCTACTAAATGACTAAATGTAAATATAATGTAATAATATGAACATGATATAAAGTGCATACAGTACAGAAGGTGCAGAGAAGTTGGGCAAAAAATTGTAATTAAAGTGTATGTATAGCGTTCAGAAGAATAAACTATTAAAAAACTATATATATAACTATATAAAAAATTTTTTTTTTTTTAGAGATCTGAGCCAAAAAGATGCCCATCACTGCTCATTACATACCTATTACCGCCGTCCCTTTCTGAATAACCCCGCCTCCTCGCCGGCGATTGGTTGAATACCTGCATATGTAATGAGCAGAGTCGATATATCGGCACACCGCTCCGGCCGGACCAGCTGTAACAGCGCAGGACGGCGGGCTGTGAGGACGCGCAGGAACCGAGAACATGTTCCATTCGTATTTTGTCTCCACAGACGGAAAGAAACGGACAGTCTCGCTCGGAGGTTACGGGATATAGACGTTTTAAACGAAGTTAAAGCGGCGAAGGGAGGTTTTGGACGCAAGGCGAAGGGAAGGTAGGTGAGAGTCTGCGGCTCGGTGCGTCGACGCGCGGCTCACCGAAACCAACAACTCTGAAGTTCCCCTTTTTTTAGGTCGGAAATGTCCATTTCCGCTGTTTTTAACCTTATTTTCAGCCGGCTTTACACTTTATGTCCGCTGTAATGTAGTAGATGTTAGTTAGAAACGCGTTTCGACCACGTCACGGCTTCCAATATATCCGCAGGTGATTGATTATTAGTTATTAGTCTGAGAATCGATAAGTCGTGTGTTTTTCTGTGTGTGTTCGTTCAGCCGCACACCCAGAGTCAATGTGACAAGTATGCAAAAACCATGCAAACTGCAGCTGCAGACGGGGCATCCGTCAGAATTCACTTTTTCTTCAGCCCCATGGAATTAAACTGAGCCCCCAGGTGATGTGGCTGTGACGTCAGACTTCCCACCTGAGATCGGATTTGGCTTTGATTGATTTCAAGACTCACGTGCACCAGAAAGGCAGCCTACGCAACAGGTTCGAGGAACCGTGGGTGTGGAACCAGAGAGTTCCGCAGGCTTGGTCTGAAGTGTGTGAAGTTCGGTTCCCATGGCCTTTGCGATCCCCAAAACGGTCATGGCGTCATCATCAGATTGCCTTGAGTTAGTTTGGACTCGAGCATTTGGGAGGAACCTGCGTTGGACATTGAGTTCCTAGTTATACCACGTTGGGAACCTTAGATCCACCAGATCCTACTACCAGTAATCAGATGTGGTGGTAGAAGTTCTCAGAAAGAGAACTTCAGGATGGATTTGGTAGCTTCATGGAACTAAACTGAACCCCCAGGTGATGTGGCTGTGACGTCAGACTTCCCACCTGAGATCGGATTTGGCTTTGATTGGATTTTAAAAATTTTTTTTTCATGCGAGTCCTTCGGATTCGAACCCAGAACCCGGCGGGGTCGTAGACTCACGTGCACCAGAAAGGCAGCCTACGCAACAGGTTCGAGGAACCGTGGGTGTGGAACCAGAGAGTTCTGCAGGCTTGGTCTGAAGTGTGTGAAGTTCGGTTCCCATGGCCTTTGCGAGCCCCAAAATGGTCATGACGTCATCATCAGATTGCCTTGAGTTAGTTTGGATTCGAGCGTTTGGGAGGAACCTGCGTTGGACATTGAGTTCCTAGTTCCACCACGTCGGGAACCTTAGATCCACCAAATCCTACCACCAGTAATCAGATGTAGTGGTAGAAGTTCTCAGAAAGAGACCTTCAGGATGGATTTGGTAGCTTCAGGTTCCATCCATCCTTTATCTTCCGCTTTATCCTCTATTAGGGTCGCGGGGGGGTTCCCCATGCCCATCCAGGGGAGAACGTTTTGGGCGCTGGGCAGATACACCCAGGACAGGGGGGCAATCTATTGCTGGGCACACACTCACTAATCCATACATACTCTATATGGGGCAATTTGGAGAACTCAATTGACTTGATCCATGTTTTTGGACTGTGGGAGGAAACCGGAGAACCCGGAGGAAACCCACGCAGACACAGGGAGGACATGGAAACTCCACCCAGATGGGGATTCGAACTGGGAATCCCTAGCGCTGAGAGGCGAACATGCTAAACCACTAAGCCACCATTGCTTCAGGTTCTACTTCTAAAAACGAAGCTATACGGCCTAAAGTATTTAGATACGCTCCACCCACAGGGGGCAGTATTAAACACTCCTCGCAGATATTAATACAGATGTTGATGTCACCTGACTTTTGGACGGTAGCTGAAATTTGTATTATTATTATTTTTTTTAGGCGAAAAATGTCCGTGAGCAGCCACGAGAACCGCAAGTCCAGGTCCAGCTCCGGCTCCATGAACATCCACCTGTTCCACAAGATGTCCCACGCCGACAGCCTGCTGACTCAGCTGAACCTGCTGCGCAAGCGGCGCGTCTTCACCGACGTGGTGCTCCGGGCCGGCAACCGCGCCTTCCCGTGCCACCGCGCCGTGCTGGCGTCGTGCAGCCGCTACTTCGAGGCCATGTTCAACGGCGGCCTGAAGGAGAGCCGGGACGCCGAGGTGAACTTCCACGACTCGCTGCACCCGGAGGTTCTGGAGCTCCTGCTGGACTACGCCTACTCGGCGCGCATCATCATCAACGAGGAGAACGCCGAGTCGCTGCTGGAGGCCGGCGACATGCTGCAGTTCCACGACATCCGGGACGCCTCGGCCGAGTTCCTGGAGAAGAACCTCCACCCGTCCAACTGCCTGGGGATGATGTTGCTCTCGGACGCGCACCAGTGCCTGCGGCTCTATGAGCTCTCGTGGCGCATGTGCCTGGCGAACTTCGCCACGCTGTACAGAAGCGAGGACTTTCTCAGCCTGCCCAAGGACAAGGTCCAGGAGCTGATCTTCAGCGAGGAGCTGGAGGTGGAGGACGAGAGCGTGGTGTACGACGCGGTCATAGACTGGGTGAAGGCGGACGTCCACCGGAGACTCGGCGACTTGCCCGAGCTCCTTCGCTGCGTGCGCTTGGCCCTCCTGCCGGAGACCTGCCTCCTGAACGTGGTCTCCGAGGACCTCATCATGGGGGACAAGGTGTGCCGCGAGATCGTGGAAGACGCCATGCGCTGCAAGATGAAGATCCTGCAGAACGACGGGGTGGTGACCGGGTTCTGCGCCCGCCCGCGGAAGATCAGCCAGGCTCTGCTCCTCCTGGGAGGCCAGACGTTCATGTGCGACAAGGTCTACATGATCGACCACAAAACCAAGGAGATCACGCTGAAGTCGGACCTGCCCAGCCCCAGAAAAGAGTGCAGCGCCTGCGCCATCGGCTGCAAGGTCTACGTCACGGGGGGCCGCGGCTCCGAGAACGGCGCCTCGAAGGACGTCTGGGTCTACGACACGTTGCACGACGAGTGGTCCAAAGCGGCGCAGATGCTGGTGGCGCGGTTCGGACACGGGTCGGCCGAATTGGACCACCTGCTCTACGTGGTGGGGGGACACACGTCCCTGTCGGGCTCCTTCCCGGCCTCGCCCTCGGTCTCGCTCAAGCAGGTGGAGCAGTACAACCCGCAGTCCAACAAATGGACGCTGGTGGCGCCGCTCCGAGAAGGCGTCAGCAACGCGGCGGTGGTCGGCGCCAACAACAAACTGTTCGCCTTCGGCGGGACGAGCGTCAACCGCGACAGGTTCCCCAAAGTGCAGTGCTTCGACCCGCGCGAGAACCGCTGGACGGTGCCGGCCACGTGCCCGCAGCTCTGGCGCTACACGGCGGCGGCGGCCGTCGGCAGCCACGTCGTGGTCATCGGCGGCGACACCGAGTTCTCGGCCAGCTCGGCCTACCGCTTCCACAGCGAGACGCTTCAGTGGACCAAGTTCATAGACGTGGCGGCCAAGAGGATCAGCTGCCACGCCGTGGCGTCGGGCAACAGACTTTACATCGTGGGCGGCTACGGCGCACAGAGGTGCAAAACGCTGGACTGTTACGACCCCTGCGCCGACTCGTGGAACAGCGTCACCACCATCCCGTACTCCCTCATCCCCACTGCGTTCGTCAGCACCTGGAGATACCTGTCCTCCTGAGAACGGTGAGTGGATGACTTAGAATCCTCCAAATACTGCGTGGTGGTGTGTGTGTGTGTGTGTGGGGTGTGTGTGGGGGTGGGTTTGCTTCAGGTGTCCTATATTATGGCTGACTTTATAGGGTAACGGGTTCAGCGTGAAAGGACTCGGATCATAACCCCATCCGAGACCTTTGGCATGAATTGGGACTGAGATTGCGAGGCGTTCGGGCCTCTCAAATGCTCTGCCGGATGACTAGGCAGAATCGGGCAGAAAGCCACGCCCCCTAAGCCGTCGCCCTGAATGATCTAATTTGCATATCGGAGCCGAATACGGAAGGCCGTGAAAGTTCCTCTCCCCGAGCACGTCGCTTCCTCCCTGTCCCTTTCCACGTCCACCACACGGTCCCAACGCCCTCCTGGCGTGGAACCCGTTCCCGACGGTTCTCGTTCGTGGGTTGCGGGTTTTCGAGGACGGTCCCCTCGTTGCGCGCCTTTCCATTGTCGCCTCAGTCGTGAGTTCCCGCCATACGGTTCGTCGTTACTTTCTATGCACCCGGGGCCCAAGACGGCCTCCTCCGCCATCAAGGACCCGACACCCCCCCCCCCCCATCCCCAACATCTTAGGGATGAACTACATTTACATTCATTTGGTCATTTATTGGACCCCTTTATCCAAAGCGACTTACAAGGTAAGCGCAGGGTCACTCACAACACCCCTGGAGCAATGAAGGTTAAGGTCCTTGCTCAAGGAGCCACACTGGTAACGTCAGTGGACCTGGGATTTGAACCCCAACGTCCCAACGTCTGACCGCTGAGCTACCTTGCCCCCCAGGTGCAGTGGGCTGCAGGTGCAGTGTGGAGCCCAGCCTCCCCCCGTCACGTTCTCCTGTCGGTTAAATTAGCCGCGGAGATGATCACGGCTACACCTCCTCACCGGGACCCGGGAGGAGTCGCCGTTACCGCCCGGTTGCACCAGATGAGACGACTCTCCCACGTTCGTGTCGCTTTAGCAGCTAATAAAAGCTGACCGATCCTCCAAATGGGTGCTGTCGGGTGTCGGGTGGAGGAGAGAAGCCGGTTAATGGTGTGTGAAGGCATGTGTAATTACAGAGCGGCGACTTCACTCGCGGGAGGCGGAGGTAACGCTCAGGCCCGTTCTCGCCTCCCCGCTCATTATGGCTGCCATCCGACGCCCGGCGCAGTAAACGGCGTGCGTCACGCTGCCAAGGCGCCGTCACCATTCCGAATTCTGCACTTCCGCACTTCCTTCGAGCTCCGCGCCGTCCCGGGTTCGACCTCGTGGACACGCGTAAACATCGTCGTCGCGAAAACCCGGAGGGCGAGCGTAAACGGCAGCTGCTGCCTCAGCTGTCGGGTCGCGAGCAGCTGGCATCGGCGGGACTTAAAACACGGGATCGGGTGGGAAGAGAGGCTTTACAGCGGGGGGTCATCGTCCTCCACCGCCGGACGTGGTTCTTAATCTGAGGGGTGGGGTTTCAGGCCAGTGACGTATCGGCGCAAGTTGAGCACCCCCCCTTCTGTACGTCCAGCCTTCTGTAATGACCGGCTTCGAGGTCCGTAGTAGGACTAAATACAGCCGCCGCTTCCAGTTCCAAACGTACGTCGCTCGCCAGACGTCGTCCCCGACGGTAAACAGAGGAACTGGGCGGAGACGCGGCGCGTCCGCTGCTCCGCTGGGCCTTCAAAGCCTGCTAATTTGGTGTTGATGTTTCCGCACATCATACTTACCCCTCACACCAGAGAGGGCAGGCGGGCGGACAGGCAGGCGGGCGGGAGAGGCCGGGACAGGACCGAGTTATATTTCCAAGCAGGCCGAAGGAGCCGCACTAAAAATACCCGCCGCTCACGAAGGTCCTGAAGGGAGCGCTGACCGTAAAGGGGTCCGGTCGCGTCGCCTGGGTGGGCGTGGCCGGGGGGGTGATGGCGCGAATCCGTGTGGTTGTGTGTTGGGGCATAGAACAGAACCGTCCAGAACGGCGCCGCACATCCAGAGAATGCAACAGGAAATCAAAGGGCTTTATATAAAAAAAAAAAAAAAAAAAAAAAAAAAATTGTAGTGTAGTGGTTTGGCATGTTCTCCTCTCAGCGCTGGGGGATCCAGGTTCAAATCCCAATCAGGGTGGAGATTCCATGTTCTCTACGTGTCCGTGTGGGTTTCCCTCCGGGTGCTCCGGTTTCCTACAAAAGTCTAAAAACATGGATTCAAGGTGAATGGAATGTTCTCAATTGCCCCTATACAGCGTGTGTGCCTGGATGGGCTTGAGGAGACCCCCCCCCGACTCTAGTAGAGGACCTGTCCCATCAGTTTCAGCCTTCCCCGTCGTCGTGACTCGACGATAATCCATCTCATAATTATTTTGGTCCTGAGCTCAACCGAAACCCCCAAAAACCTTTTTACTCGGAACTATTTTTAAACCCAGAGCTCCGCCCCCTCGCTTCGCCTCAGACACCCGTTGAATGCGCCCTTATCTCGTAAACATTCCTTTAATAAAAGGCTCTTTATAAAGTGGCATGTTCCGTCACCTGACATGTTTCGGTGTTTTGTACTCGGAGGACCATGTGATGTTTTTTTTGTTTTTTTTATTTTGCTCTGCGGCAGGTGGTTTGCACTGAACTGATTACCGGTGTAACACCGGGGGGTGGGGGGGTGGGGGGGGGGTAATTAAGTTGATGACGGATGTGCAGTTTGGATGAGCAATTTCTCTCTATGGGTTCTACAGTTCGACAATCGGTTGCTCCACATACTTTTTGTCCCTAACCTTCTCAGAGCAGGTGTTATTGGGGTGGTGGATGACGCTCAGTACTGCAGTGACATTGAGGTGGTGGTGGTGGTGGTGGTGGTGTGTTGCAATGATCCACTTAACCAAAAAAACATCCAGTTACCGTCATGCTGTGGTCACTGATAAAGGATTAGAGGATTACAAACACAAACCGCAGCATCAGATGAGCTATGATCTCAAGGTGGCGCAATTAGGTGGATGTGTGTCCTATAGTGTACAATTAGTGGATACAGGGTTTAAAACCGGCCAAGGGTCATCCACCACCTAAATAATCCCTGCATTACGTATTTAAACTATATATTAAGTCCGTCTGTACAGTAAACGGAGCTGATAAACCGTTTGAGGAGGTGAATCTAATCTTTTTTTTTTTTTTTTTTTTTTTTTTTTTTTGGTGGTGAATCAATTTTTTTTTTTTTTTTTGGTGGTGAATCAAATTTTTTTTTTTTTTTTGGTGGGAATCTAATTTTTATTAAAATTTTTTTGGTGGTGAATCAAATTAAAAAAAAATTTTTTTTTTGGTGGTGAATCAAATTTTTTTTTTGGTAGTGAATCTAATCTTTTTTTTTTTTTTTTGGTGGTGAATGTATTCTTTTTTTTTTTTTTTGGTGGTGAATCTAATATATATATATATATTTTTTGGTGGTGAATCTAATCTTTTTTTTTTTTTTTTTGGTGGTGAATGTAATTTTTATATTTTCTTTTTGGTGGTGAATCTAATCTTTTTTTTTTTTTTTGGTGGTGAATGTAATTTTTATATTTTCTTTTTGGTGGTGAATCTAATCTTTTTTTTTTTTTTTGGTGGTGAATCTAATCTTTTTTTTTTTTTTTTGGTGGTGAATCTAATCTTTTTTTTTTTTTTTGGTGGTGAATCTAATCTTTTTTTTTTTTCTGGTGGTGAATCTAATCTTTTTTTTTTTTTTGGTGGTGAATGTAATTTTTATATTTTCTTTTTGGTGGTGAATCCAATCTTTTTTTTTTTTTTTTTTTTTTTTGGTGGTGAATCCAATTTTTTTTTTTTTTTTTTTTTTTTTGGTGGTGAATCTAATCTAATAAAGCGACCGTCCTTTGATCTCGGTTGGAATGGGAAGCCGCTTTTAATGTCGACATCAAACCGCGATCAGACTGACATCATCACGTCCGCGCTCGGCCGACTGACCCGGGATCAGTGGAAGTGAGTTTCGGGACGACGGCGGCGCGGCTTTAAAGAGACACACCTGAACCGGGTCAAAGGTCGCGGGCGGGCTTTTCAGCCACTCACTCAATACTTATGTTTTATTAATGTGACTCCTTTAGAACCGCAGAAGAAACAAGTGAATAGAGGCTTTTATTCTCGCATCTGTGGACCGGATCGTGTCCCCCCCATACACACACACACACACACACACACACACACACACACACACACACACACACACACACACACACACACACACACACACACACACACACGCTGGAGGCCACAGTGTGAACAGATTTGCATAGTTTTCATTACCACTGAACTGCAGACTGGAAAATGTCTAAAGTGACACACGAGTCGTTTGATACCAGTTTACGTTCAGTTATACTCGGTGTATACGCACTACCACGCCCCCTTCTGGCTCCTCCACTTTCCATACAGATGGACTTTGTAGTTTTATAATTACAGACTGTAGTCCATCTGTGTTCTGGTGTTTGTTAGTCCCCTGTTGGTTCTTGGTTCTCTGTTGGTCAGGAGCATCACAGAACAGGTATCATTCGGGTGGTGGATTGTACATGGTCAGTTCTGCCGTGACTGAGGGGGGGGGTTTAGTGTAGCTTCATTTCTCCACCTCAGTGACACTGCCGGGATAGGACTAATGCACCCACCCAATAACCCCTGCTCTGTGGTGCTACAACTGAGGTCCTGACCATTAGAACAGAGTACACAGTATGTACTGCAGAACACAAACAGATGGACTACAGAGTGTGATCTACACAGTCCATCTTTACGGGACGTGGAACTGAGAACATGGAGCAGAAATGGGGGGGGGGGGGGGGGGGCGTGTCCAAACGTAAAATCTGTCCCTCTAATGCATCAGACGTTTCAATGTGCATGTGTCACGGTGACTGACGTTGTGATTGGACTATAATTGCCTCCTCCTGTCAAATGCCCAGCGCACATTAATGAGGCAGGCTGTGACGGGGGGGGGGGGGGGTCGGGGGGGGGGTCGGAGTGGGGGGGTGCTTGGATGGATGTGAGGGTTCCACCTACTCATTAGAGCAGCGGCTCGGCGCAGGTCGCGCTGACGGGAGCGGCGAGGCGGCGGTTTGCGGCGTCGGAACCCGGCTGTCATCGCCCGTCACGCTCCACGTCCCCGGGGCCCGGCGGGACGGGCGGAGTGACACCGGCGCCGGCGGCTCCGTCTAAATTGGCATAAACGAGGCGTCGGATCGTTAAACGTCATCTCAGTGTGTGTGTGTGTGTGTGTGTGTGTGTGGGGGGGGGGGGGTAAGTAACGATCAATAACAGAGCTCTGTTCACCCGAGGGGCGGCACGGTGGCTTAGTGGTCAGCACGTTCTCCTCTCAGCACTCGGGATTCCCGGTTCGAATCCCCATCTGGGTGGAGTTTCCATGTCCTCCCCGTGTCCGCGTGGGTTTCCTCCGGGTTCTCCGCTTTCCTCCCACAGTCCAAAAACATGGATCAAGTTAATTCATTCATTCATTATCTCCCGCTTTATCCTCTATTAGGGTCGCGGTGGGGTTCCCCATGCCCATCCAGGGGAGAACGTCTCGGGCGCTGGGCAGATACACCCAGGACAGGGTGCCAATCCATCGCTGGGCACACACTCACTCACACATACACACTCTATATGGGGCAATTTGGAGAACTCAATTGACTTGATCCATGTTTTTGGACTGTGGGAGGAAACCGGAGAACGCGGAGGAAACCCACGCAGGAGAACATGGAAACTTCACCCAGGGAGAACACGGGGAGAACATGGAAACTTCACCCAGATGGGGTCAAGTCAATTCATACATTCATTATCTTCCTCTTTATCCTCTATCAGGGTCGCGGTGGGGTTCCCCATGCCCATCCAGGGGAGAACGTTTCGGGCGCTGGGCAGATACACCCAGGACAGGACGCCAATCCATCGCTGGGCACACACTCACTCACACAGACACACTCTATATGGGGCAATTTAGAGAATTCAATTGACTTGATCCATGTTTTTGGACTGTGGGAGGAAACCGGAGGAAACCCACGCGGACACGGGGAGAACGTGGAAACTCCACCCAGATGGAGATTCGAACCGGGAATCCCTAGTGCTGAGAGGAGAACATGCTAAGCCACCGTGCCGCCCTCAAGTCAATTGAATTCTCCAAATTGCCCCATATAGAGTGTGTCTGTGAGTGAGTGTGTACCCAACGATAGATTGCCCCCTGTCCTGGGTCTATCTGCCCAGTGCCCGAAACGTTCTCCCCTGGATGGGCATGGGGAACCCCACCGCGACCCTAATAGAGGATAAAGCGGAAGATAATGAATGAATGAATGGATCCCAAACCCGGCTGTTCTGGGTTCTGAGTTCTGCGTGGTGGTGCTGTATGGGAACGCAGCCCAAACATGGACGTCCGTATAAAATAAACGAGAAGTTAAAAGCGCCGCAGGAACCGTCGCTCCGGTCGAGAGAACCGGCTTTTCAGGTCGTGAATCAGAATAAAGGTCAAACATTGGAGCTGGACGGGACACATTCCACTGACCTCAGGGGCGGTTAGGCTACACACACACACACACACACACACACACACAGCTGCTCACTCGCACTGCTTCTCAAATGAAGGGGGCAGTGTGCGGAACGGGTCCCGACCTCCCGAAATAATCCGGCGCCCCGCGGCGCAGCAGGTATTTAAAGAGCGTCCGCCTCTGGAGCAGTCAGATCCGCGCGCTCTCGATTTAGTTGTACGCGTTAACGGCATCGCAGGTTCTAAACGGGCCACGTCGCCGTCCGGTTCCGCGGTTCCACTCCGCTGCATTCCTGTATGCGGGGGCGTGGCCTCAGGCGACTCCCGTGAAGCACGCATGGCATACCTGTCATGTTTCTCAGAGGAAAGGTGTCGGTTCCCACGAAAGGGGCGCGGCCGCTTCAGCTTCGGTTCCAGCGTAGTTACCCGGAACCTGCGGCTCCTCGGAATGGAAACGGGTCGGACCGCCGGAGTGAGGTCGCCGTGGTGACGAAGACTCACCTGGATGAAATGGAGGACCGTGATGATAGGACTGTTAACACACACACACACACACACACACACACACACACACACACACACACACACAAATATATATTCATTCATTCATTCATTATCTCCCGCTTTATCCTCTATTAGGGTCGCGGGGGGGGAGGGGGGGATTCCCGGTTCGAATCCCCATCTGGGTGGAGTTTCCATGTCCTCCCCGTGTCCATGTGGGTTTCCTCCGGGTTCTCCAGTTTCCTCCCACAGTCCAAAAACATGGATCAAGTCAATTCATTCATTCCTTATCTCCCACTTTATCCTCTATTAGGGTCACGGTGGGGTTCCCCATGCCCATCCAGGGGAGAACGTTTCGGGCGCTGGGCAGATACACCCAGGACAGGGGGGCAATCTATCGCTGGGCACACACTCACTCACACAGACACACTCTATATGGGGCAATTTGGAGAACTCAATGGACTTGAGCCATGTTTTTGGACTGTGGGAGGAAACCGGAGAACCCGTAGGAAACCCACGCGGACACGGGGAGAACATGGAAACTCCACCCAGATGGGGATTCGAACCGGAAATCCCTAGTGCTGAGAGGAGAACATGCCAAACCACTAAGCCACCGTGCCGCCCATCTATATATATATATAAATATATATACACATACATCTTTATCCTCCTACTGGAGGTTCTCCATGTCCATCCAGGGGAGAACGTTCCGGGCGCTGGGCAGATACACCCAGGACAGGGCGCCAATCCATCGCTGGGCACACACTCACTCACACAGACACATTCTATATGGGGCAATTTGGAGAACTCAATTGACTTGATCCATGTTTTTGGACTGTGGGAGGAAACCGGAGAACCCGGAGGAAACTCCACCCAGATTGGGATTCGAACCATCATTCCTCGCACCCCTCGTGGAGGACATGCTGTTCGTCCCTCCACCCCGTGAGACCGCCGACCCCGAGGCATGCCGGGAGAGCCTCCTGATTGGCCGAGCCCCCGAGCCCGCAGCTCGTTCACCTCCACCTGGTGTCTCCGTCAGCGCGCTCTGCGTCTCCGTCTCTGATGCCACGTCTGAACGCGTCTCCGGCGGCAGACGGATAATGACGGTGCGGCGTTGCCGGAGCTCCTGCAGGTTCATTACGGCGCCATCGCGGCTAACGAGGCCGCCTCGTTTGAGCGCAGGGCTTCGGGAGGAGACGCCGCAGTCAGGAGCGTCTGAGGCGGAGGAGACGCGAATCCGTCTGCTTTTAATTACGGCGCCATCGTTAAAGCTCAACTTACTGCAGAACGGAACCCTGAGCCCTCACACGCGCCGGCCACTTTATTAGAGACCTTAAGCAACCCACAGCCGTACCAACGTGATGGATGGGGGGGGGGTCAGAGCACATGGTCTGGTCTGCCATGGAGCAAAGTGGCTCAAGGGCCCACATGGGCAACTTTTGAAACCTTTAGATTGAGTTTTGGGGTCTGGCCCATTTATTTAATTAAGAAAAAAAAAAAAAAATTTTGTATGTATACACTTCTGTTTTCTACGCCGCCGATGACGTCTGAGGAGTTTAGGTGGAGCCCCCTACTGGTGGATGGACCAAATGTTTGGGGGGGGATGGGGTCAGAGCACATGGTCTGCCATGGAGCAATGAGGCTGAAGGGCCTGGCTCAGGGGCCCACATGGGCAACTTTTGAAACCTTTAGATTGATAGACAGACACTCTAACCCCAACGCTTCCAACGTCGTGCGACGGTTCGGAGAACATCCGAGGTCCGTAAAGGCACGATCGACTCCCCCGCCGGAAACCCGACCCCCCCACCCTCAGAGTGCCGGACCGAGCGCACGGTCCATACGATGGTTCGTTTTGGGGTCCGGCCCATTTATTTACTTTTTTTTTTTTTAATTAAACCTTTCGTATGTAGACACTGCTGTTTTCTACGCCGCCGATGACGTCTGAGGAGTTTCGGTGGAGCCCCCTACTGGTGGATGGACCACATGTTTGGAGCAATGAGGCAGAAGGGCCTGGCTCAAGGTCCCACAAGGGGACGGTAACTTTTGAAACCTTTAGATTGACAGACAGACACTCTAACCCCAATGCTTCCAACATCGTGCGACGGTTCGGAGAAGATCCGAGGTCCGTAAAGGCACAATCGACCCCCCCGCCGGAAACCCGACCCCCCCACCCTCAGAGTCACGCACGGTCCGTACGAAAGGTTCGTTTTGGGGTCCGTTAGAACCCGGGGAACGTCTTGCGCTGCGTTTGTGTTCAATAGATTATTCACCTTGTTGGCGGATAAACACTTTAACACCGGTCTCTTGGCCTGTTGTATTGCACTCCGACCCTGGGGGGCGGGGGTGTGAAGGGGGTCATGTTGTTAGTGTGAGAGGAAACCAGTGTGTTGTTTTGCCCTCATTAGAGCCACATGGTTGATAAGTCTGCAGAATGTGAGAACGCTGCAATGGTAATCTGTCTAACCCCCGTGTCTCTCTCTCTCTCTCTCTCTCTCTCTCTCGCCCCCTCTCTCTCTCTCTAGATGTCCAGCGAGGAATGCAGGCGAACGTCTCCCGTGTGCGCCCGAGGAATGCCGGGGGAGGGGGAGGGGTTAAGGAACCGTCTTTGAAAGGAACCGCGTGAAGATGAAAGTACAAGGAACCACTACAGTCACAATTCGGAGAGAAAGGCGGGGGGAGGGGGGGGGACAAGAGGCGGAGCCACGATAAAAGGCAGGAATGCGTCGCGGACTTGATTAAAGGCGTGCGCGTGGAACCGACCCGGACCCGAGCGTCCCCTCCGCCCCCGCCATCAGACGGACCTGACGGACACGTTCTCCTCGCGGACCTCCTCCTGGAAACCCGCCGTCCCCCGGCCTCGGGACTCACGTCATAACGTTTATGTCGTATATTTAATACGCGGAGCGGCGCGGGGGACATGTGACCACACGGGGGCGCACTGCGCGGCTTTAGACCTCGGGATGCGAGGAACCGAACCCGATTTGCACACGATGCTCAGCCTGACGCAAAAAAGAAAACGCCGGGCCACGCCCAAAAAGTGCAGCCTGGAGGGGGGGGGGGGGGGGGGTAGTAGCTCAGGGGTTGGGGTGCATTGTCAACCCTTTGTTTTTTTTTGTTTTTTTTTCACCCAGCGAGTGCTGGGATAGGCTTCAATCTGAGACTCGTCTTAACATTTGAACATTTTGCACTTTCGGGTCCGGCCCCTTTTTATTTATAAAAAAAAAAAAAAAAAAAAAAAAAAAACTTTTGTATGTGGACACTGCTGTTTTCTACGTCGCCGATGACGTCTGAGGAGTTTAGGTGGAGCCCCCTACTGGTGGACGGACCACATGTTTACTGATGTTCTGACTACTTGCTGTCAACGCCGCTTCTCTTCTCTGAACTGACCTGACCTGACCTGAGGGGGGTGGGTGGACGTTGACACATCTGTTGTGAGAAGTATTATGGGATGTAGCCTCGTTGTACCCGTCTGTCCGCCGTTGTTAACCTCGGTGAGTAAACAAGCTGGAGAACAAAAGGCCGGCGTGCCGCGTGTCCGTCTCACTCGGATTCCTGCCCGTGTCCATCACGTCCTGCCCCGGTGACTCATGGGAGCGGAGCTCCGGGACACGCCCGGCCCGAGACGTCCGCCGGAACGTCCGGCCGCCCGAACGGTGCGGGAGCTAAAGAGAAAAAAAAAACAAATAAAAAATAAATAAATAAAAACGGCGCCCACGAGCCACATTCCTTTCCCGTGCCCGCCGGGTAGTTAGGGCTTGGGTGGGGTGGGGTGGGGTGGGGTGGGGGTGGGGTGGTGGTGTCAGATGTTTGTGGTGTACCTGGCGCTCGGGGCAGAAGGTGTGGTGAGCGCTTGTATAAATTACGGAGTCATTTAGAACATCAGGTGGGAGGCGGGCGGATTGCGGCTCACTGTTTACTGTAAGGAAGCCGGGATACCAACACACGCTGCGGGGACCGACGGGGGTTTGGGACGCGCCCGCTGGAGGGGGGGACGGGGGTCCGAGCGCTCACCTCACAGCAGGGACGTCGGGGGGGGGGGGGGGGGGGGGGTCACATGGTCTTTACAAACTCAGGTTCTGTGTGAGACACTTACACGAGGATTCTGGAGGAAAGCCACCCCAAAAACAGCTGGGCACTCTGCTGTTACACCCCCCCCCCTCCTGACACACACACACACACACACAGGCACACACACACACACACACACACACAGGCACAAGATGAAACATCTTTTCTCAAAGGGGGCGTGTGGGCCGTGTAGTGAGTGTGTGTTGAAAACATCTTTTCTCAAAGGGGGCGTGTGGTGTGTGTAATGAGTCTATAGTGAGTGTGTGTGTGTGTGTGTGTGTAATAAGTCTATAGTGAGTGTGTGTGTGTGTGTGTGTAATGAGTCTATAGTGAGTGTGTGTGTGTGTAATGAGTCTATAGTGTGTGTGTGTGTGTGTAATAAGTCTATAGTGAGTGTGTGTGTGTGTGTGTGTGTAATGAGTCTATAGTGAGTGTGTGTGTGTGTGTGTAATAAGTCTATAGTGAGTGTGTGTGTGTGTGTAATGAGTCTATAGTGTGTGTGTGTGTGTGTGTAATGAGTCTATAGTGAGTAATGAGTCTATAGTGTGTGTGTGTGTGTGTAATAAGTCTATAGTGAGTGTGTGTGTGTGTGTGTAATGAGTCTATAGTGAGTGTGTGTGTGTGTGTGTAATGAGTCTATAGTGAGTGTGTGTGTGTGTGTGTGTGTGTAATAAGTCTATAGTGAGTGGAGTGTGTGTGTGTGTGTGTAATAAGTCTATAGTGAGTGTGTGTGTGTGTGTGTAATGAGTCTATAGTGAGTGTGTGTGTGTGTGTGTAATAAGTCTATAGTGAGTGTGTGTGTGTGTGTGTGTAATAAGTCTATAGTGAGTGTGTGTGTGTGTGTGTAATAAGTCTAGTGAGTGTGTGTGTGTGTGTGTGTGTGTGTGTGTGTAATGAGTCTATAGTGAGTGTGTGTGTGTGTGTGTGTAATGAGTCTATAGTGAGTGTGTGTGTGTGTGTGTGTAATGAGTCTATAGTGAGTGTGAGTGT